>CM014276.1:18103076-18220903 GCA_004135705.1 Alloteropsis semialata
CGTGGGCTGTTCGTCGGTACGTGGAAGGGTGATTGTCTCGGTAGTTCGTCGCGTGGACAGCCTCGCGGTGCACTGCCTCTTCACCAGGTCACACAGCGACAAGTTATCAAGTTCGCGGATCCTACGAGAAGATCGGGCCACACAACTTGCTACACGCGTTGCATAGGCGTGGGCATATCATCTGGTATCAAAGCCTCCATTTCCTCAGTAGGATTGTTCTTGTTTTTGGTAGGATAGAGTTTATATACCTACTGTCCACTAATAGCCAAAAAGAAAACCTACAGCCCAAATTCATACGTGCTACTGATTTTGTGGTTTGCTTTATCGAGTTTTAATCCTTTAAGATTTGTCTAGTTGCTGAATTTCTTTTTTTCTTTTCCACATCGTTCTAGTTATCTTTGTTCTAATCATCAAATCGCTTGCTGCATGTACCCACCCATCCCACCCTTGTTTTCTACCCACCACAAATTCCCCACCCAAATTTCTTGTTTTTGTGCTGCGCCATCCATTTTCGTTGCTCCTTATGCACCCCTTTAATTCAAAGTTGTGCTGCTTTTGTCACAAAGGTCAAAAGAAAGACTGAAAACAACGAGTTCTTGCTCAAAAAAAAACAAAGGAAAGAAAAGAAAAAAAAAGAGAATTGTGTTCAGCACACCCAAAGGGGTTTGGGCAGCAACAAGTTTCGGTTGGTGCAATTGGTGTTCATCCATCCACTTCCTACATCTTGTTTCTACATCTTTGTGCATCTTTTCCTTTATATTCAGCAACTTAGACTTGTGTTTTTGGATTATTATTCGGTTGTGCATCACTGCATTTCAGTGCACTCCACTTACATATTAGCCCCACCAAGCTCCACTTAAAGCACCGTGAGTTGTTGCACCATCGTCGCTGTTACAATCACTCTTCCCTACAGATTGCAGCCCCGGTTCTTGCTCTTTTCAGGGAGAGAAAGAACATGTTTTGTAAGTGGTGAGGGAGTGATTCCACATATATTTTGTCCTATTACTTTCTCCCTTTGTTACTAACATGGCAGGAAACGAAGATTTCTTTTCTCACAATGTTTCTGCTCAAGAAATTCAGGAAGTGCGTGCACAAATGCAGCAATTGATGCAAGGAATGCAACAACTTCAGCAATCCATTCAGCAACAGCGTGGGGAACCTCCACCTCATGATAATGAGGATGATGATCACCATGGTGGTGGCCATGGTGGTGGCCGTGGCCGAGGATTTGCCGCTGGTTTTGATAACTTTGCAGGTGGCCGTGGCCGAGGATTTGCTGCTGGTTTTGGTCGTGCACGACGTGTTCCTATTGGTGATCCTACTGATTTTGATGCTGAAACGCTTTCAAATTATAGTGCTGAACATGGAGGTGATCCTTATGGTCGCCGTGGTGCATATGATGATCATGGCAATGACAACTTTGGCCGTTTTGGAGCCCGTGGTTGTTATGGTGATCACCGTCGGCGTCATCCTGAACGACGTCACAATGATGATGGTTTGAGCAAGGTTAAAGTGTCTATTCCTCCATTCAGCGGCAAGGAGAATGCTGATGATTATTTTGAATGGGAAACCAAAGTGGAGCAAATATTTGATTTGTATGAATACCCTGCTGAAAAGAAGGCAAAGCTTGCAGCCATTGAGTTCAAAGGCTATGCCATAACTTGGTGGAATCAAATCCGTACTGAATATCATAGAGTTGGGCATGAGCGTATAACTTGGGAAGACATGAAGAGGGAAATGAGACGTCGTTTTGTTCCTGCATATTATTCTCGTGATCTACATTTGAAGCTGAAACGTCTTGTGCAAGGTACTCGCAGTGTTGATGAATATTTTCAGGAATTGGAAATGTGCTTACTTCGTACAGGGATAACTGAGAATGAGGAATCAACAATGGCTCGATTTCTGGTGGGCCTCAATAAACCCATTGCTGATAAAGTGGATATGACAAATTACACATGTCTCACCGAGTTGGTTCATTTTGCAAAGAGGGTTGAAAGGCAAATTGCTACGTCTTACAAATACAATGCTTCATGGCGTCATTCCCAACAGCAAGGGGGTGTCACGCCTCAATTCCAACAGCAAGGAGCTGCAACGCCCAAATCCTCCTCTCGTGAAGCACATAGATCTATTCCAACTTCTTCCAAACAATTGGATGCGAAAGGTAAAGCTGTGATTCAAATCAGCCCACTTCTTCTACTGCAGCCACCCAACGCAAGACAAGCAAGATTGAGTGTTTTAAGTGTGGTGGTCATGGGCATAAGCAAGCTGAATGTCCCAATCGTCGTACTATTATTGCACTTGCTGATGGTTCTTATGATTCACAAAGTGAAGAGGAGGACGAGTTTACCAATGTATTTGCAGATCTTAATCTTGACACTTGTGAGTATTCAGCAGAGGATGGTACATTTGAGCTAGGTCTGAATTGTTTAGCCATTCAACCTATTCCAACTTTTGCTGACAATGACATATTACACAATGTAGTTTCTCCATCTTCCGACGAGATTACTAGTGCTGATTTTGATGAGTTGCTTGCTGATTTTCCTGATTTGAAGCCTTCTATAATGAACACACCATCTCCTTCTTTGGTGGTTAGGCGAGTTCTTTCCACTCAATTTGTTGCTGCTGAACAAGGACAACGCCATAATTTGTTTCAATCCCGATGCAAAGTGAAAGGACAAGTGTGCCGTTTCATCATAGATGGTGGGAGCTGCAATAATATTGTTAGTGTTTTGCTTGTTGAGAAGCTTGGTTTGCAGCCACGTCGCCATCCACATCCATACCATATGCAATGGTTGAATAATTCTGGGACAGTTAAGGTTTCAGCCATGATTCATTTGTCATTTTTCATTGGTGATTATCATGGAGAGGTTGATTGTGATATTGTCCCCATGCAAGCATGCCATTTGCTGCTTGGTCGGCCCTGGCAATTTGATGTGGACTCGGTGCATTTTGGACGGTCTAACAAATACACTTTCATTCACAATGACAAGAAGGTGGTTCTTGTTCCATTATCTCCAGAGGAGATACATAATTCAGATATGGCTCGCAAGAAAAGAGAGGAATCTGAAAAAAGAAAATTGAGTGAGATCCCCAACCCAAGTAAGGGAGAGAGTTCTAACCCATCCAGCCACATAAAGCCTCATACCAATCCTAAACAGCCACGCCACACTGAGTGTCTCTTTGTGAGCAAGCGTGATTTGAGAGAAGTGAGAAACACCATAGCTCCATTCTTTGTGCTCTTGCACAAGGAGGTCCTACTTTCAACTAACGATTTACCTTCATCGCTGCCTAGTGTTGTTCTTGATCTCTTACAGGATTTCGAAGATGTTTTTCCCGATGAGATACCAGCTGGACTTCCTCCACTCCGTGGAATTGAGCATCGAATTGATTTGGTACCAGGTGCTTCTCTTCCAAATCGTCCAGCCTACCGCACCAATCCCGAAGAGACAAAGGAAATTCAGCGACAGGTAAAAGAGCTTTTGGACAAAGGGTATATTCGTGAATCCTTATCACCATGTGCTGTTCCCGTTCTTTTAGTTCCAAAGAAAGATGGCTCTTGGCGCATGTGTGTTGATTGTCGTGCTATCAATGCTATAATTGTTCGATATCGCCATCCCATTTCACGACTTGATGACATGTTAGATGAATTGAGTGGTTCCATCATTTTCACCAAGATTGATTTGCGTAGTGCTATCATCAAATCCGCATGAAACTTGGTGATGAATGGAAAACAGCGTTTAAAACTAAAATTGGTCTCTATGAATGGCTTGTGATGCCATTTGGCTTGACAAATGCTCCTTCCACTTTTATGCGCTTAATGAATCATGTTTTACGAGCTTTCATTGGCAAGTTTGTAGTTGTTTATTTTGATGATATTCTGATCTATAGCAAATCATTTGATGAACATCTTGATCATATCCGTCAAGTACTTGCTGTTTTGAGGGAAAAGAAATTGTATGGCAATATTGCTAAGTGCACCTTTTGCACAGACCGTGTTGTTTTCCTTGGCTTTGTTGTTTCCGCAGATGGTATTCAGGTTGATGAAGAGAAGGTTAAAGCAATACAGGATTGGCCTACACCTGTAAATCTGAGCCAAGTTCGAAGCTTTCATGGTCTTGCAAGTTTCTATAGGCGTTTTGTCAGAAATTTCAGCACTCTCGCTGCACCCCTTAACAATCTCACAAAGAAGGATGTTCCATTCAAGTGGGGACATGACGAAGACCAAGCATTTCATACGCTGAAAACAAAGCTTTGTGAAGCACCGCTGCTACAACTTCCTGATTTTGGTAAGACATTTGAGATTGAATGTGATGCAAGTGGTATTGGCATAGGAGGTGTACTGCTACAAGAAGGTAAACCTGTTGCCTACTTTTCTGAAAAGCTAAATGGTCCACATCTGAATTACTCGATTTATGACAAAGAGCTTTATGCCTTAGTTCGCGTTTTGGAAGTTTGGCAACATTACTTGTTACCTAAAGAATTTGTAATCCATTCTGATCATGAAGCTTTGAAATATCTTAAAAGCCAAGGCAAGCTGAACCGTCGACATGCTAAATGGATTGAGTTCATTGAAACATTTCCCTATGTTGTCAAACATAAGCGTGGTAAAGATAACATTGTTGTCGATGCCTTGTCTAGAAGATGTGCGTTGATTACACAACTAGATACAAAAGTACTTGGTTTGGAATCCATTAAAACACTTTATCCTGTTGATGCTGATTTTAAAGAACCTTTCTCTCGTTGTATTGATGGAAAAGGTTGGGATAAATATTATGTGCATGATGGCTTCTTGTTTCGGACTAACAAAATATGCATTCCAGCTTGTTCGATTCGTCAAGTTCTTTTGCAGGAAGCACATGCAGGTGGACTTGCTGGTCATGTTGGTGTCAAAAAAACATTGGACATGCTCTCTGATCATTTCTTTTGGCCACATATGCGACGTGATGTCCAGCGGCACGTTGGGTGCTGCATCGTTTGCTTGAAAGCTAAGTCCCGCCTCAATCCCCATGGTTTATATACTCCATTACCTATTCCACATGTACCTTGGGAAGATATATCTATGGACTTTGTTCTGGGGTTACCTCGGTCTCAGAGGGGGAGGGATTCTATTTTTGTTGTTGTAGATCGCTTTTCTAAAATGGCACATTTTATCCCATGTCATAAGAGCGATGATGCTTCACACGTTGCTAATTTGTTTTTCAGGGAGATCGTTCGTTTACATGGAGTTCCAAAGACTATTGTTTCAGACCGGGATACAAAATTTCTCAGCTACTTTTGGAAGACATTGTGGGCTAAGCTTGGCACAAAGTTGTTATTTTCAACCACTTGTCATCCACAAACGGATGGGCAAACTGAAGTTGTCAACCGTACCTTGTCAACCATGTTGCGTGCTGTGTTGAAAAAGAATTTGAAGCTCTGGGAAGACTACCTTCCACATGTTGAATTTGCTTATTGTTGGGTGTAACTTCCCGTAAAGTGGAAAATGTAAACACTTCCCTACGACCCAAGGAAATAACACGTGAAACAATAGAGTGCTTTTTCCTCTCTAAGGATCCGATCCCCAGTTACGAGTCGGAGCTCTTATTTATAGAGTTTGCATTATAGAGTTTGATTACATTTGTACCCTTGTACGTAACAACTCTAAGCCTTGTTTACAACAATGCCCTTGCAAACCGTACTAAAGTTACCCCTAGGTGAGTCATTTCCTGCAGCGGGCCCCGTCCGAAGTCCGTACCATCCCCACGGTGGGTCCCGCAGCGCTTCGAAGCCTCCGCCTTCTTCACGACTCCCGAAGTCCCTGGGAGGACTTCGCACGACTTCGCCCTTTATTCGGAGTCGTCCCGCATCCTTAGGAACGACGCCGAGGCCTGCGTCAAGCCCGAAGGTTCCCGAAGTCCTGTATTCCTGCAAGCACTTCGATCAGAACTTGGTCAACCGAGAATAAGCTTAAGCCCGGAGGTCGCCTTGGCCGAATACTCCCCAACAGTAGCCCCTCGCGAGCGAGGGTCAGAGCTAATCCGCTGGGCCGAACTTGCGATTTTGCACTTCGCGCTTATCTCGCGCGAGGGGAGCCTTGAGCCTGATGAGGCCAAGCAAGCTCCGGCCCTTCCCGCCCCCTTCGGCTCGGTGGATGTTGACCATGCTTGCTGTTGACACGTAACCGTCTAATGAAACGGTTACGATGGTTTCCCGGGGTAAAAATGGCCTTATTCAAAGGGTAAATCGGTGAAACCCCAGGTTGAACCCTAGGACGATTTTAAAATCGAACCACCACTGGCGCGCAAATCGAGGCGCCATATCCTAGGGTAAACGCTGCGCCTATATAAACCCCCACTGTTAAATTCTTTTTACTCGTGCCTTCCATCTTGGATTTTCTTCCCAAGAACTTGGCAACTTCGCTGCTCGTCCTTCGCTGGTAAGCCTCTTCGGTTCCCTCTCTTCGTTCTCGCTGTAGACTTTCCTAGGGTTCACGCTTGATCTAGAGCTTATACGCTGCTGCGCACGATCACAGGCCTGTTCTTGCCTTCGACGCACGAGATGGCTCCTCCAAAGATCCGCGCAGAGGACGAAGATGAAATTCCCGACGCCGGCGTTCCGCCGACTACCGTCTTTGGACGAAGCCGCGTTACCCCTGCTATCCTGAAGACCTACCGCGAGCGCGGCTTCCTTGCTGCTGACGCCGGGAGAGCTCCTGAACCTTTGGAGACAGTGCCACATCCCCGCGACAACGAAGTCGTTGTGTTTCGGGATCTATTCACTGCTGGGCTTCGACTTCCCTTGGACCCCATTTTGGTCTCCATTCTCCGGGAGTACGACCTCTTCATGCATCACCTCACTCCGAACTGTATACTGCGCCTTAGCCTGTTCATGTGGATATGCAAGACGATGGGCGTAACTCCGATGAAGGCGAACTTTCTTCGAGTGTTCTCCGTGCATCATCAGCCCAAATACATCGAGACGCTCGAGGCTGCTGACACATTGGTGAAGAAGAATGCGCAGTTCGGGTGCATCAACTTCCGATTCCGCGGTGGAGTCATCAGCCCTGTGACGCATACCAGAACCGATGGCCTGACAACTGGCACAACTTCTGGTTGTATGCCGAAGTTGCTCCGAGCGCTGACGAGACGCCCAGCGAACTTATCTGCAAAGTCCTGAGCGACCTCCCCAAGGCCGATGACTTCTTCCGGGGTGCCCCTACCGAAGAATCTTCCCGCCTCTTCGCGCATGCCTTGCGCGCGCTTGCCTCCGAGTACGGGACTCAGGATCTCGTGGAGGAATATTGCCTTGCCGGAATTTTCCCGGTGCGGAGTGGTTGGGAGGTCAAAGAATGGGACGACTTCGACAGCGACATCAAGGTCCCCAACTTCGAGAAAAGCTTCGGGGTCAAGAAAGCTGGTGAGTTCCCCTGACATTGAGCGTGGAGCATGCCTGCGCTATACTGATGCTAACTGTGTTTGTACTCTGTGGTGCAGATGTGTGCCCCCTTACCGCCGAGCATCGGGCGAATGCCATACTGGGGCCAGAGTCCCCAAAAGAGACAAATGACATCGCCAGTCGCCTTGGCGGTGCTCGGGACAACCGAGTCTTCCGCTTCTTCAAGATAGAGGCACCTGTTCGCGAAGCTGTGTCTGTTTGCCTTGAGCAGGCGAAGAAGCGGCGGAAGAACCAGGGGAACCGCGGCCCAACAGATCCGCACGCCACAGCTCGCGCCGAAGGCAAGCGGCGCCGACTGACTTCGTGGCCCAAAGCGCCCTCTGGTCGGAGACCTTCGTCCATCCCCGAGCTGCTACTGAACATGGATGAAGAGAAAGACAGCTCCCCCGATCCTGGCGAAGGTGATGCCGGTGATGCCGGTGATGACGGATCGAAAAGCAGGCCCAGCCCAGGCACCGCCGAGAACGTGGTCACTTCCCCTCGCGGCCAAGGCCCGCTCAATGCTCCGGTGACTCCGCCAACAACTCTGCCTCTAAGCAACCCCGTGGCCGCTGCTCCCGAAGCTCCTAAAGAAAACGCGCCGCCTAACCCTGCGGGCCGACTGCCTTATCAGATCGAGTACAGCGACATGGAGCCCGAGAGCGATGAAGAGACTCCTCAGATCGAAGTTGTGTCTTCGACTCCTCAGATCCAGGCCGCCAAAGAAACTGTGGATCTGAGCCCGATGAAGCCTGCGGCTGAACAAGGTGCTGAATCTGGCGAAGGTTCTGAGGAGAAGAAGTCTTCCTCCAGTGACAGCAGTGCCGGCACCGCTTCGGGCGCCAGCCCAGTGAGCAGCAGCAGTGCATACTTCGTGTGTACTGATGATGTCCAGGATGTGGCTAACCGAATGGACCTTCCTGATGCGGTCCAGCTCTGGGGCAGGCAGAAGCGCAGAGTGCTTAAGTTTGAGAGCCGTCGTCGCGAGAGGCAGCTGCTCGAGAAGATGGGAAGTCATTTCTGCGTGCCGATTATGGAGACGGAGTTACAAAGCCGCGGAGTGGACCATGCCCTAAACTGCGCGAAGGACCTTGCTCTGAAATCCCTCATCGCCAGCCGCGTTGCTCAGCGCGCTTATCGTGCTGAGAAGAAGTCACTGGAGCTCGAAAGTATGAGTAATAGCGGGGCCCTAAGCAAGGAAATCGAAGTGGTCAAGCGCCTACAAGCTGAGAAAGAGGCACTTGCCAAGTCGCTGGATGAGGAGAGGGCCAAATCTGCCAAGTTGCAAAAAGACTTCGACGTGCTCTACAAGCACGCCGAAGATCTGACCGAGCGCAACGAGGCCCTTGCTGTGGAGCGCGCCGCTTATGAGACGGCCATCAGAACCGCGAAGATGCACCAAGACCGCGTGAAGGACTTGGAGGACGAGGTCAGCGATGTCCGAGAAAAACTTCGCGATCTGACATCGAGGTTCGCTCCGGGCTGGCCTTTGTCAAGGAACAATTCGAGCTGACTCTTCAGAGCTTCGGGGTACTCGGGCTTGCTCAGCCACTTGATGTGCAAACCGCGACGCTTGAGGATATCTTCTCTTGGCTTGGAGCCTGTGCGCGCGAAATGGACGGGGCAGGCCGCGCCTTTGGTGAACTCGGCGCCGTGGTTGCTGCCCGAGCCCTTGCGATGAGCGTGTGCCAACTTCTTCACGAGCCAGACACATCGCTGGGGCAGACGGAGCCTTACCTGACCAAGGGCGACCTTCGTCGTCTTCGCCAAGCAGATTTCCCTTGGCCATCAGAGCTGACCCCGGAGCAACTTCCTGTCTTGGCGAAGAATATCGCGAAGAACTTTATCTCCAGCTTCTTCCACCGGGTCGGCTACCGCTTTGCCGTCGCCGAAGGCGAACGCCTTGCTGAACAGGTGACTTCGATCCCCCTGCTCTTTTTGTCGAAAAGTCCATTTGCTTCGCAATGAAACTAACGCGTTTGGCTTCTTTTCAGCGTCGCGCTCGCCTGGCTTCTGAAGCTGCGAAGCGCCTTGCGGATGAAGGCATCGAAGTTGCAGAGCCCTCCTCCTCACGCCCTCCTGGGTCAAATGAAGCCCCGACCCCTGCTGCGCCTGCCGGTGGCGTCCGCGAAGACCGTCGGACGGCCGATGATCCGGAGGTGGGAGGCGTGTAGTTAGCTGCTACTTGTAGGGAAGCTTTTGGCTTATCAGCCTCTTCTGTAAAAGACTGATATTTTTGTGGTGCCTGCGCAGGTCCCCATGCCGGAGCCTGCGCAGATGACCAAAGGTGTAACTCCTTTAACGATGTGCTTTGGCGACTTTTTTGTTTCGGGGTCACTTTGGGAGAAATTTAATCTTCGGTTCCCACGTGTTTCTTTTGCCACTTTTTGGAATTCGAAACTTGAGACCTACGTGAGGCGCAATCATGCGGCCAAACGAAAATTTGCTGAGTTGCACGCCCGTTCTGTTGAACGGGCGTCTTTAGTGCATTCGAGAGCCACTCTCGAAGCTACCCTCTCCGAGTTCGGGGCTGTGAAGAGCGAAGAACCTGATAGTTACGAATTCCCTGAATATCAGTATCTTCGCCCTTCTTCGCGCCCCCTTTCCATGTCTCTGATTCCCCGGTCTAAGTGATGGCCGGTTCTTCACAGGGCGGAGCGGAGCCGAAGACCAGCATGCCCCGGGAGTTCCTTCCGATGAAGTACTTCGAATGATGGCTAACTCTATCCTTGACGAAGTTGTAACCGATTTGATCGATGAAATATCTCATCGTGTAATTCCATGATTGTAAACTGTGAATAAGGCTTGTAACAAACTTGATTGAATGTAAAGCTTGCACTTCGTGCCTTTGTTTTGTACGTTGCATAATTTCGTTTTGTAACGAACTTGATTGAAGCTCTTCGCTTTTGCAAACTCCTGCCTTTACAATCCTCGAAAGCCCGCACCGTGCGACTTCGTTTTTTGATCTGTATCGACGAATCTTGCCTTGTCAAGCGTTTTAGCACGCGTATAGCGCTGCACTTTGAGCTTAACTGCTGCGAAGACGCTCGTTTCGCCTTTTCTGGCTTGATAACGCTGCCCTTACGCAGCGTTTAATAATGCTACTTCGCGCATATCCGCTTCGAAGACGCACCGGCATTTCACCGCACGATTTGATTGAGGTGGCCAACCTCTTGGCGTTTCTGCCCTGCACTGCTTGTCTTGTCAAGCGTTGCTGGCTCGAGATTCAATAAGTGAGAGATGATGAAACGCTCCGAAGATGCCGCTTCCTTAGCCCCTCACTTACTTTGTCACGAGACCCAATTATCCTCGAAGTTAACTCCTCGCGAAAGCAAGAGTTTTAACATCGAGCCACTCCTCCGTTTCTGGGGGTACATTGTTTATATTTCACAATGAGATTACAAAAAAGGTGTCACCTCGTTAAAAACCTTACGCTTTCGGGCACCGCGAAGTGACCCGGAAGTTCCCCCTGTAAGGAAAAGAGTGCGACACCGAAGTACAAAAGATTCATAAAATTCATGAAGAAGAAACAAAAAATTTAGCTCGTGACTGAGCCCCACTAGACGAAGTACTTCTTCAGCCAGTCTTTGTTCCACGTGAACGGCTCTGCAGTGCCGTCCAACTTTTGCAACGTGAATGCCGCCGGCCTGTCAGTTTGCGAAGCTAAGAAAGGACCCTCCCACTTCGGCTCAAACTTGCCCGCGACCTCCGATCTTCGCAATACCATGTCTCCCGTGGAGATCTCCTTGTACTTGAGGCGCTTGTTCCTCCATCTCCGAGTTTCATTTTGATACTCGTCTATGTTCTGGGTTGCTTTCAGCCTGATCGCCTCGACTGTGTCCTTGGTCACTTTCTCATCCTCGATGTCTTGCGCGGCAGAGGTCCTAAAAGATTGGAGGTTCAGCTCTTCTGGCATCATAGCCTCTTCGCCGTAGAGTAGCCTGAACGGGGTGAACTTCGTTGCCCGTGAAACGGAGGTGTTATGGGCCCAAATGACCCTCGGCAGCTCTTCGGCCCACTTACCTCGGGGCTGATCTGTAATATTCTTTTTGACTCCTGCGAAGATTATACCATTCGCCTTCTCTACGGCGCCATTGGATTGAGGGTGATACACCGAAGCGAAACAGAGCTTGGTGCCAATTTGGAAACAGAACCTTCGAAAGCCTGCGCTATCGAACTGCTTCCCGTTGTCCACTGTCAGCTCCCTTGGCACGCCAAAGCGGCACACAATGTTTTGCCAGAAAAACTTCGTTATGACCGCCGAAGTTATTCGCTGAACAGGCTTCGATTCTATCCACTTCGAGAAATACTCCACAGCGACCAGAGCGAACTTGTAATTTCCTGGAGATGGAGGCAACGGACCAACAATGTCCAAGCCCTATCTCGCCAGAGGCCAAATAGGAGGTATGAGCTGCACTTCGTGCGCTGGGCTTCGACTGACAGGGGCATGAAGCTGGCAACTATTGCATTTTCTGAGTGTGTCTTCCGCATCTGCGAGCGCCGTCGGCCAGTAAAAACCCTGCCTGAAGACCTTTGCAACCAGTTTCCTGGTTCCCATATGCGAAGAGCACATACCGCTGTGGATGTCTTCGAGCAACTGCATCCCTTCTCTGGAAATGCACTTCAGCAACGGTGAACATACACCTTTCTTGTACAACACCCCGTCGATTATGAGATAATTTCGCGCCCGGTGCTGTACCCTACTCCGTTCTTTCTGACCTTCGGGCTCGAAATAAACCTTTAGAAAAGCAATTATCGAAGACCTCCAGTCTTCACTAGAGATGGCATTGATGTACTTCACTGGGGCCTCGTCGCTGTCAACAGATTTACGATGGAGGACTTCGTAGAAGACATCGGGCGGCCTCTGCGTTTTTTGGGCTGCCGTTTTCGCCAAAGCGTCAGCTTCGCCATTCAAGCTTCTGTGAATTGACTTCACCGTGAACCCCAAGAAGTATTTCTCCATCGCCCTTACTGCTGCCAGATACCTTGCCATTTCTGGGTCCCTGGCTTTGTTGCTCTTCGCAATGTGACCCTGAATAAGGTCGGAGTCCGTTTTGATTATCAACCTTCGCGTGCCCAGAGCTCTTGCCTTTCTTAGTGCCAACAAAAGCCCCTCGTACTCTGCCACATTGTTTGTGACGGATTCGAAGTCCAGCCTCACTGCGTACCGAAGCTTGATACCAGATGGAGAAGTTAGAATTGCCGAAGCTCCAGCCCCATCTGAACAATACGCCCCATCACAGTGAATCTCCCAATGATCAAGGGCCACCTCATGATCCTCTTCAGCCTTCGGCGTCCAGTCTGCCACGAAGTCAGCCAGCACCTGCGATTTTATAGCCTTTCTGGAGACGAAGTTAACCACGTACTCCGTGATCTCAGCAGACCACTTCGCTAAACGACCCGAAGCTTCTTTGTTTTCGAAGACGTTCCGCAAAGGGAATGAAGTTGGTACAGTGATGCTGTGGCTCTGAAAATAATGACGAAGCTTGCGAGAGGCCATGACAACCGCATACGCCATTTTCTCCACCTCAGAGTAAAATCTCTTCGCCCCGGACAAAGCCTCCGACACGAAATAAATAGGCGCTTGAAAGCTCTGGCCATTTTTGGTTCGCTCTTCTACTAATACCGCACTGACAGCCGACTCTGACGCTGCGATATACAGAAGGAGATCTGCTTTCGGAGTTGGACTAGTCAATACAGCCATGCTCTCAATGTAACTCTTCAAGTCTTCGAAAGCCTGCTGCTGTTCTGACCCCCAGATAAACGTCGAAGTAGCTCTAAGCGCCTCAAAGAAAGGGAGGCTTCGTTCTGCTGATCTGGAGATGAAACGGCCAAGTGATGCCAATCTCCCCATCAATTTTTGCAAATCCTTCTTTGTTCTCGGTGGCTTCATGTTCCTCAGCGCCATGATTTTCTCCGGGTTGGCCTGGATTCCGGTCTTCGAAATCATGCATCCCAACAACTTGCCTGCGGATACCCCGAAGAAGCATTTCTCCGGGTTGAGCCGCAGGCCAAACCTCCTCAAGCTGGCGAAGGTTTCGGAAAGATCTTTGACGTGATCTTCGGCTTTCTTACTTCGCACCACCACATCGTCAACGTAAGCGGATACGTTGGTATCAAACTGCCCTCCAAGTACAGTTCTAATCATTCTATTGAATGTGGGCCCTGCATTCTTCAAGCCCTCTGGCATGCGAACGAAGTAATAAAGACCGAAAGGAGTGGTGAAGCTTGTCTTTTCTTCGTCTGTCTTCTTCATCCAGACCTGATGATACCCCGAGAAACAATCCAGAAGGGAGATCAGCTCGCAACCCGCAGCTGAGTCCACCAAAGCGTCGATCCTCGGCAATGGGTAATCGTCTTTTGGACAAGCCCTGTTGAGGTCTGTGAAATCAATGCACATGCGCCAACTTCCATTCTTCTTCGGTACCATGACGATGTTTGCCAACCACTTTGGGTATTTTACTTCGCGAATTACTCGAGCATCCAACAGCTTCTGCACCTCGGCCTCAGCCGCCTTCCTCCGCTCTTCGGATAAGACCCGAAGTTTTTGCTTCCGCGGCCTTGCCCTCGGATCAACGTTTAGCTCGTGTTCAATGACTTCCCTGGGTACTCCCGTAAGGTCCCTCTTCGACCACGCGAAGACGTCCTGGTTCTGCACCAGACAAGACAACAGCTCTTCCTGACGAGACTTATCCAATTCTGCGCCAATACACACCATCACACCTGGTGCCGCCCCTGGCAAAGGCACCTTCTTTGTATCGCCCTGAGGCTGCACTCTGGTCACCTGCTCCTTCGCCTCTACAAAGCCAGAAGGGACAGTATCTTCGATTACATGTATTGGCTTCTGGGTGACTACTGTGTTTTGCTCCCTTCTCCGAGCTTCCTCCTGATCTCCAAAGACTGTCACCACTCTGCCCAGTGTTGGTATCTTCATGCAGAGGTAAGCACTGTGGATGACGGCCGAAAACTTGTTGATTATCCCTCTGCCGAAGATCGCGGTGTAAGGATATGGGATGTCGACTATATCGAATGTTATGATCTCCGTGCGAGTCTGATGACCCTCGCCAAATGTAACATTGATGTCCATTTTACCAATGGCCTCAATCCGCTTCCCCCCGAAACCGAACAGTGGTGTCTCCGACGGCTGCAGACTTCGCTCCTCGAATCCCATTTGCAAAAATGGCCTGAGGAAAATAATGTCCGCGGAGCTGCCATTATCAACCAATATGCCTCCAAGATCTGTGCCATATAGATGCTTCTCGTTTTTGCCAACAACAGCCCTGATGACCATCGGGTCTTCGTGAGGGTAGTGCTTGAGCCGGAGGTCTTTTTCTGTGAAAGTGATCGGCACGTGCGACCATTCGTTGCGGAAAACCGTGCCCTCTGGCACATGGTTGACTGAGCGGAAGTGTTCGCGCTTCTGCCTCTTCGAGAGAAATGCCGCGTCACCTGAGCCCCCTGTGATCACGTTGACGATGTTCACTCTTCGCTGAGAGTACTCCGCTCACTCCTCCCTATCCTCGGTTCTTCTTTCCTCCCTCGGCCGCTCGGAGTGCTGCCTGGGGTGCTCAAGGCCTTGAGACAGCGCCGAGCCCCCCCCACGCAACCGGGTAGTAAGGATGGTGCGGCTGCACGAAGGCTAGTGGTGGTGGTGGAGGTGGTGGAAGCGCAGGGACATAACTGCTTGCCACAAATGACTGCCCCTGTGGCCAATAATTTGCCGGCCTGTACTGAGCGGAGTCCACAGCTGCCGAAGTGTAGCTCACCGTCCTCATTGGCTGAAGCTTCTTTCTTTCCTCTTCCTCCGCCATTCTCCTCTTCGTTTCCATCGCATCTGGGCACTCAGCGGTGAAGTGCCCCTGATCTCTCCCATGGAAAAAACAGTACGGTGTTTTTCCCTCACCGTCCTTCTTCTGGCCTCTTTCCGAGCCTCTTCCTCGACCTCCGCGACCGCCGCGACCTCCGCGATCCGTGGCTCCGCCCCTTCCCGGGCCACCCGTCGCTGACTCCGACGTCGCACGCCCCTGTGGTTGTTGACTCTGCTAATGAGGCTCGCCTGCGACATTGTTAACAGCACGGCCTTTTCCCGAATAATCTCCCTTCGCTGAAGGCTGCTGCTTCTGCTCTTCCCACTGGCCCTGTGGCCAAAACTTCTTGCTCTTCTTCCCCTGATTCTGGTCTTCGAGCCTCCTGCGCCGACCTCGGTCCGACCTGCAGTATGTCTGCATGATCTCGAAGAGCTCTCTCTCCGACCGAGGCCGACATCTGTCTAGGAACTCCGCGCACGCCCCCATTCTGAGGCCCCTGATTGCAGCGTCGATGACCGTATCTTCGCACACATTCGGTGCCCTGGAACACAGCTGAACGAAGCGCTTCATGTATTCCTGGAGAGTCTCCTTGTCGCCCTGACAGCAGGAGTGAAGGTCCCTTGCCGTCAACTCCTCCGGTTGAAAACCCTAGAAGTTCTCATACAGCTTGTCACGCAACTCCTCCCAGGCATATATCTTCCCCCGAGGCAAACTCGCGTACCACTACTGCGCCGGGCCCTTGATCACCATGATGAATGCTTTTGCCCTTACTGTATCATCGCCCCCAGCTGCCGAAATGGCCGTTTCATACCTCAGCAGAAACTCCCTGGGATCAGACTGCCCATCGTACTCCGGCATCGATGCTGGCAACTTGAACTTCGCGGGCCACGGTGTGTGCTCCAGCTGAACGGAGAGCGGAGTGGTTGGCAGTGGCATCCTGCCTGACCTTCGTGGCTCGGCGGTGAACCTTGCTGACCTGCGCCCCAGGTCTTCCTTGGCTACCTCCTCAACGTCTGACTCCGCACCGCCCTCGCCACAATGTTCCACCAGCTGCGGCGAAGCAGTCGGCAGGCGAAGGCTTGCGATCTGGTCTTGCGGCTTCTTGTTCTCCTCCGCGAGCTGAGCCAGAGTGGCCAGTAGCTGCGGGTCTTCTCTTCGTTGATGCGCGTCCTCGCGAAGGCGCTGCAAGTGCTCCAACTGCTCCCTCTTCTTGGCCACCTCCTGCCTCAACAAGTTGAGGCGAAGGTTGTCTTCACGCTGCTTCTTCGCGGCTTCGTCTTCGGCTTGGGGATCCGCCCCCTTGGCGACTGCTGCCGCCGTCTTCGAGCGAGTCTGCGCGTGTGAGGACGACGGCTTGCTTGCATTGTACTTCTGCAACAGCAAGCCTTCGACCCTACGCAGCGCTTGTATGTCATCTTCGGGAATGCCTGCCTCCAGGAGACCGACTTCAAGTTCCCCAGTGGCGAGGTCATCGAGCTCCAGCTCTTCGCCCACGGGAGCTCGCGGTATCTGCGAGTTCGCCGTAGTTAGAGCTTGTTGTGCCGCCGACGGATCATCGGGCGGCCTTTGTGTAGTGGCTTTTGATTTTTTGCTGTTCGGCATAGTGGTACTTCGGAACGACCCACGGACGACGCCAAACTGTTGGGTGTAACTTCCCGTACAGTGGAAAATGTAAACACTTCCCTACAACCCAAGGAAATAACATGTGAAACAATAGAGTGCTTTTTCCTCTCCAAGGATCCGATCCCCAGTTACGAGTCGGAGCTCTTATTTATAGAGTTTGCATCATAGAGTTTGATTACATTTGTACCCTTGTACATAACAACTCTAAGCCTTGTTTACAATAATGCCCTTGCAAACCGTACTAAAGTTACCCCTAGGTGAGTCATTTCCTGCAGCGGGCCCCGTCCGAAGTCCGTACCATCCCCACGGTGGGTCCCGCAGCGCTTCGAAGCCTCTGCCTTCTTCACGACTCCCGAAGTCCCTGGGAGGACTTCGCACGACTTCGCCCCTTATTCGGAGTCGTCCCGCATCCTTAGGAACGACGCCGAGGCCTGCGTCAAGCCCGAAGGTTCCCGAAGTCCTGTATTCCTGCAAGCACTTCGATCAGAACTTGGTCAACCGAGAATAAGCTTAAGCCCGGAGGTCGCCTTGGCCGAATACTCCCCAACACTTATAACAGGGCAGTCCATTCTACAACAAATGTCCATTTGAAATTGTTTATGGGTTTAAACCGCATACTCCCATGGATCTTTTGCCTTTACCATTACAGGAACAGGTTAACTTGGATGCCACGAAAAGATCAGATTTTATCAAGCGGTTACATGCGGAGACAAGAAAGAATATTGAGAAGAAATCAGCACAATATGCAAAGCAAGCAAACAAAGGTAAGAAGAAGGTTACATTTCAGCCAGGAGATCTTGTATGGTTGCATCTACGCAAGGATCGCTTTCCCCAACAGCGTAAGAGTAAGTTATCTCCTCGGGGTGATGGTCCGTTCAAGGTTCTCCAACAGATAAATGATAATGCTTACAAACTTGAACTGCCACCTGAATATTCCAATGTGAGTACCACATTCAATGTCAAAGACTTGCTTCCATTTGCTGGTAAGCCTGAGTCGAGGACGACTCCTTCTCAAGAGGGGGAGGCTAATGAGGACATTCCTAGCATTCACTCATCTCCAAATGAAACTACACTTGATATAGCTGGTCCAATTACAAGGAGTAGAGCTAAACAATTGGAGAAGGAAATTCATTCTCAGGTGAACGCTAACCTTATGCTTAATAATAAGATTACATTGAATGAACCTATGCTTTTGAGTACTTGTTTCAATGTTCTTAGGAATGATGGAGTGCACGAACAAGCATGGGATGATGATGGATTCTGCCCGCCAAATATATGCAAGGATCCTGGACGTGCATGAGAGAGGAAAGGCCATTCAGCTACCATGAATATCAGCCGTTGAAGTGAAAGCAAATAAATCGGGAGTTAGGAATGCATGCAACTAGCAACTGGGTTGCTGTCCACACACGCTCCAGCATGCATGCAGAGAATACCAAACAGCCAGGCGTCCCACTAGGCTTGGTTATTAATAAAAGTAGTGCTGGAACTTCCCACTACATGTTCTCAATTATTTCCACCAAACTGAAACTCCACTAGTGCTATATATCCCTGTAATGGAGGATGTGAACAGTAACTTGTGATTGCAATTTTCAGAAATACCAACTCTTGGAATTCTTATTCCAGCGTGAGTCTCGAGAGGCTTGCAGACTTGTTCTTTCGATTCCTGAGGGAGTTGTAGAACGCCGAACTGCGGTTCACCCAGTTTGTGCCTTCACGTCTATACGGCGTGATTGCGTGGGCTGTTCGTCGGTACGTGGAAGGGTGATTGTCTCGGTAGTTCGTCGCGTGGACAGCCTCGCGGTGCACTGCCTCTTCACCAGGTCACACAGCGACAAGTTATCAAGTTCGTGGATCCTACGAGAAGATCGGGCCACACAACTTGCTACACGCGTTGCATAGGCGTGGGCATATCAGCCGGCCAGCCCAGAGGGGCCCAAGCCGGCTGGCCTAGGCCTTTTTTGCGTCATCTCGGCCTCCCCTTCGAGCTAGGGTTTCCTCGGACTATTTATAGCCCTGATGCACAAAGGCACGGGTATCCATCCACCAGAACTCGGCGAAACCTAGGGCATACACCAAAAGGAGACGACGGCCGCCGCAAGTCCTCGAAGTTGTCTAGGGGATGGCTTAGGCCAACCCTAGCCACCATGGCCTCCCTGCGTGGTTGTGCCATGGTGGAGTTCATGAGCTAGTTGGAGTCATCAATGGTATGTACTCGGTGGTGATGATCCAAACGCATCTATTATATGAGTAATGTTCTTCATGTCATCCGATCTTCTGGCGACACAATATCTCCTTCTATGTTTTCTACCTATCATGAAAATGATTGTTTCTTAGTCTAATGCTAGTTTAGACTATATAGCATGTTTTATGTAATCATGGTGATTAGATCTAGCATGTCGACCCATCTTGATATCTAGACACGTTCACTTGCGGACGTGCCCTTGTAACTAACCACGCCGATAGGGAGCATCGTGACAGGGTGTGATCCCGTGTAAGGTGGCGTTCTCGGGAGGTTGACTGGAGGTAAGAGTTTAAAGATTGCTTTGGATGATATGCATGTTGTGCTTGCTCTATTTGGCTTGAACTACAACTAAAAGACGATAGGCCCATTTATCCTTTGGTTGCTCTTTACCTTTGTCTGTGTTTATGGACGAGATCAACCCTAGACTTCACTCATATCCTAAAGGTTCACCCTCATATGCAATCTATGCCTAATGCTAGGACTAGATCCGTTAGATTAGATGGAAAACCCTAGGTAGTTCATTGTCGATCTACGGATTGATAAACCTTGGATAGAATACTCTAAGGGAAAAGCTACGATGATCCGTGCGCTTGCGGTTCACAATTGGCGCGTCTATGGACTGTCAACAGTCTCCAACCAGGGGTGGAGCGAAGAACGACTCCAACCCCGTGCTCGCGGCATGCATACCATCAAGGAGACGAACATGCTCGCAGCAAAGCTGGACCTCCTACTCAAGAAGATGGAGGACAACTCCAAGGCGAAGTTCTTCAACGCCGTCCAAATGGCAGACTCACAACTCGGTCGCGAAGTCTGTGGAAATGAGGACCACTCGGGGACCCGTGAGACCCGTGGCGTACATGAACAACAACAAAAACAACAACAATGGGTATTGTCCTCAAGGAGGTCATGGGTGGAACCAGTCGCGCCAACAATATCAAGGAGGTAACAACAACTCAGGTTTTAATTCCAATCAACCTTCCTTGAAAGACATTGTCTTTGGGCTAGTTAAAATTATGGAAAACCTCACTAAAAAGCTTGACTCTAATGAGAAAACCCTAGAGAGTATAAACATAAAGATGGAAACTCTCTCTTCTGCCTATAAAAACTAGCTCAGTTTCAATAAGATGATTGAAACTTAATTTCCTCAGCTGGCCGCTTCTTGTCTTGTCCTTGATGATGGGAAGATCTCGGGGCAACCCGAGACTACCCTCGAGCACGTGAATATGGTGAGTGCGAGGGTGGTAAGACCACTTGTTCTCCATCCAATGCTAACACTGTAGGGCAACATGCACAAGGACAGAAAGAGACCAGGGACAATCTGGCAGAATTCATCACAGAATGGACTAGTTCCGAACCCGAAGAAAGTGCCCAAAATCCTAAACATTGGACCATGTTCTATGACGGAGCATTTTGTAGAGCTGGCGCGGGGGCTGGGGTGGTCCTGACCTCTCCAAACAATGACATCATCAGGTATGCATTACAAATCAATTTTGTTGATCCAACCCCTACTAACAATGTTGCCGAGTATGAAGGGTTTTAAACAGGGCTTCGCATAGCTGCATCTCTGGGCATTAAGAGGCTGCTCGTGAAAGGGGATTCCAAGTTAGCTACAAAACAAGTCATGAAGGAGTACAGCGCACGAAGCGACGTCATGGCCAAATAGTTGGAAGCATACAACCGGATGGAAAGCAAATTTGATGGGCTTGAAGTGCAACACGTCAAACGGGAGTACAATAGCGATGCAGATAAGCTGGCAAAAGCAGCTGCCGAACGCACATAGCTTCCAGGTAATGTGTTACTTGAAGTTCTTACTAAACCATCTGTGTCGGTATCTTTACCAAACCAAAAAACTGCGCCTAGCAAAGGTACAGTCTCAACAACCAAGGAATCCATCAAGGAGTCTATGTTGGTCGATACGGCTTGAGCCGCCGCTCTAGTTGGAAACGAGGAGAACTGGATAGATCCAATCCGGGCGTACCTCACAAACCAAGCTATACCCAACGATGATGCGACACTGGAGAAAATCCATCGTAAAGCCAAGAATTATCAATTGGTTGACGAACGACTATACAAAATAGCACGCAATGGACTGCTCCTCAAATGCATCACACGGGCCGAGGGCATTAGTTTGCTCCAAGATATTCACGGAGGAATCTGTGGATCTCACGCTTCTTCCCGACATCAAGTGGGGAAAGCATTCTGAAAGAGCTTCTACTGGCCTATAGCTTTTCAAGACGCAAGCGAGTTAGTTAAGAAGTGTGAAGCATGCCAATTCTTTGCACGGAAACAAACTAAAACTGCGCAAGCCTTAAAAACTATTCCCCTGTCATGGCCCTTCGCCACATGGGGAATAGACATCCTTGGTCCTTTCCCCAGGGCCATCGAGGGTTACAGATTTCTGTTCATCGGCATTGACACGTTTATAAAATGGATTGAAGCCGAGCCGGCAAAAGAGGCAGCTATCAAATTCCTACGGAGCATTATTGTACGATTCGGCGTCCCGAACAGGATAATCTCCGACAACAGAACACAGTTCAAAACTAAAAAGTTATTTGATTTTTGCTACGACCACGGGATCAAACATGATCGGTCATCGGTAAATCACCCAAAAACGAATGGGCAAGTAGAGCGCGCTAACGGCATCGTACTCCAAGGCATCAAGAAAAGTATCTTCAACAGATTGCAAGCTTACGACAAGCGATGGATTCATGAAGTCCCTACAGTTCTATGGTCGATGAGGACCACCATGAACTGTGCAACAGGCGAAACACCTTTCTTCTTGGTGTATGGAGCCGAAGCAATTCTACCATCCGATATCCGATTACAAGCCCCACATGTGGCAATGTTTTCAGAAACAGAAGAGCCCGACAGACGGACCGATGAGCTACTCCTCCTTGAGGAGGCTCGCGATGCAGTCGCCTTCAGAGTGGCCCAGTATCAACAAAAGCTGCGACAATACTACAATGCCAACGTTCGCAACAGAAGCCTGTGCATCGGTGACATGATGCTCAAATTAGACCAACGCACCAAGGACAAGACTAAATTGTCCTCTCCATGGCAAAGGCCTTACATCGTAGTAGACATAGCAAGACCAGGAGCCTATAGGATCGCGGAGATAGATGGAGACGTACTGCCTAACACGTGGAATATGGATCAACTACACAGATTTTACGCTTAAGTCAAGGTAATGCAACAAGTTCAAGCCTATCCAATAACTTGGCAGGAGTAGTCATCATCCGCGTCACATCCGGCATCAAACAAAACCAAAAGATAAGTTCTACAAACTCTACTCACCCTCGTAATTATGCTCGGGGGCTGGGTCCTATTTTTCTATTCTATTTCTACTCTTTGTTACCATACTGTATATACTAACAAAGAGCCAGGGACTACTACGCTGAAAATTTTTCAGACCTACTCTACGCACCCAAGCGCGACGCTCGGGGGCTCCCCACACGATCAGGAATTTCTTGTGACTAGTATTTCTAGACTCTTTTCCAGCATGTATACATGTTACAAAAGAGCCCGGGGGCTACTATGGTACTACCACCTCACAAGAATCGGGCGTTTTAAATTGAAAAAGCTAAACCGCACTAAAATACCGAACACCATAACTACAAGGAATTACATAGTTCAGAAGGTCACTCGCGTCTCAGCAACTAAACAATTCCAAAATAGCTTGTGGCAACGGGACATTTAGCTATGTTAAAGCTATCAGTTAAAAAGTGCCATAAAAATCCTATCAGCTCTATGACTTACACAAAGACATGCAAGCATATATTTCGCAAACAAAATAAAGGTCACAATTTAAAGCTGCCAAGTTTTTGCTCTATTACAGGATTCCATCACGAAAGTTAGGACGAGCCTTCGGAGTCGATCAAGTGAAAGCCAGGTTTCTTGACAAAAGGATCCACCAATGCAGCAAGGTCATCAAATAAAGCATGTGCCTCCCCAGTCGAACACTTGAAGCCCTGAGAAAGTAGCGCAGCGTCAAGATCTGGAACATGGCTTTTCAAGGCTCCCATGGTGTGTGTCGCTGGCGAGATCGGCAACTTCCTTGTCCCGAGCAGCAAGCTGGCCTTCTAGATCCGAGCTTTTCTTCTCGAGCACCTCAATGCTCTTCGAGTTAGCTACAGAATCAAAGGCATTGTATTAACAATAATTTGCGGGATAAGAAGCAAAAACAGTCATAGCCAATAAGCCATGTACCTTCTTTCTTGGATTGGAGAATGGCAACTTGGGCCTCCAGTCGGGTCACCGACGCTTCCACAGTCGAGGCACGAGCGTCCAGCAAACGCCATTGTTCCTCTGCTACGGAAAGCGAAGCGATGATCGGGCCCAAGGGCGTCAGGACAGGTCCTAGAACCTCCACGGATTTCTCTTCATGATCGGGCCTGGCCGTCATGCCTAGATCGAGAGTTTTCTCCTTGTCCGACGGCTTGATCGGATGGGAAGCTGCGGGCTTGGAGGGCCTGTTTTGATTCAAACAAAAATAACTCAAAGATTCCCCCTGAGGCAGTTAATCAAGCAAAAAACCGAACAGAGCAAAGTCCTTATTCGGATGTTGGGAGAGTGAGTCTAAATTTCTTCCACAAAATAGAGCAAGGCTTTGACTATGGCGGGGTTGGACGAATTTCCTGGCGAGAAATCTCCCGAACATGCTTAAGTTTGGTAACACAATCAAAAGCTACAAATAAACGCCCAAATACGATCATGCTTGGTACCTGGTCTTTGGGGCGAGGCGGGTCGCGCGCGGTGGGCAGCTCAGTGGCATCCGGTGCCCCAAGAGACCCCGATCCAGGAGTCACCTTCTCCACACTAGTGTCTTGCAAATGCTTACGCGTCCGAGGGACAACAACTCTGGTGTTGGTCGGGGCCTTCTTCTCCTTGGCAGGCGATTGCTCGGGCATTTCAGGCGTTGGGGTTTCTACACCCTGAACTGACACTGGTTCAGCGTCGTCCTCTAAGTTGATGGCTCAGCTTTGGGCGGGGGCATCAACGACAGGGGGAGCCTGCTTGGGAAAAAGAAATCAGGACGATTATATGTAATATAGAAGGGATATTTTCTGAGAAAAGAGTTTACCTCTAGAGCAGGGTTGTCAGTACTATAGGGAGCTGGGACGCCTGTCCAATCAGGGATATCGGGATGCAGCATCTTCTTCAAGCGAGTAGCCACTTCAGAGTCTGGGACAACTGTTGGTTAAGAGTCATGACATTTCAAATGACCGAACACTCTCAGAAATATTACCGAACAGAAGAAAAATGGCTTACCATTAGGCTTCATTCTGTTCGGGTCATTGTCACCCATGAAAGTGTAGGCGTAGCGGTCATGGGCCATGGGCAGGATAAATCTACATCGGATGAAAATCTCCGCCACATGAATCGCTGTCAGACCCGCTTCGCGAAGTGCCAAAACCCGATTAATATGCTTCTGCATCTCAAGGGTGACTTTGGGCAGGGTTTTGGTTTCTTCCTTGAGATAAGGCAGCAAATGTTTCCCTTTAGCCAGTGAGGCTTGGGGAAGGGTGATGTAGAACCAATGACGTTGATAACCTTTCCAGGAATCTTTCACTGAAAAGGGGATGTAAATGTCCCGATCTCTCAAGGAAAACCCAATCGACCCGATCATAAGTTGGTCCTTGTAGAAAGCAGGGGTATAGAAATACCTCCACAGGTTTAGTGATGGCTTAATTCCTAACCAGGCCTCACACAGGAAAGCGAAGACGCTAAGCATGGTTATAGCACCTGGCTTGATGTGTACGAGCTCTATCTTATAGAAATCGCAGACACTGTGGAAGAATTCCGACGGATAGACCCCAAACCCGCAGTGGAAGAACTCGAGGAACACCACAAGCTCAAGAGTATTGGGCGTCAGGTAAAGCTGACCTTTTGACGATCGGCGGGGGAAGATGGTGGTGTCGGGGAGCAATCCGAGGTCCTACAACTGCTGTAGCTGCTTCATCGTGGTGGTAGACTTCTTCCAGTATTTGTCGGTGGTGGAGATGTTGGATCCGCTGCGCAACTCCCTTCCGGGAGCAGCGACGCTGCTCTGCTCTCCCGACGATTCATCCCCGGATGAGGACTGGCGAGAGGAAACCATGGCAGCGAGGGTGTGGCTGGAAGGTTGGAGAAACAAGAAGTTGAATGGCAGAAAGTGAATATGGAATGGCGAGCTGTTGAGGATGCGAGCAAGGAAGACGAAGGTCTAAATGGTGACCAGGAGGCCGCGCCTGGGGGCTTTATAGTTTTGAGAGGGAGCACGAACCCCGAGAAAACTAGCCTCAATCCGCGTTATGCACAGTCACTGTTAGGTCAAAAGATTCTTTCCTTTCTCTACGGCAAGTGTCATTTTGAAAACTGTGCAGGTCAAATTCAATGCAATTGGAATTTCTGGCTTATTGGAGAAGCTAACAGTTTTAAAAGACCAAATATAATATGTTCTGAGGAAATGACCCGATCATCTTTGACCGAGGAGAAAATTTCCCGAACATGTTGTGACCATGAGTTGATTTGTTTAGGAAGAGTTTTGCTCGGGGAATTTTGTTTCTCTAAATAAACAATTTCTATAGTCTAGTCAATTCAAAAAGTTTCGAACACAGGAAAGGGATCATTGTTTCATCTTCCAAGTGAAATTACTTCATTGATTCAAAAGGAGTACATTTCACAGGAGATCGATAACTATCCTGAAACTAATAATTCAAAATAATGATCCTCGCACGAGCCAACATCGTTGGCGAGGATCAAGGTGTTGTGGCACCAGGCGGTGGAGGCTCCTTCGCGTTCTCCTCCTCGGAGTCGCTGACGAGGTCCACAAGCGCGCCGTCTCCTGGGATCCCGATCAGCTCGCGGTTCAAGGAGACGAAGAGGCATCGGGCGAACTCCTCGTCGCCGCTGGTGTCGACTGGAGCAGAAGACAAAGATACGCCTGCGCGCGAGGACTCCAGCTTCAGCTGAGCCCCACTGACCCTTTGATCTGATTCGTCATCTGAAGGGATAGAGATGGGGGACGCTGGAGCTGGGGATGCTGACGCAGGTCTTTTTCCGGCTGCGATGCTTGACGGAGCAGCCCCGGGGAGCGAAGACACCATCGCCGGAGCTTCTCCTCGTGGTTCAGCCTCGATTCCTTCATCCCCGTACCAAGGGAGAGCCAGGAAATGAGCTTGAGGGGGAGCAGGTGATGGCGCAACTGCCGACAGACCTTCTGGCATGTTGGGCGGCAGCTCGGCAGAGCTGCGAGGGGAGTCTCCAAAAAGGAGACTTGGCAACTTGAACTTGCGGCTGAGTTTCTTCTTTCCTATAGTGTTGGGAGGGAGAAAGCTTAGTAGGGAAGGCTCAGGTGTGGATCAATCCAAGTGATTCAATATTTAAATACCCTGGGGCGATGCTTCACGCGCGGATCGAGGACCCAGAACAGTGCCGTGATTTATGGCGCGTGCGCTGCTAGAGTTTCGGGAGGCGTGCATACTGGAGTTTAAATGCACGGGGCGGAATTCACCAACCCTTGGCGTTTCAGTTTCCAAGATGGAATATTCTTTATAATAATTAAATTATTGCTGATATTTTCTCTGACCTTATCATTTAGATGCCGGTTTCTCCATTCAGAGTTTGGGATCTTTTTCCAGCTCTCACATTGAAGTGATTATCGAGATATTTACATATCCTAAAATCACCCGAAGAGTAAAAAGACCCGAAGGCTACTCAAGGAATAACCTTTTCTGAACAAGATAAGCTCGGGGGCTACTGTTGAGGCCATAATATCCGGGCCCAATCACGAGGATTGCCGACTACCGACTCCAAGCGAAGAAGACTCCGAACAAGACACGACAGCTGGATCGCAGAAGGAAAGCCCGATGATAGTTAGAGTCCTACTAGGTTTAGGTCTGTTTTGTCTTGTAAGCACGTCTCCCTGGATATGAATAGTGGGGGTCTTATACATAGAGGGTATTCCCAATCTTAGCCAATCCACCCGAGAGTATTTGTTACACCGTTGTAATATGTAATCGCCGAGTTAATACAAGCAAGCAACTGGACGTAGGGTTATTACTCGTTCTCGAGGGCCCAAACCAGTATAAAATCCTGAGTCTCTTTGTTCATCTACTATGATCGATCTTCGCACGAAGCGGGGTGCTTGCCGGACAAGTATCTGCCGAGTACAACCTCGACAAGCTTATTCCAGGACATGAAAGTTCTCACCTTCAAGTACTTGGGTTTTTAGTATTTTGCAAAAGAAAGCATTGCCTTGCTCCTCAAAGAATTTCTCTCCAATTCACACCTTTTTTGTGGTTGAAGACAACACTCATCTCCTCTCCAAAATAGAACCTTGTATGTGGAGCTTTTGGATACATACCTTATTTTGCTTATGTCATCACTCTAAAGTTAGGATCCAAATTAGGGACAAATCATGTAATAAAGTCAAAATGTGCAAGTGTATGACATGAAGTGGGATGAAATCATGGTGCTCAATTATTGTGACCTTCTCCCCCTCTCTTTTATTTTTCCTTTGGACGCGGGCTATTGCTTTTGATCTCTCTCTTTTTTTTGTCATGCCCTTTTGGCATAGGATTTTTTTCTATGCATATAGCCCACATCTTCTTTTTATATTTGTTTAGGGAGGAGGCCACCTTAAGAGCATTTATTCATGAGTCACAATGGAGGGCATGTTTTTTCTTTACCTTCAGTGTAAAGGTCTAGCATATCATGGTGGAACGTACGTGATCTTGACTTTAAAAACATGAAATATCTCTCAGCAAGGGTCACACAACCTTGAAACAACTCAAAGCTCAAAGGGAATGTATGAATTTGGTTGGATTGGTTGTCACTCAAACTCATGAGGAGCATGGCAAGGCTAGAAAGTTTTTAAAACTTTTCATAAATTCCATGTACTTGATAAAGCAAGAACATCTTTCATGGTAAAGCCATATCTCAAAATGCAATAACTTAGATGTCATGGGTTCCTAATTATATGAGGATATCCACAAGCCAAAAAGTATGGGGAATAAAATATATGTAAGTCAATAATATTATTCATGTGATCGGGAATTGTGAAGGGTTGATTTTATTAAGCATGGAATTCTAGGATCAAATTTCATCGTGAATCAATTGAAATAGTAGAAAGGGAAGCCAAACCAACGTTCAGGAAGAAGCAGAGGCTAGACGGGGTTCAGGCCAGGTCGGGCGACCTGGTGGTGGCCCTTCTGGTTTCTTTCTTTCGCCTGATACTTTGTTTCGTTCTATTCAGTATTGTTCTGGGGCGCATCACTCTGTTCTCCATCGATCTTTTTGGCGAAAAGTTCCCCAACACTCTACCTTTATTCAAATCCAAGTGGAGACACAAAAACACAATCCTAATATATTAAAACTTTATTTTATTCATGATAAGCAGAGGCACATTATAGGATAACAAATAAAAGAATAAAGTAATAAATAAACTAATGTGCCTATTTTATTCTAAGGCCTAGGAGCTCATGGTGCATTAAAGAGATTCTCATCTCCTAGGGTTTTAGCAAAATGCTTGAGCTTGACAACTGTTGCTTTGCGCAGTATATCAAAGTCATCCTGCAAGCTCATGTGTGCAAGTTGCTCTTCGGCGAACTTCTTCTCCAATTTAGCGTTGTCATGACCGAGCTGAGTAATCAGCTCGAGCAACTCCGCATTGGAGGGGGCCTTGGGGGTCTTATTTTCATCATCACTCTCATATTGACCCGCCGGCCTGCGAATTGGAGGAAGAGAGATGTGTCTCTTAATTTTGCCAACAGGAGATGACTCCACTGACTCCTCAAATTCCTTCCACTCCTCCGGCTTGAGAGGGGGAAACAGCCCCTTCCCATATCCGCCTCTGGGCTTCTGCTCCCTGAAGATCCGGAACCGCCGCTCAGGACTACTCTTGGGCGAATAAATGGAGACATCGGACGTATAGTGATACGCCACAATGTCATCCCACTTATTAGTCACCACCTCCTTGAGCTTTTCTCCTAGTTGGAGAGTAGGGAGTTCACCCCCCTTGGTGGGGGTGGCTCCCATCGCCTTCTTTAGTGTCAGCTATCCCATTGTCGGCCTTTTGCACGGACTTGACGCCAGCGCCTCACGTCTCTAAGGCCTCCTGGGTGAGTGGGAACGCACCGCCGAACGGGGCGTCGAGGGGCCTCCAGGGGCCATCGCCCGACCTATGGGGTCGGCCGACCCCCTGGTGTGGCCTCTCGCGCCCTCCTTCGGCAGGAGGCTTGCCAGCGGCGTGATGACCACATCCATGGCTGCTTCAACATTGAACGGGACCATCTGATTGGCTGGGGTAGGTTCGTCATCAAGATCGAATGTCGATCGAGAGGCTGGGCGACTCTTTCCAGCCATTTTGTGGGTGTGGAGTGTTTTGGCTCAGAGGTTTGAGAATGGGGGCGAGGAAGAACTCAGATGAGAAAGAGAGAAGAGGATAGGTGAATTTTTAAAGACGAAAAGCTCTCTTCTTGGGTCAAACAGAGGTAGAATCGCTCCTCCATCGTGGAACGACCTCAAAGGCGTTGGGGAGGAGCGTGCGCAGAATATAGGGCTGATCGGGCTCAGGGGGCCATCGGCCGACCTGGGCCTGAGCCCGATCGCCTTCAAGTTTTGTGTGCGCTACGTGATAGGTCCAAATAGCCCAGAGGTGCGTGCAAGGGCTTAGGACAAGGTGAAAGATAACTACAGAAGGGAATCATCCATGACCAAATTGATCACATCAAATTCCTCTTCTATCTTATTATTAGGTTCAAAGAAAACTTTTAAGTGTTGACCATTTACCTTGAAGAGGTTACCTTCATCGTCCTGTAGTGTGATGGCTCTGTGTGATGAGGTCTCCACAACCACGAATGGTCCTTCCCATTTGCTTCGAAGTTTTCCATGTCCAAATAGCTTCACCCTGGAGTTAAAGAGTAGGATCTTGTCCCCTAGGTGGAACTCCTTCACCATGATTCTCTTATCATGCCATCTCTTAGTTCTTTCTTTGTAGATTCTGGCACTATGTTATGCCTTGTCCCTCCATTCTTCTAATTCTTACAACTGCATCTTCCTCATCTGTTGAGCTGCTGGGAGATCCATATTCCATTTTCTTATTGCCCAATGCGCCCGATTCTCTAACTCCACTGGCAAGTGACAAGTCTTGCCATAAACCAGTTGATACAGGGACATTCTGATTAGCATTTTATATGCCGTTCGATATGCCCATAGAGCATCTGGCAGAATGTTCTTGATCTGCTTGTTTGATGTTTCTGCTTGACCACTCGTCTGGGGGTGGTATGGTATGGCGATGTTATGTCTTGCCCCCAATTCTGCCAAAAACTTGCAGAGGGTTTTGTCAATGAAATGTGACCCTCCATCACTGATTACCATCCTGGGCATTCCAAACCATAGAAAGATGATTTCATGAAACATCTTTCGTGCGTGTTCAGAATCGGCAGCTCACATGGCATTGCTTCAACCCACTTTGAGACATAGTCGACCGCCACCAGAATGTACTCACTGTCATAGGATTTGACAAAGGGTCCCATTAAGTCAATGCCCCACACATCAAACAACTCAACTTGTAAGTTTTTTGTGAGTGGCATTGCTTCTCTTGATGTGATCCCTCCATGCTTCTGGCATTGTTGGCAACGTCGAATGAATTCTTTTGTGTCTTCATACATTGTGGGCCAGTAGAATCCACTCTACCATATTTTTTATCTTGTTCTAAATGCCCCATAGTGTCCTCCATATGGAGCTGCATGACATTGCTCTATAATCTTTCTTGCTTCATTTGTTGGTACACAATGCCTGAGCATGCCATCCGCACATACCCTGTACAGGTATGGTTCATCCCTTAGGTGTAGTCTACTTTCGTAGACAAGACTTCTCTTGTTTTTCCCTGGTGGTACATAACCTGCAACCATGAAATCACAATGTTTGCGTATCGGGGGTCAGAGGCTATCACCTTAAGTAAGGTGTCGTCACGCAGAAAGTCATTTATCGGCAAGTCCTGCATGTCAGTGAACTGCATACGCGACAAATGATTTGCTACTGAATTTTCTACTCCTTTCTTATCTTTGATTTCTAAGTCAAATTCTTGGAGCAAAAGAATCCAGTGTATGAGACGAGGTTTAGCATCTTTCTTGGTGAGCAAGTATTTTAAAGCAGCATGATCGGTGTAGACAATAACTTTAGCTCCAACCAAGTAAGTTCCAATCTTATCAATAGCAAAAACCACAGCCAGGAGCTCTTTTTCAGTAGTAGCATAATTTAGTTGATCTCCTGTCAAGGTTTTGCTAGCATAGGAGATAGCATGATGATTCTTATTCTTGGTCTATCCTAGGGCAGCACCAACAACATAATCACTCACATCACACATTATCTCAAAAGACAGCGTCCAACTAGGGGGTTGAATGACTGGTGCTGAGACAATAGCATTTTTCAAGACTAGGAAGCAATATAAACTCTCAACATCAAAATCAGAGGGTACATCTTTAGCTAAAAAGCTAAGTGAGGGGTCTGGCTATCTGAGAGAAATCTTTGACGAAACGCCGGTAAAACCCTGCATGGCCTAAGAAGCTTCGGATCCCCTTGACATTAGTTGGTGGTGGGAGCTTTTCTATTACTTCGATCTTAGCTCTGTCCACCTCTATGCAACTTTCAAACACTTAGTGTCCTAGTACTATCCCTTCTTGGACCATAAAATGACATTTCTCCCAGTTTAGTACTAAGTCCTTGTCTCGGCATCTTTGCAGTACCTTGTCCAAGTTCTGCAGACAATGATCAAAGGTTTTTCCATAGACTGAAAAGTCATCCATGAAAACTTTCATGATTTCTTCTATCATGTCTGAGAATATACACCTTTAGAACGATGCTGGGGCATTGCACAACCCAAATGGCATTCTTTGGTATGCGTACGTTCCATAGGGGCATGTGAAGGTGGTGTTCTCCTGATCGTCGGGATGGATGGGAATTTGGTGGTAGCCAGAATACCCATCAAGAAAACAGAAGAAGGAATGGTTTGCAAGTCTCTCCAACATCTCATCGATAAAGGGGAGTGAGAAATGGTCCTTCTTTGTTGCCTTGTTGAGGCGGCGATAGTCAATGCACATTCGCCACCCGGTAATGGTTCGCTGAGGAATCAGCACATTTTTCTCGTTACTTACGACGGTCATGCCTCCCTTCTTGGGTACTACTTAGATAGGGCTAACCCATTCACTGTGAGGGACGGGATGAATAATCCCAGCGTGAAGATGTTTTAAGACTTCTTTCTTTACGACTTCCCTCATCGCGTTGTTTAGTCTGCGTTGAGGCTCCCTAGATGGTGTGGATAAAGGATCTATGGGAATGCGATGGGTACGGAGAGTGGGAGTTACTCCCTTCAAGTCCTTGCGAGTACCCAAATGCCGAGCGGTGTTTCTCGAGTACCTTGATGAGTCTATCACTCTCGTCCAGCGACAGCTTGTCACTAATGATGACCGAGGAGTCCCTATCATCATTTAGAAAGACATAGCAGAGGCCAGCGGGCAAGAGTTTTAGCTCTATATGGGTCTTTGGTGGCTCCTCAGCTTCAAGCGGCTCAGAAGAGCCATCTTCTTCTTCGATGAAGTCATGGACATGTTCCTCTAGAAATGACTCAAATAGGTCACTTGGTTGGAGAGACTTGACTGCCTCGGCTGGGTCAGGCTCTACCTTTGATTCGGCTATGGAGTTTTTGACCCTAGCTAGAGGAATGGTGAGGATATTTCTTCCTACTTTGGCTAGGAGGTTTCCTTCCGAGGTTACATCCTGAAGGAGGCCCTCAATAGGGTGTCCTATCTTGAGGTCAAAATCTGATGTCTCAAAGACGTAAAAGTCTAGAACCATCTCGATCCTATTGTGCTGAAGGAGAAGATCTCGTGCTATACCGAGACTCTCGAGAACATGACCAGAGGGTGGTTTTAGGAGCTTGGATGGTGGATCAAATTTATTCATGCGTCCAAAGATGTACGCGGAAGAACTAGACATTACTGGCACTTACTAGCGTCGTCTCGAAAGAGTAACGAGGCCGAAGCGACCGACGGGTACTTAGCATCCATGAATAAATCCACAAGCGCGCAAATACTGCTGTAGCCTTCCCCAAAGAAGAGTATTCTAAGGTTATCGAATCCACAGGAATGTGTGTGCACACTACTCACACTAGAGATCCAAGGACAACTAACCAAGTTGAGATCTAGAGAGGATATCCTATGAATAGGACAGGAAAGATGGATTGATCTCTTGTTTTCCACTCACTTCAGGCACCGGCTTACCCCTGAACCCCAGGCGCCTTCAGCCAACAGCTCTACGACTTAACCGAACGTGGTGGATTACAAAGGGTCCAACAGGGCTGTCACCACCTGTGGCCTACCCCTACTAAACCGTGGGTTAAGATGCGCAAACGAAGTGTAGTCTATGACTCAGGCACCACGCCTACGCCACTAATTACTACTGCGATCCGACTACACTATCCGGCACATATTCACACCACAACACTCCATATGAATATGAAGCGACGAACCCGCGAGTGAGAGATCGAACTTACTTCTACTTACGATACTGAATCATAAAAGATCAAAGACACTTACTAAGTACTTACTTGATAAGAACGAAGAAGCATCCATAGGAATACATGAACGGGTTTGAGTGTTGATGATGAACATCAACACTCTACCCCCACACTCATTCTCTCCCTGTGGGATATGGGTACCCCTGGGCCCACTACCGACCGGATAGCCAGTCGGCCTGGTCCCACGTCTGACAAGGATGTGGGCCGACCCCAGGCCGGCCCACAAGGATCCTCGACTTGATGGACAAGATTGGAGAAGACTTAGCCCACAAGGTATTCGGTGATATCTTCAGATTCCGCCCGGAGATCACGACAATTATGTTGTAACCGACTTGGATTAGTTTCCTGATTTGAGCCGGACAGTAATTAGAAATAATCGAGTTGTAAACCCTAGGCCGTCAGCCTATATAAGGCGGCCTAGGTTGACCCCCTTAGACATCTGATTCCCACACCATTCATCCATTGTAACCGAGAGCTCACCGTCGTTCTTCGGAACCACGCCGAGCAAATCAATACAAGACCCCCGAGCACAGGACGTAAGGTATTATACCTCCGGGTAGTCTGAACCTGTATAATCCCTGTGTCCCTGTGTTACCTCGAGCTCCCTAGTCTCGCGATTGCCCTTTGCCTACAAATCAACCATCTGGGTACCCCCGGGTGGACTGCCGGACATTAGATCCGACAGTTGGCGCGCTAGGTAGGGGTTATCGTAAGGCATTACAGCTAGCTCGATGGCAGATCGTCGCTCCGTCATCTTCCCCGACTCCATCAAGGACTGCGCTACGCATCTTGAGGGCATCAGCTTCTTTGCTGAAACCCACTCCGCCGCCACCACCGCCTCCGACTCCACCACGACGCCCGACGCTTCTGTGCCGACCAGCTCCGTGCTGACCTCGTCGCCGACTTCCTCGTCAGCCATCGCCCCGCTCCAGCAGCGGCTCGATGCAATCTCCATCAGCGACTAGGCTCCGGGCCTGAGCACTCGCCGGAGACTCCCACCCCCGACCGAGCTCCTCGCCGGGTTGGATCGTGTCCAAGACACCCTTGCCGAGTGCATCGCCATGTCGGAGGAGGCCCTGAACCGACCCCGCAAAGCGCTCCCCCTAGGACTCCGCAACGCCTCATCAACCTACTCGGCTCGGCTCCAAGAAGATATGTCTCAGATCCAATCTGAGATGCCAGCCCACCCAGTCTCCGGACTGCGGCGAGTTCCAGGTCGCCACAAGCGTGCTCTTGCCGGCCCCGGTCGACTCGAGCAATGACTCCAGCTACACCACGCCCCCAGGGCGCGAAGTCTTCGTCTCTGAGGATTCAGTTACTCCGGATGGAGATACAAATCTAGCCAGGGATCGCAAATGGGAGCGAAACGCTGCTCGAGCCCGCTGCCGTGCTGAAGAAGCAGCCCTGCCCCCGGCAGCGGCCGAAGACCCCGTAGCTGCCGCAGCTGCCGGAGTGGTTCCCCCGGGGGCCCCAGCAAGACAGCCTCCTCCTCCTCCTCGGGGTCCTTGTGGTGTCCGACCCCAGAACCTCGATGGAGCCTTTGCTAGGGTGCCGTTCCGCACGCCCCAGGCTAACGTCGCCGCCGCTTTCGCCGAGCTGGGACACATGCCCGACACCCCTGAGGTGCAACGGGCCCGAGCTCAATTGGAAGCAGCCCAGGAGCAGATCGAGCGATCGTATCGTGCCAGATCCCTATCTGGGCGATCAAACTCGACCCGCTCTTCAAGCCACCGTTCTGCCCATAGCAGATCGGATTGGGTCACCTTCCCCAGAGGAATCCCCCGCTACCCGTCGTGGAGGAAGAGGTGGCCCAGAACCACCATGAAGACGAAGAACATGAGCGGCGTAACCCGCGCAATGCGGATCATCGCCGTGAACGCCACCAGGAGCGGCGCGACAGGCGCCAACGACATCCACCACCTAAGGATCTCCGTGATCGCATCAGGGACTATGCCCGGGATCTCCGTGCCGACCTCGATGCCCGGCACTAGGAGCATGACGCCGCCGAGCTCGAGCACCGTGAACGGTACGACCGGGAGTACGGACGACCCGACCGCCAGCCGGTGGGAGAGGCTGGTGACGTTGGAGCTGAAGACGACGATCGCCGCGTTGTTCATGAGCTCATGGAGCGCGAGCAGTACGACGCACGGTACGGCCCCCCGCAGGACGACCGCCGCCAGTGGCGCGACGATGTTCGGCCCCGAGCCGACCCAGTTCAACCTCCCCGCCGCGACTACCGCAACGAGGAGATCTACGATGGTTTCGCCGCCTTCACCGCCCGACTCCGCGCCATCTGTTGGCCCGAGTCCTTCAAGCCAGCCCTTGTGGAGAAGTTTGACGGTTGCTCCGACCCCAAGCTCTGGCTAGACATACCACACGGCAGTCAAGGCTGCTCACGGTTCCAACGATCAAGCTGCCGCCGACTTCCCTATGATGTTAGGCAAGGAAGCACTCCTGTGGCTTGAGGGCGTCCCCCGGGACACCATCGACGGTTGGGCAGACCTTTGCCACGCTTTCACCAAGAACTACGAGGCAAGCTACACCCGGCCAGGAACCAGATTCGATCTGGATAATGTCAAGCAAAAGAAGGGTGAAAGTCTCCGAGACTACACCGACCGGTTCTTTGATAACCGGAACAAGATCGCCGATGTCCAGGATCGGGATGTCATCGACGCTTTCCGGCGCGGCCTCATCGACACACAGCTGTTCCGCACGCTCTTCAAAACCAACCTTGTCACGGTCTCCGACCTGATGGAGGTTGTCAACTTGGAAGTTCGGGCAGATCAGGCTGAACAGGCCCAATTCAAGAACAAACAGAAGCGCCCGGAGGGAGACGACCGGGTTGACAACTCGAAGCGCCATGAGCCGTCACGTGGGCGCAAGGGAGGCCCTGAGCCGCTCGTAGCCCTAGCAGAAGCAGAAGGCCGGCCAGAATCTAGGTTCCTACCCGAGGAGTTTTACGACACACTGAACGATCAGTGCCCTTTCCACAAGGACGCGAAGCACACTCTCCGTGATTGCCATGCGTTGCTCAAAGAACTCGGCACCCTGCCGCCGACCAAGAAGCAGCGCTACAACAACAATGGTGGGCGCTGCAACAACTACCGTCGCGACGGTTACAACGGCGACCAGTGGGACGACTACCACCGCAGAGAAGACCGCGACCGCCGCGACGACTATCGCCGTGGCGAGTGCGACCGCGACGCTCCGGCTCGCCAAGATGATCAACGTCGTCATGACGACGAACGCCGACCACCACCCCCGCCGGAGGCGCCCAGGCGCGACATTAATGGCGACTTCCAGCGTGCTGACCGCCAGGTCAACGTCATCATTGGAGGGCCCGGCGCCTTCCCAGATCGGCGCAAGGATAAACTCCACAAGCGCGAAGTGAAGATGGTTTCCACCAAGCCGGTGGAATACCTCCAGTGGTCGGAAATGCCTATTGCCTTCAGCCGCGCCGACCACTGGGTCCACTTCCCCGAGCCAGGGTCTTACCCACTCGTCGTCGCCCCCGTCGTGGACAGGGTCCTCCTCGCCAAGGTCCTGGTCAATGGCGGGAGCGCCCTCAACATTATCTTCACAAGCACCCTCAACAGCATGGGGTTCGACTACAGCAAGCTCCTGAGCGCCGAAGATCCGTTCTTTGGCATCGTGCCAGGAAAAGCTTCCTATCCGATAGGAAGAGTCGCCTTACCAGTCACGTTCGGCACGGCTGACAACTACCGCACGGAGTTCCTGTACTTCGAGGTAGCCGACTTCAAGAGTTCTTACCATGCCATCTTCGGCAGGCCCATGCTGGCCCGATTCATGGCAATTCCGAACCACACTTACCTGGTTCTGAAGATGCCAGCGCCCAATGGCGTCCTCTCCATCCGTGGAGATATCAAGACCTCGTTCGCGTGCGATGGCGAGGCCATCAAGATAGCCGAGCTGTCCCATCAACTCGGCAACGCCACTCTGCTGGCAAAAGAAACCCCCAAGGCGGCAACCGGTGAGCCTGTCCTCCCGGAGCAGAAGCAGCAGCCCACGACGCTGGCACCTGCAGACGCCCCCAAAGCTATAAGCTTGGGACTCGACGACCCCTCCAAGACGGCCCTCATAGGGCCTGGGCTCACCACTAAATAGGAAGACGCGCTCACCTCCTTTCTCCGGGACAACTGGGACATCTTCGCATGGAAGCCATCAGACATGCCGGGTGTTCCGAGGGAGAAGGCTGAGCACTCCTTGGACTTGAGCAAGACCGCGAAGCCTGCTAAACAGAAGCTGCGCCGATTCGCCCAAGAGCGCAAGGAGGCCATTAGGGTAGAACTGAATAATCTCCTAGCTGCCGGTTTCATTAGAGAATGCAAACACCCTGAGTGGCTTGCAAATCCTGTACTTGTAAAGAAGCAATCCGGTGAATGGAGAATGTGCATTGATTACACGGATCTCAACCGCTACTGCCCTAAGGACCCCTTTCCTCTTCCGAGAATTGACCAAGTCGTCGACTCTACGTCCGGCTGCGTACTCCTCTGTTTTCTTGACTGCTACTCGAGTTATCACCAGATAGCCTTGAAGACATCCGACCAAGACAAGACAGCGTTCATCACCCCACACGGCATCTATTGCTACAATACGATGACGTTCGGGTTGAAGAACGCCGGCGCCACATACCAGAAGGCCATCCAAGGTTGCCTGCAGAGTCAAATCGGCCGCAACGTGGAGGCTTACGTGGATGACGTCGTCGTCAAGACATATAACGCCGACACCCTCATCGCCGACTTGCAGGAAACTTTCAACAAATTACGCCGATTCAGATGGAAGCTCAATCCCACGAAGTGCGTGTTCGGGGTGCCGTCAGGAAAGCTCCTGGGCTTCTTGGTCAGCCAGCGCGGCATCGAGGCAAACCCAGTCAAACTGGACGCCATACGCAACCTCAAGGAGCCAAAGTGCAAGAAAGATATCATGAAACTCACTGGAATGATGGCAGCCCTTCGCCGGTTCATCAGCAAGCTCGGCGAGAAGGGACTCCCGTTCTTCAAGATACTCAAGAAGGCGGACAAGTTCGAGTGGACCCCTGAGGCAAGCAAGGCCCTGGCCGACCTCAAGGAATTTCTAATCACACCCCCGGTTCTCACGGGCCCGACCCCCGGGGAAGAACTCTTGCTGTATATCTCGGCTACCACTCATGTAGTCAGCACAGCCCTGGTCGCCGAGCGACCAGAAGAAGGCCACCCATACAAGGTCCAGCGCCCCGTATATTTCGTCAGCGAAGTGTTCAGCGAGTCCAAGGTCTGGTACCCCCATCCTCAGAAGCTGCTCTACACGCTCCTGATAACCGCCAGGAAGCTACAGCACTATTTCCAGGCCCACGTGATTTGAGTCATCTCGAATTTTCCCCTTGGAGCCATACTCCATAACAGGGATGCCAACGGCCGCATCGTCAAGTGGTCCGTAGAACTCAGCGAACACACTATCAACTTCGAGCCACGAGAGGCCATCAAATCTCAGATACTGGCCGACTTCGTGGCCGAGTGGACGGAGATCCAGACGCCAACACCTGCGGAACGGCCAGAGCACTGGAAGATGTACTTTGACGGAGCCCTCAACCTCGAGGGAGCCGGCGCAGGAGTGTTGTTCATCTCCCCGGAGGGGCAGCACCTCAAGTATGTTCTCCAGATACACTACCAGGCTACCAACAATGGGGCTGAGTACGAAGCCCTCATCCACGGTCTCCGGATCGCGGTATCACTCGGCATCAAGCAACTCATGTGCTATGGCGACTCCAAGCTAGTCGTCGAGCAGGTGAACAAGAACTGGGACACGACCAAGGAAACCATGAGCGCATACTGCGCAGAGGTGCGCAAACTTGAGCCCACTTCTATGGCCTCGAGCTCCACCACGTCCTCCAGGAAGACAACGTCACCGCTGATGTCCTCTCCAAGTTAGGGTCCACCAGAGCCCAAGTACCAGTCGGCGTCTTCGTCCAAGACCTGCGTACCCCGTCCATCAAGATGCTTGAGGACGGCAGCCCCGTACCCGAGCCGGAGCCACTCCCGGGTGGCCCGCCGACCAACTAAGTTCTCGTGGTGGAAGCAGACTGGCGCGCCCCCTTCATCGCTTTCCTCACGGAGAACTAGTCGCCGGATACGAGGGAAGAAATTGAGAAGTTGACTCGGCGTGTGACAAACTACGTCGTCATCGGCAACGATCTCTACAGAAAGGCAGCCTCTACAGGAATACTCATGAAGTGCGTCCTTCGAGATGAAGGTATCACCCTGTTACATGATATCCACTCGGGTACTTGTAGCAACCACGCGGCGGCCGGCACACTAGTCGGCAAGGCCTACAGGGCAGGGTTCTACTGGCCGACAGCCCTGTCTGACGCCAAGGAGTTGGTACGCAGCTGCACCGGCTGCCAGTTCTTCCAGAAGCAAAAGCACCTGCCGGCTTAGGCGCTGCGGACCATCCCCCCATCTTGCCCATTCGCCATATGGGGACTCGACAACGTCGGACCCTTCAAAACCGCCCCGGGCGGGTTCAGGCACATCTTGGTGGCGGTCGACAAGTTCACCAAGTGGATTGAGTACAAGGTCGTGACCGACACCAAGTCGGCCACGGCTGCAAAGTTCATCCAAGAGCTCACCCATCGGTTTGGCGTCCCAAACCGCATCGTGACTGACCTTGGATCCGAGTTCACAGGGCACGAGTTCTGGGATTTCTGCCAGGACAGCTGCATCGATGTCTACTACTCCTCCATGGCGCACCCCAGGTGCAACGGCCAGGTCGAGCGGGCCAACGGCATGGTCCAAGACTCGCTCAAGAAGGCCATGTATGACGAACTCAACAAGCACCCCGGCCGGTGGGCTAAGGAAGTACCTCATGTCATATGGGGTCTACGAACGCAGAAGAGCAGAGCAACGGGATATACTCCTTTCTTTTTGGTATACGGCTCCGAAGCCGTCCTCCCAGCCGACGTCACCCATGGTGCCCCGCACATCCAACACTATGAAGAAGGAGAAGCAGAAATCGGCCGCCAGGTCGACATCGACTGCCTAGAAGAACACCGACTCACCGCCCTGATTAGACATGCCAGACATGAGCAGCAGGTACGGCGCTACCACGACAAGAACGTCCGGGAACGTTACCTTAACGTCGGCGACTTGGCCCTGCGCCGAGTCATGTCCACCAAAGACAAGCACAAGTTATCCGCCCCCTGGGAGGGTCCCTTCGTTGTCAAAGAAGTTGTTTCGCCAGGAACATACAGCCTTCAGTGGGCTAATGGTGACCCAGTCCCAAACGTGAGGAACATCGAGCACCTCGTCAAGTTCTACCCGTAGAAATTAAACAAAAAGCTATGTATTCCCTGTCTCGTATTAATAAAATTACTTTTGCCTCATGGCTTGCTGTTGTCTTTTTACCCGACATCCATGCTGATGCTCGGGGACTGGGCCCGACCCAGGTTGCATCTTCTTCATCACGATATTTGGGGGGGTACCCGCTTACTCCGACTTCCAAGTCCTTGCCCAACCCTATGTTTCCCCCGGTGACTACTAAGCTAACTCAGCTGGTCCGAGTCCCCAATTGTGAAACCCTGAGCTCCGCGCTCAACCCGCGCGCCCGCTACACCTAAGCCTCCCCGCTGAGCAGTGTAGCTGGGTAAGCCGTCCTCTCCGTGAGCAGTGGTCAGCGGGTCAAAAAGGGTGCTTAAACAGCACAGGGCAGTGGCTAGTCGGGCGACGCAGAGTCCTAGTCGGCAGGGAAAAGGGTCCAGTAAAGCACCAGTGCACATTCATACTTCAAATAAAACCGGAATTTTATTTACAGATTCTACAGCATTTACATCTATAATTGTTTTACAGGCCCAGCTCCGCTGCTACAGTTTCAGCCAGAGGGGTACACTCCTCGACTAACTCGTCGAACTCTTCGTCGACGAGTTCTTCAGGGATGCCATCGGCGATGGGAGCCAGCTCCTGCGTCGGGAAGTGTATCCTGAACAGTGCCAGTATCCGACTCCCGAAGCCGATTGCAGTCTGCTGCATCAACTGGGCTGCCCGAGTCGGACCGGCCCTGAGCCGCTCTGCCAACGTCGCCGCCGCCGGGCCGGACTCGGCAGGCACCAAGGAATTGGCGTTAAACTCGGCCGCCTGCTTCAGCTCCATCAGCTCCGTCCGAAGCCCTGCAGACGAACATGCATAAGCACAACCGACTTCTTCACAGCCCCAGACGATTCGGGAAAAGACACTTACCATGCATGGCCTGGTCGTGCGTATCCTTCAGGATCTGATTGGCCTCCTTCAGGTGCTCGGATTCGGTGATGAGGCGAAGATTGGCTGTCTTAAGCCCACGCACCTCCTCCTCGAGCTCATGCTTGGCCCCGGCCAACTCGTCTTCAAGCTTCTTTTTGGCCCCGGCCAGCTCGTTGATCCTCCCCTGAAGGGCCTCCTCCTTCTTCCTCGACTCTGCAAAAAAACGCTCATGAGCAGAATTGTTCGGCGAGATACACCAGCAAGCAATGCACGAAGAACCCACCTTCAGTGAGAACGCTCATGTCATTCATGAGATCCTCGTTGGTCTTCTGCAGGTCGGCGAGCTCCCGCTCCCTCTGCCTCTGGAACTCCTTGGCAGCCTCCGCCTCATGGATTTTATCCATGCGGATCCGCACCAAGGCCCGGCGGTCTTCAAGGGCCTGCCGCCTGAAGTTGAGGTCTCTGGTGGCCCGTTTCGAGAAACCCTGTGACATACACATTGGCCTCAGGGTCATTGCGTGTGCTATACTGACAACACGGTGCTAAGAAGACTCTCCTGTACGACACGGGTCAAGACGCCGGCCACGTTTTGCAGCTTCCGGAGCTCGCTCGCTTGGTCGGCGACGTCAAGCTCCATCCGCTGCTCCATGGTCAACTCCGGGGCCTGCGGTCCGCCTTCGAGCTCGGCCGCGACTCCTTCCCCTTGGGGAGGCATGTGGACGCCTGGATCTGCATCCAGGTTCTCCCCAAGGAGACGGTTGTCGTCATCCTCAAGTGGTGGAGGACTCCTCGGCAGCTCCTCCATCTCCGTGCGACCTTCCAGGACCTCCTCCTCGAGGGCGACCTCAGACGCGTCGGCCTGCAAATCCCTCGCCGGGTCACCCGTCCCTGTGATGCGCGGTGGACTCGGCGGGTCTGGCGGCCCCGACATGCCAACTGGCACCTGCTCCGGCACGATCAGGGCCATGCTTGACCCTGAACCCGCCTCTGCGGCGGCAGACCGACTCGGTGGCGCCTTGTCACCGGCCCCTGGGCGGGGTAGGCTGCCGACGCCCGCTTGGCTCCCGAGCCTGCATTCAACACATCAACAAATCAAGAATTGTCCACTCAACAATCAGAAACTCAAAGCGACTTACCCGCCCTTGCGTGGACGCTTGAATTGCACGCCCCGCAGCACCTGCGGAGACGCCTGGCTCGACAACAGGCTCGAGTCCGGCTGCAGCCCCGGCTGGGCAAAGATGCTCTCTTGAGCCCTCGAAGACTGCGGCGCGGGCTGATCCAACCCAAACCCGGACGACGAGCCGTCAGGGCCATCCCCCGCAGCCTTCCTCTTCCTCCGCGCCTCGGCATCGGCCCGCGCGGCTTGCCCCAGCACCGGTGCTGGTTTGGGGGACCCCTTTCGAGCCGACCTCTGGGCTGGGGTCAGCTTGCGCACAACTTGGCGCGTTGGCTGCCCCATGCTGATACCCAGTATCCGCATCACCGGGTTATCCTCCCCTCCTTCCTGAGGAGCCGGGATGATGCCGACCTCATCCCAGTCAGATTGTTCCTCCTCCATGACTCGAGGCACCCGGGATGCCTCCTCCGCCGTCATCAGCTTCTCTACACGGACGTCACCCTCAGGCAGCGGCGCGTGGCTGAGGTACTTCGTCGCTCGCTCCTGCAAGTCAAACATACAGCAACAAGCACGGTTCATAAGTCATTCAGCAGTTTAGCATTCAGATACACAAATAAGCAAGAAGATAAGAAACTCACCGGTGGAGGAGGATTCCGCAGAGAAAATGGGACAGGAGTCCCCTCCTTGAAGATCTGGCCCCGCATGAACCCCGAGATCCTCTCGCAGACCTCGGGAACAGAAATTGTCCGGACCTGCTCCCGAGTAGGATCCTTGCCACCCGAGAACTCAAACCCGGGATGCACCCGGTCTTTGATTGGCTGAGTCAACCGCTGAACAAAGGAGATCATGACAGCAGCAGCAGACAGCCTTTGCTTCTTCACCTCAGCGATCAACCCCAGCAGCTCCTCAGCTTGTTGAAGATCCTGGCCCTCCGGCTGCGACTCCCAGCAGTCCCTCTTCACCGGTCGGTGGCCAGTCCGAAGAGGCAGAACAGGGAGGTGGTTCGCGACATAGAACCACTCCTGTCGCCAGTTCTTATTGGAGTCGTTCATGTCCAGGGTGAAATACCTCCTGGCCATGCCGACCCTCAACGAGAACCCGGCTCCTCCGGTGATCCTAGCAGGACCCTTCCCAGAACTCTCCCCGATAACTTTCATCCGATATAATCGCCGCCACAACCCAAAATGTGGCGGGATTCCGAGGAATGCCTCGCACAGATGAATGAAGACAGAGATTGAGAGAATTGAGGTGGGGTTCAAGTGACTCAACTCCACCCCGTGGAAGTGCAGCAGACCCCGGAAGAAGTCTCCCGTGGGCAATCCGAACCCGCGCTCGAAGAACGGCGCGAAGACGGCCATCTCGGTCTCCGAGCGCTCCCACGGCCGGGCGTCATCGCCGGCGGGCCGCCATTGCAGGATCTCCCGCGACCCGAGCACTCCACGACGCACCATGTCCTCCAGCCTCTCCTCGGTGATGGAGGATTGGCCCCAGGCCGGCTCTTGGGGCGGCACTCCTCCAGGCACGGAGGTGAGCTCCGGGACCTCTCCAGACGAGGCCACGGTCCTCCCCCCGGCGTCCGCCTCGGTGGCGGTCGCCGGCGTATCAGCATCGCCGCGCGCTCCCCGCGGCCCCAGACTGGCCCGCGGGGGGCGTCATCCCCTCTCTCGCGTCGGCGTTGCCACCCACCGTGGAAATGGGGGTGCTCACCACCCTCGTCGCCGGCGGCACCTCCTCGCCTGCTGCGGGTGTCCTCGCCGTCTCCCTGGTGTCCGCCATCTCCGTCAGAGGGCACAGGCACGATGGGGCACTCAGCGACGGTGGTGGCGCGTGAACTCCGGTGGCGGCGAATGGGCGGTGGGTGAATCGCTCTCACGACAGTCCTAGGCGGCGGCGGAGATGCGGGATGAATCTCGATTTGGAAATGACTGTGGTAAAAGCCACCGGTGAATAGTTTCAATTTATCCCCCCCCGGCGCCGTAACTAACGGACGGAATCCGCGGGACTCCCGTTAATTTCGGGCCAAAGGCTGTCAGCGCGCCAACGGCTCTTTGCTGCAGGACTCGGCCAGCCCCGACCCTCGGGGACTCGGCGCTCTTGACTCCGGTCAATGGGTCTCCGTACTCGGCCAGCCCCGACCCTCGGGGACTCGGCGCTCTTGACTCCGGTCAACGGGTCTCCGGACTCGGCCAGCCCCGACCCTCGGGGACTCGGCGCTCTTGACTCCAGTCAATGGGTCTCCGGACTCGGCCAGCCCCGACCCTCGGGGACTCGGCGCTCTTGACTCCGGTCAACGGGTCTCCGGACTCGGCCAGCCCCGACCCTCGGGGACACGGCGCTCTTGACTCCGGTCAACGGGTCTCCGGACTCGGTTAGCCCCGACCCTCGGGGGCTCGGCGCTCTTGACTCCGGTCAACGGGTCTCCGGACTCGGTTAGCCCCGACCCTCGGGGGCTCGGCGCTCTTGACTCCGGTCAACGGGTCTCCGGACTCGGCCAGCCCCGACCCTCGGGGCCTCGGCGCTCTTGACTCCGGTCAACGGGTCTCCGGACTCGGCCAGCCCCGACCCTCGGGGACTCGGCGCTCCCGACTCTGGTCAACGGGTCTCTTGACGACGGCGACAAGATTCTGTAATTTGTTACTACGGTGCGAACCTACGACGCCTCTCATGACTCCCGGGTCCAGGGACACAGATATTGCGTTTATAAGCAATGAAAAGGAGAATAGATTCAATACAAGGATTACAAATTACAAAGAGAGCCGGTCATAAGCCGGTTGCAGGAATCAAACACATCAACCGTCAAGATGGGTCTCCGGACTCGGCCAGCCCCGACCCTCAGGGACTCGGCGCTCTTGACTCCGGTCAATGGGTCTCCGGACTCGGCCAGCCCCGACCCTCGGGGACTCGGCGCTCCCGACTCCGGTCAACGGGTCTCTAGACGACGGCGACAAGATTCTGTAATTTGTTACTACGGTGCGAACCTACGACGCCTCTCATGACTCCCGGGTCCAGGGACACAGATATTGCGTTTATAAGCAATGAAAAGGAGAATAGATTCAATACAAGGATTACAAATTACAAAGAGAGCCGGTCATAAGCCGGTTACAGGAATCAAACACATCAACCGTCAAGATGACGGCTTGGGGCACTCGTCCCTACGCCTAGTGCTGCATCCGAAGCAAGCTTGGCCCACATGAGCTCGTCGCAAGCTCTCTTGTAGCACCACTGCAGCCGTCGACGGGACAGTACCAACAGAGGGTTGTTAGCGAATGCCTTCGGGTATCCCTTGCTCTACAAAGCATTTCACCCCACATGGCCCTCGTCACATGGGAATGTAGGGGTGAATGGGACAGCACTCAGATGCTAATCAACACCTCAGGATCTTCGCAAGCACTCTTCTAGCACCAAGCTATCAAGTCCCCATGATTCTTCCCCGGAGGATGAACCCAACACATAGTCCCCAACATGCTCAAGTAAAATGGTTGCTATGCCTAACTTCTGATAAAGACAAGGCCCTGGGCCTCGGTGTCTATTTATAGCCCCGTGCTATACAACTGCATGTGACTCCGGTCGCATTGTTCAGCGCGTGAGCCCTGTGCCATGCAGCAGCTCCTCTCTTCGAGGCGCTCAGTCCGCCCTTATCATCTTCAGCTTCATATGGCCACGGGATCGCCCTGTGCATCCACGTGAATACTGTTTTCGTCGCTATTCGGCGAGCTTATCTTTTGGGCGGCCTGACTGCCCCGATGCTTGGAGATCGTTCTCTTTTGACCATTAGCCCGACTTTTCTAGTCGGCCCAATGCTCGGGGACTACTCCATATAGAGGGCTCCTTGCGTCGCCCTCCATATGCCCCATCAGGATGTGTCACTTTCCCCAAGTGGTGCAGCTCCTCGGCGCCCGGCTTGGCCACGACTCGGCGCTACATCACTCGAGGCTTCGCCCCGGGTCTGCCCAGGGTCATTCCCGGATGGCCTGCGGTTTTCCTTTTTGAGCACCGCCCACCCTTGTGTCGGCCTGCCGACCAAGGCGCTTCAGCCGACCTTGATGGCTTCGCTTCTTCATCAACAGTCCGACACGCGCCTGCACGTTGCTCGGGGACTTGTGGGATATGGGTACCCCTGGGCCCACTACCGACTGGATAGCCAGTCGGCCTGGTCCCACGTCTGACAAGGATGTGGGCCGACCCCAGGCCGGCCCACGAGGATCCTCGACTTGATGGACAAGATTGGAGAAGACTTAGCCCACAAGTTATTCGGCGATATCTTCAGATCCCGTCCGGAGATCACGGCAATTATGTTGTAACCGACTTGGATTAGTTTCCTAATTTGAGCCGGACAGTAATTAGAAATAACCGACTTGTAAACCCTAGGCCGTCAGCCTATATAAGGCGGCCTAGGTTGACCCCCTTAGACATCTGATTCCCACGCCATTCATCCATTGTAACCGAGAGCTCGCCGTCGCTCTTCGGAACCACGCCGAGCAAATCAATACAAGACCCCCAAGCACAGGACGTAGGGTATTATACCTCCGGGTAGCCCGAACCTGTATAATCCCTGTGTCCCTGTGTTACCTCGAGCTCCCTAGTCTCGCGATTGCCCTTTGCCTACAAATCAACCATCTGGGTACCCCCGGGTGGACTGCCGGACATTAGATCCGACACTCCCTCTCTCTACTCTCTACCCCTACTCTAATCTGAACTACACCATCATACTCTCCCCTTGGAGGAGTGGAGAGGCTTGGAGGTGAATGGAATGAAGCTTGAGGGATGAAGGAAGTGAATGGGAAGTGTGTGCCTCATTTGGACCCCCTTCTCTAGTATTTTTAGGCTGTGGAGGTCGGTAACTCAAGGGTAGATTCTAGGGAATATTCCATAACTGCCTTCAGAATGGACACGTGGAAGCTGGAGACGAGAGGTGCCAAGGGCGGTTCGACCGAACCCCTGGTACGGCCGACCCCCTATGGGCCCCACTCTCAACCGCCTTTGCACAGGAGACTGACAGGTGAGTCCTCTCTTGGGTACAGGGGTGCCTCGGGTGTTTCTTGGTATTGTACCCCCTGATGTGGGCCGTTCAATCTGTGTGCTTGCACACTATTGGTCAGAAGTGTGTTTCTTTGCTCTTATGGGGCCATGGATCCATGGGAAGCCTATGTGGCAGCCTCTGGTTGGCTGGAGTTGTGCTAGTTTAGCCACATTAGTGCATTCCTACTTCATTTCCATAGATAAGTGACCTACACAAATATTCACCAACACTTATGGAACTTGTTAGTAATAACTCCTACCTCTAGTGTTGATGTTTGCATTTTGTACATTTATGCAGGAGTTGACGGCCTTGAAATGGCACTTAACAGCCGTCAACAACACCCCCACACTTAGCCTTTGCTCGTCCTCGAGTGAAGGAAAAAGGACTAAGGTACACTCCCAAAGGTATGAAACAAGCATAAGAGATATTCCAAACTTTACCTTGTACCTGGGAACTTTGAAGTGTCTATCATGTCATCTTGAATAGTTGTAGAGTGGAACGATCTTGAGTCTAATCACTTCAACTCTTTTTGTCAAGTAGCTCAGGATTTTTGCAATAAGTTTTAAAACAAAACTCCTGCTTAGCTCCTCAATTGCACTCTCAGATCACTCATATGTGTATGTCCTCATCGAGGCATTCATTTTGCCTTTTCTTCATCCTATTTCTAATGATAGCTATATGTGGAGCTCTTGGTAGGATATGAAGAATGGGGCTTACTTGCATCACTTATGTTGCAAAGTCAAAAAGCAGATCCAAGCAGAAATCAAATTATACAATCGGATCAAGATGTGCACGTGTATAGACAGGGTGGATGACAAATTGATGATGAGTCTCTGTTGTGTGACTCTATCTCCTTGCTTTTCCTTTTTCGGACACTTGGGCTATCTCTCTTTTCTTTTCTCTCTCTTTTTTTTGACATGCCTTTCAGGCATGTGGCATACCTTCTTTCGGTATGCATCTTTTATTTTTCTTTTTGCATAGCCCAAGTTTCTCCATTCAAGGATCACTTTAATGAGAAGGGTCATGTCATCAACGAGAGATTTCTATTTCATGGATTGGTATGGTGGTACAATGCCAACTTCCAGGATAGAAGCATAGCAAGGGGAGGCAAATGCATCTTGATCACGAGAGTACAAAAGGAAATTCTTACCAGGGTCACACCATTTGAATAAGCTCAAAGTAATAACAAGCAGCATAAGAGTATAAGGTTTTCATGAAGATCACCTTATGACTCTGGTAGGAATTGGCATGATCAAGAGAGGAGCTTGCACGAAGATTTTCAAAATTTTCAAATAAAACTTCCCAAGTACTTAAACATTAAGAGCAAACATCATGTCATCAAGCCATATCGCAAACTTCAACTATTTAGATGAGCATGAGGTCCTATAGATATTTGTTCACAAGCATCAAGATGTTCGGTAAGGAATAAAACATATGCAAGTCAACTTTTGTGAAGTGGGTAGAACAAAGAAACGTGTGGATCCCTTTTAAACCTTCATGGTTTGAGTTTGCTTATGCAATTCAGCGTTAACCAGAGAGAATAAGGATGTGGGGACACAAACTAATGCGTGGGAAGAAGATGGGCCTATGCCTAGGTACTCAGAATCCCCCCAACATTGGCTTTGTCATCACTATCATCTGTGACAGTCATCTGTACTTTCACTTTGTGAAATGTGATCTCCAGAATCCTAGTTCCATCCCCCTTCATTAACACAATAGGGTCACAATATATACCAATTACATGTTCTATTCAGATGTATACCAATTATATGCTTATACATGCATGCATAACATATATGTGTTTTGGTCTATTATTTGTGCAATTTAAGACAGGTGTTAGTGTTGGAACAAGAAATTCTCAATGTATATACACATCAACTAAAAATTCAACTCTAATTCATCACTCCATATATATGCATGAGCACATTTCAATTTGTGCTACATATAGTACTACATTCCCTGATTCAAGATTCAAACAAGACAAACACAAACAGAACTTTATTTCGCTAACATGCACACTACAAATAAAAAGCAGAGTCTCCATTTAAGATGTACTATATGAAATTAAAACTTCATCACTCGAATCCCTTTGGATTAATTCATCAAATTGGGATTAATTGAGCTAAAGATGGACCCAATGAGATAAAATAACTACACATTTCCTCAATTTGGCCTATATATACCACAACGTTCTTGATTCATTATTGCAAACAAGACAGACAATCAATCTAAAAAAAATCATTATTCCTGATTTATCTAACATCTAATCTACAAAAAAAAATCACAATCACATTCCTCCCCCTCCAATACTTGCAACATTAATCCTCCCTCCACTACAAATTAGATTGACGCAACAAACTTACCTCGCTACTGCGTGAGCGCGATGGCGACACTCCCGGACCACCTCCCATCCCTCTAGCCATCGAGGCCGCCATGGCTTCAAACCCTGGTGGCACAGTAGGGAAGTCCTCGCCCTTGGTCGCAGGAGGCGGTGCCATGGCGGGCGTCGACGCCGTCGTTGCTGCCGACGCGGTCCACTCCTTCTTGAAGCGCCGATTGGGGCCACGGGACTGCCTGCGGGAGATGTGGATCCTGCTCTTACCCATGGGAGTGGGAGCAGGAGGTGGGAAGCGATGGGAATGGGAGTAGGAGGCGGGCGGTGATTGGAGGGGTAGCAGGAGATTGCCGGCGATGGGAGGCGGAAGAGGAGGCGGCCGGGGTGGGCAAGACAAAAAAACCCTCTCTGGGATGGGATGTTTTGGGGGAAATTGGAAGGGCACGAGTCGGTTCCCCTTTTTAGGAAATTTGGGGACATGGCAGATGTTTCCATGACTGACTGACATGTGGGGCCCACTTCGGGAGCCACGACCGTTCGGTGGAAGCGTATTCCACGCGGGCGCTTCCATGCGTACCACTGACTAGTGGGTCCCACCTGTCGGCGCCGAGCGAAACGGAGGCGTATTTCTCCCGCGTGCTTTCGTCTGTGCGACTGACACGCGGGTCCCACTTGTCGGCGCATGGATCTTGGACAGTTCTTCCTCAGTTCATCAAGGATCTTCGTATTTTCTAATTTGATTCATAACTAAAACTTCTAACGTGTATAGATTTGTCATTTGTTGTCCGAATCAGTTGGTTTTTTTCCTGACTTCTTAGAAATTTGTAATCTACCTCATGGGTTGCACTGCGCCCATGCTCTCGATAAGCATTTTTTACACTATTACAAAATGAATGTTAGCATTCCATACACTAAGTTCTAACTATCCAATGAAGGTGCATTTGGCAATGCCAATTTGCTGTCTAGCCATCATACCTCACATATTCATTTAGAATAACATGATGGAATGATATAATGGACCAAAACTTTGATGTGCTTCACTCTCATTGGATACAGACTTGAAGGACCATATATGTGGCAAAGGGCATGTAGTCATCTTGGATGCAAAAATTCACTGAAAATGTCAAAAGTGTTGTTTATATGTTCAAATTGGAAATAAACTTTTGAACACAATAAATGAGTTCAAATTTGAACACATTTTTCAAATCCGGAGTGAATTGCAATGTAGATTTCACTTTTGAATAGAAAAATGAAAGCAAATTATGTCTTCTCTCTATGAAAACGTAATCTCTTGTGTCACCTACATGTGGGTCCCACTGGAGACTAGACAGAGAAACTCCTTGGGTTGGCAATGTTTCCGCGTCTCTGACATGTGGGGCCCACTAGAGTCACTAGGATAAAAAAATTTTGGGCACGTATAACACACTAGAATGTGCATCCGATCCTGGGCCTCGTCGTGAGCGCACGAAGCAAGCATGAGAGGTTGCGGCCCAAGCCACAACGGGATACAGGAGAGGTGAGTATGCAAGTGATTTCGAAACCGCGAGGGCAACCAGCTATTTAACTAGGTGCTTCTCTTCTTCAGGAAGCGAGGTGGGACTAAACGTCTCAGCGACGCATGCACACGGTCACCTGCCTCATGGGCCGAATCTTCGAAGTGGCCCAGCGCACCCACTAGACGCGCCGCGTGAACGTTTGGCGTATTCCACATGGGCGCTTTCATGTGTACCATTGACTGGTGGGACCCACCTGTCGGCGCCGCGCGAAACGGAGGCGTATTTCTCCCGCGTGCTTTCGTCTGTGCGACTGACACGCGGGTCCCACTTGTCGGCGCATGGATCTTGGACAGTCCTTCCTCAGTTCATCAAGGATCTTCGTATTTTCTAATTTAATTCGTAACTAAAACTTCTAACGTGTATAGATTTGTCATTTGTTGTCCGAATCAGTTGGTTTTTTTCCTGACTTCTTAGAAATTTGTAATCTACCTCATGGGTTGCACTGCGCCCATGCTCTCGATAAGCATTTTTTACACTATTACAAAATGAATGTTAGCATTCCATACACTAAGTTCTAACTATCCAATGAAGGTGCATTTGGCAATGCCAATTTGGTGTTTAGCCATCATACCCCACATATTCATATAGAATACATGATGGAATGTTATAATAGACCAACACTTTTATGAGATGCACTCTCATTGGATATGTACTTGAAGGACCACATATGTGGCAAAGTCCATGTAGTCATCTTGGATGCACAAATTCACTGAAAATGTAAAAACGTGTAGTTTAATGTATGTTCAAATTTGAAACACACATTTGAACCCAATAGTGACTTGAAATCTCAACACATTTTCGAAAATCTGAGTGAATTATAATGTAGATTTCACTTTATGAAAGTAAATTACATCTTCTCTCCATGAAAACGTAAACTCATATGTCACTAACATGTGGGTCCCACTGGACTCTCCCGAATGTGTGTTAACAAATGCTGATAACTTTTCCGAATGAAACATTGTCGCCATTTTTTCCTTCCAAACATAGGCAGTGCCAAAACCCCCGCCCTCGCCCACGCCTGGTCCCACGTTTTTCGTACCCCTCACGTGCCCCCCTACACGCATCTAATCTCGCAAAACAAATTGCCAAACAAGAGTTACCATGAAAGCGCAGCAGCCATCTAGGGTTCTCGCCTCCACCAAGGTGAAGACGATGCCGAACCCTCCGGAGGCAACGCCAAGTGAAGAGGGAAGGGGGCACCTTCGACATCACCTACACCTACTCCTGCATTGGGGATGGCACCTCTCCTCACGCCAACCCTAACGCCGGTGACTGCACCACCAGCCTTGAGGTCGATGTCCAGACCTAGGGCGATGATGTCGCTCTTCCAGACACCTTCGTCATGGACGCCGACACTGAGTTCCAATGATGAACATTCAGGTGCTGCCAACCAAGATCCAGAAAGCCAAACACGTTCGTCTCAGTTTGAGACTGATTCCAAGTAGAGTATATACATCTAGCCCCCATACATTGTCTAGATTGGATTCAGTGTTCATGCATGTATTTGATTTAGATTTGATGAGAACAATTATTACTTACATACATACTACCAATAAGGACACCGATTAATTTGTTTCCATGAATGTGAGGTCGCGCTTAGTGCTAATAATGAAAATGTCTAAATTTGCAGTTTACAAGATACTTGGACATTGTATTTCAGTTGCCAGAGGGGTTCGGAGGGACAAGAAAAAATCAGTATGAAGTGGACAGGACTAATCTCTCTTTTGGTAACTTAATAACAATGAAATCACATCTAGGGTTTGGGGTCAGGGACTACTTCTACTATAAGCATAGATGTGGTGATGCTGTAGCAACACTAAGGGATATCGATTTTGATGCCGATGCAACTGCAATGATAGAAAGTAACGAGGATGAGAGGGAGGTTAGATTAGTTTTGTCCAAGGAACAAGTAACAGATCGAGCTGTGACCATAACACCCATGAAATCGGCAAGGAACACAACAGATGATGAAGACTTGGAAGATTTACACATTGATGCATGCAAGGATTGGCTTTCATATCTGCATAAGAAAAACCAAGGCTTGGGTGAGTTATCCTTCTGCCCTAGTATATATTATTATTACAAGAACTCATGACTCATTTAACCATTCTTTTTTTAGAGTTTGGAGATTCATCCAGGGAACAGACTGTAGAGACATACAAGGAATGGTTGAGGCTGGAAGGAAAACTTGATCAAATTAGTAATATCCTTCTCAAAAACTTGATCAAATTAGTAATATCCTTCTCCAAATTCTCAACCAAATTATAATTCCATGCCAATCTTTTTTAATTAATTGCACTTGTGCCGATGTTGTATGCAGACGCGTATTGTAATAAGCGTACCACTCAAGTTCATGTAATAATTTCAAGTCAAGACAGCAACGACAAAACACCACCTTCGCGGCGACCATCTCATGCTCGGCATACCAAAAAACAAGAAAATGGTAAGTAGTGTTTAATATGTTTTCATTGCTGAGGTTCAGTTATTTTATCCCTATGGTAACCATTTTTTTTATCTCTTTCATTGTATGTTCTGTCAATGGAAAAGTCCCTGAAAATAGGAATAAACGTGGACGTGGTACCTTGAAAGGATTGAAAGCAACCAACAAGAGAACCAAGACTGGCAATCAAAAGCTGAAAGTTGAATTCTCCAGACTTGGAGGACCAGTAGGTGAGAACTCACGCACGTTCACTGATGAAGTAGTAATGTACACTAGGATAAGTGCGCCACTCATTGGAGTGAGAACGTGGAGAGATATCGACCAACAAGTAAAAGACTCAATATCCTGTGATATCTTGGTAAGATTCTTGTTGCTATTGGTTGCGTAGCCATTTCAATTACCAAATAAGGTAACAAATGACGTAGTATTTCTTTTTTGTATTCATTATTTATCACAGGCTGGATGGGACCTTGAGGATAATTATGAAACAAGGAAAAGGATATGGACCATTGCTAATGAGCGTTACAAAGGATGGAGATCTAATTTTAGTGCTACATACAAAGCATATAACAGCTCTGACGAGAGAATGAGAAATAAGCCTGAAGATTTAAACATTGTTGAATGGCACTATTTGGTTAAGTATTTTGGGACCAGTATATTCCAGGTTTGATGGCCTGTATTCTCCTCTTATAATTTCAACGTTCTTCAATGAAGGCTATGTTTCAATCAATTTTAAAATTAATAATATCTATCATCGCATTGTGCAGGGCACCAGCAACAAGAATTCAGCGAATCGACGCCTTAAAAAGACAACATAACACAGGCTCTAAACCTTTTTCTCAGTGTAGCAATGAGAAGGTAATCACTTCAGAAGCACATGTACAATCTTCTACACAGGATGAAATATTAATTTGTTATTCTGTTCCTGAACCAGAGAGACCCAGAAACTGGTGAAAAGCCCAATGATTTGGAACTTTGGTACATTACGCACACCAAGAATGAGGAGTGGTCAAACGAAGCATCTAGGGAAGTCTATGTAAGTTCATAATAAATTTGCACATACCTTATTAATTAATGCAAAGAGGAAAACTGCAAATACATCTTCAATCACAACCTTCATCTGTGCCTTATCTATGTTAGGACAAAGCAAGGACCGAAATTTCTGAGAGGGAATCAACTGTAGATCAAAACTTTGTTTCACAAAAGGAGAAAAACCTGATTTTCCAGACAGCATACAAGGAAGTCACACAATGCAAAGCAACCAAGCTGCATGGTAATGGATACATGGCAGTATACCCAACAAGAAGGCAGCTACTGATTCAGGATTATGATAATCACATCCATTCTGAGGAGGCACTGCATATGGAATATGTAGAGCTAATGGACGCATTTTGAAAGCTACGAGAAAAACTGGATTCTGAAACAGAAGACAGGGAAAGGGAAAGGGCAGAACATAGGCGTCAGATAGAAGAACTCATGAAGGCAAGGGAGGCCGACAAGGAAGCACTTAAGCAAGAGATTCTATCAATGGTGCAAGCAACACAAGGACAAGCAGTGTTACAACAGGTACTAGTAATGCAAATTCTTACCTTGCCAAAATGATTTATTTAATGTGTTTCTATCTTTAGGTCCTATACCTACCTGCCTTAATGTTTTCTTAGTGTGTCCTAACATAATCTTGTGCCAAGGTAGTTGGCTTGAAAAGAAGCTGTTAGATGTCGCAATGTTGTTTGAGTGTACAGATTTCGCATCTCTTATGAAATTTCAGCATGTAAACAACACAATTTTTGAAACTTTTACTCCAATCAGTATCCTATTCTAAGCAAACTATAAATGCAGGCAAACAAAGATGTCAATGCCATTGCAGAGGTGGCTGTTGCAGCAAACATGAGAGAAGGAAATGAAGAAACTACACAGCGTGAAGTTCCTTCGCCTCAGGTAGTATATGAATAGAAAAATATAAAGCGTGCTACATTGCATACTGCACATAATGGGTCCTATTTGTTTTACTCTAACTTATTGATTCACAGGATAATCCAGAAAAAAGCATGCAGCAAGCTCAACTCACAGCTCTCCCACCTTTAGGTGCTACTCGTAATACTAGAAGTAGTGCTGCAAATAAAGAAGGAACCATAGCAGGCAATTATATTACTTCACAACAGCTCAAGGAACAAGCAGCTGCTAGGAAACGATCAGCAAACAAAAAAAAAGTAGCATGTCGGCAAATCACAGGTGAAATTTTATGTTACCCACCACTACTTGTTGTGAATGTTTCTGTTTCACTTGTCAAAGTGTTTATGAAATTGTTATATGCTGTCAGTCTGAATGTAACCCTGTTGCTGTTGCCAAAAATTTACAATGTCATTCATTCATTCTTTTCAGGACAAAACAGTTTTAGTGGATCAACAAGTGATGGGATCATCAACGTGATGGTGACATTTGATGAACTGCTACCTTTTATAGCTAATTAGCTTTTGAGTACTACGCGTGTTTTAGAAACCATAGTGTGTTGGAAACATTATGTGTTTCAATCTTGTGTGTGTTTTAGAATTTGACATTGGATGGTTTCATCAATGAGAATATTGTTTAAAGTGTGTAAATGGTCAATTATTGATCATATATGATTTTCAAATTTGATTATGGACAGCTTATTGTGCGTGGAAATATTGTGGCAATAGATTGCCAGACTATGCAACCAAATGTTAAGCGTGGCAATAGACAATCCACCATAAGACAACCAAACAATCAACGTTGCAACAGAGGCTCCCCCTGTAGAAACCAATTTCTTGATCGTGGCAATAGAGGGTTCATCTGTGCCAACCAAAATATTATTGATGCAATACTGGTGTACACCTTTAGCAACCGCGCCTTTCATCGTGGCAATAGATGGGTCAACATGTAGCAACCAAAAATGTCATCGTTGCAATAAAAGGGACCACCTTTAGCAACCACATCTTTCATCGTAGCAATAGAGGTGTTCACTTATACCAACCAACCACGCGGAGTGGCAATATAGGACATCACCTATAGCAACCAAAGAACCAAGGGTAGCAATAGAGGGGTGGACCTATAGCAACCTACCATGTGGAGTGGCAAAAGTAGGGTCCACCTATTGTAACCAAAATGCGAGCGTTGCAATAGAGGGTTCTCTTATTTCCACGTTTATGATGCGTGGCAATATAGTTTTTTGCAACGTCTATTTTCGTTGCAAATATAACTATTGCCACGCTTTTGGTACGATGCAACAGGTACCTATGGCAACACCAACTGCGTTGCAATAGGTTCTATTGCAACCACCAAAACCGTTACCTAAGGTGTTAATTGCAACCAAACATTGTGTTGCAATAGGTATATCATTGCAACGGCGAATTTACTTTGGTGGTCCAAACTTTAAACAACGGAGATACTTGCAGCCACTTTTTACCAAATGGTTTGGTTGCAATTGCACCTATTGCAACCAATTTGGGCCTATTGCAACACATTTAGGCCGTGGCATCAGGCCGAAAACCTTGTAGTGAACTCAAATTCGTGCAAGTGACGATATGGGTTTTCACCATCACTTCCTAAGAAGGATTTATCCTAGACCATAGCTATGAAAGCAGGACGAAGCTCATAGCTATCTGTTAAAATAGGATGTGACGAGGGATGCGGCTCTAATAATTTGCCCTTTGGAGCAGAGAACTCATAGATTTGGATGGAGTCCATGGGTAAAAGAATAAAAGGAAAGAAAAGATAAAATAAAAGATAAATGGGCAACTGTAGTTCTTAGACAACACAGCTACCATTCCCAGGCAACGGCGGCAGAAAGCTTGTTGACACCAGCGGTGGCAAACAAAAAGTCCGCAAGCGCACGACTGTCGAAGTAGCTTTCACCCGGAAGTATTCAGGGTATCGAATCGACGGGGAACGTGAGGGCATTGTCTAGTTACTAAGGTTGATCGGATCAATCAAGTTTATATAAAGGCTAGGTAGAGAGGATAACTTAGCACTAATCTAGGAATATAGCTAACGGAGTTCTCCTATGTTTGCTTTGGGCACCGGGGTATCCTAGGCCTCTAGAAAATTGCCGGCCAACAGCTCTACGTCTACCCGAATGTGGAGGATTACAAAGGACGGACAGGGCTGTCACTACCTGCCGCCTACCTCCACTAATCCGTGGGGTTACGAGGCAAACGAGAGGAGATATATTCCTAAGCACGACGCTTAAGATGATATCAGCTATCCTAATCTTGATCAGAGATTAAGATACTTTATAAATAAAGCAACGAACCCATAAGCAAAATAAAGAACTCAGCTTTCTATTACTCAAACTTAAATACTTAGCTGAATATCCCGGATACTTACTAGGAAGCTCACATCTGCAGAGGTACCGGTGGAGGATCGCTGACACGCCGGGACTCCTCCAGACTCTCCCTCACTCTCTCTCTATTTCTACTCTAAGATATGAGGAGGGCTTCGCCTTGAATCTTCACTCTAGCTCGATGATGATTAGCACTGCCCGTTGCTCAGTGTTGACGGTCCTTAAGTACCACTTTTGGCCATCAATTCCTGCATAAAATATATGAAATATAAACATCAAACATAGTGATAGGATTTATTACTAACGAATTTCGCGAGTGTTGGTGTTTTACGTTGTTATGCAGGGAGATGACACAATGGGAATTAAAAATATCAATGTCACAAGTATGTCAAATGTCTAATTGGAGTATACCATTGTGAAGATCTCATAGAAACAATTCCAAATGTTATATTATTCATATCATTTGGACCACGGATTAAGAAGTTATAAAAATCACAATATATATTAATGTCACTAAACCCACTGGACTGGGACCCACCCAGGCGGACCCAACAGCAAGACAGCGTGGTCAACGCTCGGGCGAGTCCCCAGCCAAAGCAGCAGCAGGGGCACCGACCCTCTCCCTCTCATAGTCACTCGGCTCGCTCACAGGCCATGCAGGCCGACGTGGCCGGCAAGGAAGGCAAAACTCAAGGGCCCAGCGGGCCCATGGTGGCCGGGCACGCACATCAAAGGCAGGGGCCCAACTGCGCCCATAGGCCACAGATGGAACGTACGTAAAGCAGGTCAAGGGGGCAGGTGGTGCGCGGTCAAAGCTGCCGCCCCGCTTCACGCGATCCTGGTGGGGGCACGGGTTGACCCCGCAGGGGGGCACGCAGCGCGTGTCCAGTGGCCGAACTGGCCTTGGCATGGATCCCCCGCATGAGCAGAAGCACAAGCAGGCCACGTGGTCGGCCTCCATTCACCTAATGGCCCTTCTCGCCGATCCAGGCAGCTATGATGGCCAGATTTCGGCAGAGGAAGCATAGGGGCGGGCGGCTCTTCGCGAGACTTTTCCTGCGCGCTGTTCCTTCACGTTACTAACCTGGGTACGTCGGTTCTGCTGGCCAGGTGTCGCATCGAGAGAATAGAAAAGAGAATATTCCATAAGATCTAGGAAGGATCTCTACTCACTCAAGGCACTCCCTACATTATAAATAAAGCCCCTTTCCTCACTTTCAACAAACACAAGATTGAGAAGCCACAAGCTCCACTCCAAGGCGAAGCTCTACTCCACTATAGTATCTAGAGAATAGGGAGAGAATGAGGGGTAGTCCGGGGAAAGTGCCAGGGCTGTCGGCACTCTTCCCCGATCTTGTACCTCGACGGATGCTTCCTTGTTCTAGTAAGTGTTCGTGATCTCTTATGGTATTAAGTTCTCTTGATTAAGTAAGTTATCTTCTATAGTTGCTTGTGGGTTCATCGTTCATTAATCATTTGTGAATGTTTAGTGAATACTTTGGTCTAGGAACAAGACAAAGTAGTAATTAATAGCGTAGACGTGGTGTCTGGGCTAGAAGTTACCTTTGTTCGTGTCGACAACCAAAATTGGCACAGGCCGAGGCAAACCGGTCAGACCGGTTAGCCCGACCGGTCTAACTGGTCCGGGACAGGATGTTGCGGTGCTGGTGCTATAAGGACTGCAACAATCGATCCTAATGTGAAGAAGGCGACATGGTCTCTGGAATGACCGACTATTGCGGTGCTAAAGGCTCAGGAGGACCGCAAGAATTGATGCAAGAAGCAAAAGATGACATGGTCTCTGGAATGACCGAATGTTGCGGTGCTTGGATTCAGGAGGACCGCAAGAGTCAGTGCTAGGAGCAAGACGATGGATTTGGCGAAGTCCGAGCCCAGACCGGTCTGACCGGTTTGGGGAACCGGTCAGACCGGTTTACCCTGTAACCGTCTAGTTTTAGGATTCCGAGATTGTAACGAGTTGTAACTTGGTTTCCTTGCAGGACAAGACCTACCCTCCCTATAAAAATAAGGGGATTCGGCCAATTGAGGACACACCCAATCGATTCAATCAAATCTACTATTATTGCCTTTACATTTTGTACCTTTCAAACCCTAGCTTTTCCAAACCCTAATTTGCTGTTCTTCCTACGTCTCCGCGACGTTTGAAGGCATCCTAGGTGGCCTGCTGACTGTTGGGGGATTGGCCTGTCAAGGAAACGCCTTCACCCGGTTACCTTGTTTCAGGTTCAAGGAAATTACCTTCGCTACTCATCCCTGAAAGGAAATTACCTTCGCTACTCATCCCTGAAAGGAAATTACCTTCGCCGATTGCGGACAGGAGTCCATCGTGCTCGTGTGCGAAGACGGTCTGTGAGCTTCGTTTGCCTGTCCGGTCTCTCTCTCTCTCTCTCCTTCGCTGGGAGACTAGGCACCGAGGGGCGATCAGGAGCCCTCGGTGTTGGTTGGCACCGAGAATAGATGCGAAGGCATTATGAATCGAACTGTTGCCTTCGCTCTCCCAGTAGGATTTTAGGCAGGTGCGAAGGTAACTGACGGATATCACTTGCATTTGTTTGGTTCATCTTGTTACACAGGACGACGTGCTCAAGTGGTGGCACGACAGTTTCTCCTCCCTAAGCGAGAACACTGCCCGGTTGAAGGCACATCGGATGGTGAAGGTGACAGAGGTCACTGGAGGCACGATGAAGGCAACGTGGACCAAGTCCAAACCGAGTCAAAGACGGAGTTACTGGTCCATGCATTCATATTGAGACGTGTAAATGTACCCTTATGCCCTTGGAAACCGTAGGTTGTATAGTCTAGGGGATGATGCCTGATTTCCAGAGGTATAAGGGGAATGTAAAATGTGCCTCTTGACCTCCCTATAAAAGGGGACCCCTCACCAACGTGTAAAGGGCTGATTCCCGAGAACACTGTTGATAAGTAATTTACTGTTGCTTGTCTCTGTTCTGTGTCTTGGCTGTTGTTTGGGTTCATTGGCTTCGGCTATATCCCAACAACTGGCGCCCACCGTTTGTGCTGTGCACGAAGACAACCCACGAACACCACCATGCCACCAAGAAGAACAATAAAACCACCAATCAACACCACCGAAAACACATCCCCAGCTGGCGAAGCCGATCCCCAAGCCACAATTCCACCAAACATCCTATTACCCATAACCGAAGCCGTCAATGAAGACACGGAAGTAGATGAAGACACTCTCACCACCGAAGAAAAGCTGTGCCGGGTGGAGGACAGGCTCAGCCTTCGCCGTCTGGAGCAGCAAAGAGAGCTCGAAGCTGCTCAGCTTGAACTACAGCAGCAAATGCAGGAGGAAGAGGAAGAACAGCAACACCAGCTGCTGCAGGTCAAGAAGCAGTTGGAGGAGCTGAGACAAGCGAAGCAAAGAAGATTGAACTCCACTGGTTTTAGAGCTGCGAAGCTCCGAGAAGAACTCGAGAAAGCCAAGAAACAAGTTGCTCAACTCCAAACCGAACTCAACGACCCAATTGCCTTCGCCAGCGCAGGGACAAACCACATTTCCACATCGGAAACTGGTTTCCAAGTGCTGCATACACGTCCCATTGATCGTACTTGCCCTCTCTCAGAAAGTCTTCAATTGGCAAGATGGCCGCCTTCATACAAGCCTATCTCTCTACCAAGATACAATGGCCTCACCGACCCCAAGCAATTTCTCATGAGCTATGAAGCTGCAATAGCTTCGGCAGGGGGAGATGATGTGGTGCTGGCAAAGTCTTTCATCATCGTCTGCGATGGCACCGCAATGAACTGGTACACCAAGCTTCTAGGATTATCTATCACCAGCTGGTATGATCTGAAAAGAGAGTTGATCAAGAATTTCAGCATAATAGGAGACCAAGCATTATCATATGCAGAGCTAACATTACATCAACAGCCGAAGGAGTCTTTGGAGGACTACTTTCGCAGGTTTGTGGGACTCAGATCTCAGGCTCCTCATATTCCTGATGAAACCGCCAAATTTGCAGCTATACAGGGGCTTCGACCAGGTCCTTTCGCCCAACATATTGCAAGGGAAACACCAGCAACCCTTGGAGATCTCTATGAACAGTTCAAAAAATACTGTCGATCCGACAATGACAACCGAATGCAAATTGCCAGAGAAGCCGTCCTGAAAAACCAATATGATTCCCAAAACAAGCAGCATCACTACAGCCAAAACCACTACCAAAACTACCCATCCCAAACCATCATGAATGTGGAGAGCCCGCCTTCGCTTCCACAGAACAAACCCACTTACCCAGAAAACCAATACCAGAGCCAAAGAAACGAACCTACCCAAAGAGGTGGAAGAGCCGGCAGAGGCCGAGGAAGAGGAAGAGGTCCACCTTCGGGACCAGAGCTGTTTTGTCAATACCATGGCAAAAATCATACCCATGGCACAGAGCAGTGCCGAGACATCAAAAGAACCATCGACAAACTGAAAGCAGACAAAATCCAAGCAACCCAAACGAAGCCACCTTCGGCTTCGCACCCAAACACCCAAACCCAACCACAAACCCAAGCTATCCAACCTTACTGCCCAGTTTATCCCTCCCTAACCTCAAATTTTGTGCATCCCACAACTGCGATGGCGACTCAATTTTCGCCTTCGCCGCAAACATTCCAGCATTACTACCCACAAGCCATGTACCCACAATTCTACCCTCAAAACCAGCAGCCTATCCCAAACAAAGACATCAAGGTGGAGGAATTACCACCACCACCCCCACCACCTCAATAACAGCAAGATCACAACCCAGCAAACCCGTTGCCCAGTTATGGCCTCATCATGCCTATAACTGGAGGATCCTCACTTGCCTTCGAGACAAAGAAGCAGAGAAAGAGTTACTTTCGCCAGGTCAACAACATTTCAGTTGACGGTCCATACAAGAAATCGGAATGGTCTCACATGCCAATTACCTTCACTGAAGAAGATCTCAAACTCCACAACTTTCCACACAATGACGCAATGTCCATCGAAGCCAATATTGCCGGCTGGAGAATTGGGAAAGTGCTGGTGGATACAGGCAGCTCAGCGGATATCATCTTGGCAAAAACTCTCAGATCGATGACCAACATCAACCCAGATAACTTGGAGCCATCTGACACACCTTTGGTTGGCTTCGGGGGGAAGCGCACCGCAACATTGGGGAAGATCACATTGCCAGTATCTTTTGGCGACACATCAAATGCAAGAACAGAGTTCATTACCTTCGACGTCGTTGACATGTTCTACGACTACAATGTTATCTTCAGCAGGGGAGTTATAAATGCCATCGACATCATCATAAGGCAAGCTTTCTTATGCATGAAAATGCCAGCTCTCAAAGGGGTCATCACCGTCTATGGTGACCAAATAGAGGCAAGAAGAATTAAGTATGCCAACACCCCAGGCCAGCGAAAGGTTCATGTCCTCAAAGAAAGTGATCCCATTTACCCAGAGGAGAAGCCAATTGCTGACAAAAGCAGCCGCAGTATGCAAGGTGCTGCAGAAACAAAAGAAGTGCAACTGCAACCTGATGTCTTCGACAGAAAAGTTATAATCGGCTCAGATCTTGAGCCAGACGAAGAAGAAAGACTCATCGAGTTCTTGAGAAACAATAAAGATGTCTTCGCCTGGTCAAGCAAAGATTTGCCAGGAGTTGACAGGAGCATAATTGAACACAAACTCGCAATTAGCCCTGACAAGAGGCCGAAGAAGCAAAAACTGAGGAAAATATCCGAAGAAAAAGTGAGCGCAGTCAAGGCTGCGGTGCAAAGGCTGCTTGATGCAAAAGTTATACGCGAAGTACAATATCCCAAGTGGTTAGCAAACACTGTGCCTGTGAAAAAGAAAAATGGCAAGTGGAGAATGTGCATCGATTTCACCGATCTCAACAAGGCATGTCCCAAGGATGATTTCCCTCTCCCAAGAATTGATAAAATCATTGATCAAGCTGCTGCAAGTGAGATGATGTCTCTGCTAGATTGCTTCTCCGGTTATCATCAAATATGGATGAAAAAGAAGATGAAGAAAAAACCAGCTTCATAACACCAGTCGACACCTTTTGCTTCATCAGAATGCCCGAGGGGCTTCGCAATGCTGGTACCACTTTCTATCGCATGTCAAGCACTGTATTCAAAGAGGAACTCTTCAAAACTATTCTGGCATATGTTGATGACATCTTGGTCAAGAGTGTGAAAAGGCAAGATCACATCTCAGATTTGGCAGTTGCCTTCGCAAGAATGAGACAGGCTGGACTCAAACTTAACCCGGAGAAATGTGTCTTCGGAGTAACCAAGGGGAAGATACTCGGCTGTCTCATTTCAGCAAATGAGATCGAAGCCAACCCTGATAAGATCAATGCAATACTCAACATGGAAGAGCCCAAATGCATTAGAGATGTGCAGAAACTCTCTGGCAGAATCGCAGCACTAAACAGATTTATTGCAAAGGCAGCTGAGCGCAGTTTACCCTTCTTCGCAACTCTCAGAAATGCATCAAAGTTTGAATGGGGAGAAGAGCAGTCGAAGGCATTCTATGAATTAAGACAATATCTGATGCAGCTCACAAAGCTGACAACACCCGACCCGAAGGCACCCTTACTTCTATACATTGCAGCTTCGCAATCAGTCGTCAGTGCTGCAGTCATTGTGGAGAAGCTGGTTGAAGGCAGAAATATACAGCAGCCGGTATATTATGTTTCTGAGGCAGTAGCAGGGTCGAAGCTGTTCTACACTGAGATTGAGAAAATGATCTATGCCATGGTAATGGCATCCAGAAAGCTAAGGCATTATTTTGAAGGGCACACCATCAAAGTACTTACAGATCAACCCCTAAAAGAGTTATTGAGCAACAAAGAAGCCTCGGTAAGAATACGCAAATGGGCTGCAGAGCTATCTGAATATGTGGTTGACTTCAAGCGAAGAACAGCAGTCAAATCGCAAGTCTTGGCTGATTTCATAGTCGAGTGGACATCGCCTTCGGCACAAACTCTGACCAGAGAAGAAAGATGGCTAGTACATAGTGATGGCGCTTGGGGGGACAAAGGAGCTGGCATCGCAGCGATTGTGCAATCGCCTTCGGGCGTTAAGATGAGATATGCAGCGAACCTAGAGTTCTACAAAAATAGCGACAGAAGTACGAACAATGTTGCTGAATATGAAGCTGTCTTATTGGGGCTCAGAAAGGTGAAGGCGCTAGGGGCTCAGTGCTTCGTTGTAAAAACTGACTCGAAGGTGGTAGCAGACCACATTGAAAAAGAAAGCGTTGCAAAACAACCCGAGCTGATCAAATACCTAAATACAGTCCGATCAATGGAGAAAAAGTTCAAAGGCTTCACAATAGAATACATTCCAAGGGCAAAAAATGAAGAAGCTGATGCACTGGCCAAGGCAGCAGCAAAGGGGGACAAGTTGCCACCCGATGTCTTCTTCCAGACACTGACAGTGCCTTCGATCAAAGAACTCGATGAGCAACCACACTTTATCAATGCAATAAATTCAGAAGATTGGCGGTCTTCCATAATGGCATATCTCAGGGGATACTACGAACCAATTGATGAAGATGACCTCAACACCATGCAGTAGAGAGCAAGAGCATACCAAATCATCGACAACACCTTGTACAAGAAAGGAGTCGTAGCTCCTTGGCTTCGCTGCGTTTCCATCAGCGAAGGCAGAGAGATAATACAAGAGATACACAGTGATCTATGCGGAGCTCCCTTTGGAGTGAGGGCAATTGTGGGGAAGGCAATGAGACAAGGGTTTTATTGGCCTTCAATCATCAATGACGCAACAAATACAGTCAAGACTTGCGATGAATGTAAAAAATGTGCGGCAACCAGAAAGTCACCTTCGGAGCCGTCACAGCTGATAACTCCAACCTGGCCATTGCAGAGATGGGGCATCGATCTGGTGGGTCTTCTTCCCACGGCTCAAGGAAACCTCAAATATGCAATAGTTGCAGTGGAATATTTCACTAAGTGGATTGAGGCAAGACCACTAGCAAATATCACAGCGAAGACAGTTATCAAATTCTTCTGGCAGCAAATTGTATGTAGATTTGGAGTCCCAAGGGAAATCACAGTGGATAATGGGAAACAGTTTGACTGTGACGAATTCAGGCAGTACTGCATGTCCATTGGGACGAAGGCAAGATTTGCATCAGTATACCACCCCCAGTTCAATGGCGCAGTTGAAAGAGCTAATGGCATCATTTTCACCGCCATCAGAAAATGCCTTGCAAATTGCAAGAAAAAAGGCAAATGGGTCGAAGAAATGCCGAAGGTAATTTGGGCTCACAACACATCTACCTCAAGAGCAACTCAGTTCACTCCATTCAAACTGCTTTACGGCGAAGAAGCAGTATGCCCGGAAGAGATTCTTCATCAGGGGCTNAGTGAAAGAGCTAATGGCATCATTTTCACCGCCATCAGAAAATGCCTTGCAAATTGCAAGAAAAAAGGCAAATGGGTCGAAGAAATGCCGAAGGTAATTTGGGCTCACAACACATCTACCTCAAGAGCAACTCAGTTCACTCCATTCAAACTGCTTTACGGCGAAGAAGCAGTATGCCCGGAAGAGATTCTTCATCAGGGGCTCCGCAGTCAACAGAAAGCACCCGAAGATAGTGAAGCCATAGACAAAGACCTCACAGAAATATATAGGCTGCAAGCAGCGAAGAACATTTCCAAGTACCAGGAAGAAACCAGGAAATGGCGAGACAAGAAAGTAGTAAGAAAAGACATAAAGATAGGCGATTGGGTGCTAAGGAAGAACCCGAATATGCCTTCGGGAAAGCTACAGAACAAATGGGAAGGTCCGTTCCTAGTCGTCAAGAGTAACAGACCAGGATCATTTCACCTGGGGGATGGAGAAGGCAATGAGCTGCCGCATTCATGGAATGCGGACAGTCTGCGAAGGTACTACCTGTGAACATAATGTAATAATTGGCTTCGTATTCTATAAACGAAGTCAATTAGTAGAGTAGATATTTCCTTTCTCAAAAAAGCCCGTACTCTTTTCCTCACAGGGGAACCCTTACCAAAGGGGTGAGGTTTTTAACGAGGCGGTGCCAACTGTAACTCGTCTAAAATATATAAACGAGCTATTCCCCAAAAAAGTTGCATCGAAAGTGATTGGCTTCGACCAAGTTGCTGGTATTCGATAAACCCAATAGAACTAAATTGACCCTACCAAAGGTAAGGCCAATTCAGATCTAAATTGCTTGCTCTAAGGAGTAAAAGGGGCTTCAGCTCAAGATTGTCTTCATATAAAAAAAATGCTTACTCCAAAGGAGTAAAAGGGGCTTCGGCTTAGATAGATTTCACATACAAAACTTCTTACTAAAGGGGCTTCGGCAAACACCGAACCTCATACGACAATGCTCACCCAAGAAGGAGTAAAAGGGGCTTCGGTTCAAACTACTCTCAAAAACAAAAACACCAATTGGAGCATGAACTCCAAAGAGCAGACCCGGAGACAATTCCCTGTCTAAACGCCATGGATCGCCATTTGAGCACGTCGAACAAAAAACACAAACTCGCTTCGGGGGAAGGAGGCGTTTCTCTCAGAAACGAAGGCAAACCGAGTATGATATTTCTTATTCAAATTACACGCGAACGGTTTATTCACATCATGAACATATTCACCTTCGCATGAATAAACACAAACTCGCTTCGGGGGGAGGAGGCGTTTCTCTCAAAAGCGAAGACAAAACAAGTTTATATTCATTCATGCGAAGACATAATTACATCACGAGTTTCATACATTTATACCAAGCATTCTCAAAACATTTCAAACACATATCCATAAAACTGCTCGCCAGATCTCCTAAAACGAGGAGCGTTGTAAACGCAAGCAAAGTCCTTGACATCAGGACCAACGTCCAACGGCTCCATCTTTGGAACGCCTAGGGAAACAGCTTCGGCATTTCTCTTCGCAGCAAGCTCAACTCGATCAGAGCCGTGAGCAACAAACGATGTGAAAAAATCAAAAACACTAAACTCCGTGTGACGATAAAACTCGTGACAATACTCCAAAAAATCGTGATGGCTCGAGTTCGGATAAAGACGTTGAAACTCCTTCCATGCGAAGCCAGAAATACAAAGCGTCCCGTCACGCATAGCCAGTGGAGTGAGTGCAAGCACTTCATCGCCCTGAATATACACAAATGTACAAATTCAAAAGAACTGCCCGCTCAATAAAATCCTACCTCTTGCTACAATTCAAAAGGTCCTTAGACCTGTGGATCGACCCCTGGGGCCCCTTGATCACCCTGCCCTTGCGAAGAAGAAGCACCGGCTTCGCCGGAAGCAGAACCATTAGCAGCAGAACCTGTTCCGACTCCGGCTTCGGCAGCTTCTTTGGCAGCGGCTTCCCTTGTGGCGGCTTCGGCTTCAGCTTTTTGCTTCTTCAGTTCCTTTGACTGAGAATACAAAAGCTATCAAACAAAACAATTCCAAATCAAAAACAAAAATGAATAAAAAATGACAACGACGAAAGCTATAAAAAATACCTTCGCAAGTCGGTCGCGGACAAGATTCTGAGTTGCTTGACGGCCACTGGCAACCCAAAAATACCTCAAGAAAAGCGCCTTCACGACTAGCAGTTGCTGTGGAAAATAATCAGCGTTGGTAGGATCTCTGGGAGCTGGATAAGGATAACCTTTCCGAACCAAGGCATTATAATGATCGCAGCCATTGTCGGAGAGAACCTTGAGCAAGTTGCATGAACAAAGATTGACAGCGAAGTCACTGAGAGTTTCCACGACATTTGGAAGCGAAGCAAATTCATTGTCAATCCAATTAAAGAGCTTGTCCAAGCTATACTCTTTACTGGGGAAGGCAGCAGGCTCCGCACCAAACTGTCGCAAGGCCTCCTTGTATAAGCGATATAATTTCAAACCTCACTCCGAGGCAACATCAACCATGCTTTCATTCTCCTTACGAAGGTTAAGGCTTGATGTGCACAGCGACAAGACCTCACGCTCAAAGTTTTCACTGCGAGACCGATATGTCTCGACATCGCCCGAAAGCTTCTCCTTGGCATCATTTAGTGTGTTCACCTCACCCTTTAGAACGGAAATCAATTCAGTATCTTCAACAATTTTCTTGCGGAGGCCCTTTAGGGTATCATCCTTGTCAACAATCTTAGCCTCCAAGGCAGAAACCTTCTCCTTAAGCAGGTTGGCTTCGCTAGCTTGAGCTTCCAAAGCAGCAACCCTGTACTTCAAAGATTTGTTCTCACTAATAATGGACTCCCGGTCCTGGCGAAACAAATTCTTTTCCTTTTCAATATCCTCCTTGATACTGTCAACGGTGGCTTGGATCTGAAGAAGCTCATCTTTTTCTCTTCGCAACTTCACTAGCTCTGCCCGCTCAGCAGCAACTAAGTTGAGGTTGGGAACCTGAGCCACCAACTCATTGATAGCTACAACAACCTATGGTAGGAAACAGTTCAGCATTACGAAACAAACGAAATGAAGCTAAGGTCAAAAACACAATCACAGACGAAGGCAATAAGGTCATACCTTCATTCCCGAAGCCAAAATAGTGGAAGTTATGCTTTCGGGATCGAGTGTCTGAACAAGTCGTTGATATTCTGCAAGGAAAAAAATAATGATAACACTGTTATCTTCGCAAAATAGCCAAAGGAAAAAACCAGCTATAATCCCAAACAAAAAACACCTTCCAAATCAAAGTCTCGAAGAGGCCCACCTTCGTGCACGCGAGACGGCCCATCTCCCTCGCCACCTAATAAACAAGTCTCCATCGCATTAGCATCAAACAGCAGAGCAAACAACGTCACTAAAGGAAAAAAACGAAGAAATATCACTAATACCTTCGGGAAAAGAAGGAATACTTCCACCCATGTCAACATCCATATAAGAGTGAGAAGCCGCAGCCCTCTCAGCGGCTTCGGAAGTTTCAGCTTCGGCAACCTCTTTCCCCTTATCCCGGGTATCCACAACAACCGTCCCAGCAGCATGGGCCAAAACCTCCAAAGAGTCTCTGGCAGGAGGGGCGGAAGCCAATGCAGACGATGAAGGGCTAACTGGCGGAGTGTCCACAGGGGCTTCGGCTGTAGGCATTTCAATGTTGGTTTCGATGTGAACCTCCTCCGGCATATCCCCAATAATGGGAGCACCCCGAATAGGGGTGTCCTCAAACATGCTAATATCAATGCCATCGTCGAATGGATTAGGAACCCAAACATCTTCAGATGTTTCAGCATCGTCTTCACAAGTAATATTGATATCAATCACGGGATTCTCCGTTAGGTACCTTGCTAGCAAAGGAAGACTTGAGCCCTGAAAGTAATTGCCAAAGAGTGCAACCTCACCTAGAAAAATATCATCCCCACTCCGGGGGGCTGAGCTCTCGAAGCCAGTCATCGACGAAGCCGGCAACCGCGTTGGAGCCGGAGCTGCCGCTGGCACACGAGGAGGAAGAGGTGGACGACCACCACGCGAAGCTGAAGAAACAGCCCCAGTAGTCAAACGACCACGTGAATCTGTAGAAGTGGCTCCAGCAGGTGGAGCCGCAACAGACAGTGGAACAGCAGCAATTGGCTCTTGGCGACGCTTTTTCTCCGCAGATTCATAAGAGCTGCTGCTGCCACGCTTGGCCGTCACGAAGGAGGAAGTTGTCTTCGCAACAGTTTTTCTACCACGGCCTCCGCGACCAGACCGACCACCACCACGTGGGCGCGAAGAAGCAAATTCATCTTCATCCTGCTCCTTCGCCTTAGCCTTCCCTCTTTTTTCCTTCTCTTTCTTCTCCTTCTTCTTCTCCCTAGCGGGGATGGGAACCTCTCGAGCACTGTAAGAAATCTTCAGTTCCTCAAAAACTCTATTGAGTCTAACATGAACATAGTTGTCTTCGTTTATACGATGCTCCTTTGAGGTGTATGGACCAAGAATATCTGTAGCCCGTCGCTCCACTGTGGCAACAAACTCCGCCGCAGACATGCCTTCGGGTAGCTTCGCTCCAAAGTGAGGAAAAGCAACCTTAGTACGTTCACCAAAGGCCTTCCACTCAACTTTGTAAGGCTCCCAGTCAGCGGACAAGAAATAAACCCCAGCAGCCAGATCGGCCACAACTCCTTCTTCAATAAGGTCACGGCTGCAGAACGTCTGCGAAGCCGCCCGAAACGCCTTCCAGCACTCCGTGAAACCAGTGCTCTCCGCGTTAAAAACTGGACAGGAAACAAACTTGAGCCAATTGATCTGGCTGTGGAGAGGATAAGAGACTGATCTCGTACCATCCTCCAGAACAGTTTCCTCCGAAGGTACCCTCACGTAAAACCAGTATTTCTGCCAGTCCTTTGTCCATTTGTTCCTCTGAGCAAAGGTAGTTTCCACCTTCGCAAAATGAGAACCCCGACGGCGCCCAGTAAATGTTACACATCCAAAATCTGGAGTGAACAGCTCGCCTTCAACTTCAGATGATTTACTCTGATTATGCCCTTCATATAGCCGAAGGAAGCCATCAATTGTAACCGCCGAGTCATGTGTCTTTACCGACCAGAAGAAGCGAAGGAGATGGCTGATGGCATTGGGCGTTAGATGATGCAGTTGCAGGCCATAAGGTGCAATCATCTTCACAATTATATTATCAATCGGCATCTTAAGGCCAGCAATGAAGAAATCCGTGAAGACTACAGCTTCGTCTTCGCGAGGGCTAGGGGTAGTTTCAGTACCAGGAGAACGACCCCAACCCTCAGGAAAATATCCTTTTTCTTCATAAAATTTAATATCATTTCTGCCGACCTTGGATTTGCCAGACACAAGCGTCTTCGCCCTCTTGCTGGGGGCAACGGATCAGGTGCAAACCAACCTCCCCGTGCAAACTATGCAAACTTCAATCTGGACCACGTGATCTTGATCCAAGGGGGCGCGTAGGGAGAGGTGGGAGGAGGGATTTGCAAAAGTGATCTTGCTGTGATTAAGGGTGGGTGGTGATTTTGCAAATCCTCCCTCCTACCTCTCCCTACGCGCCCCCTTGGATCAAGATCATGTGGTCCAGATTGAGGTTTGCATAGTTTGCACGGGGAGGTTGGTTTGCACCTGATCCGTTGCCCTTGCTGGGATCTACAAGTTCATCCACATCGGCCTCCACATCATCCAGATTTTTCTCTTCATCACCAGATGTCTCCTCCACAGTCGGAGTTTCATCCTCTATTTGCTGTGCAAATTGATCAGCTTCGGCGTCATCCATTCCACGACGAGGAGAAACTCCCGTCCGTTGGGCATCTGGGCTGCCTTCGCCAGCCATGTCAATAAGTATAGCAGTTTGCTTAATGCGCGCTGCTGCAGAAATAACAACAAGTTTCAGTACCTAAACGAAGGAAACCAGAAACAACAATAATCAAAAAATAGAGAGAGAACCTTACTTATACAAGCGGGTATTGCGAGGAGAAGCCAACACGAACGCGAAAGCGTTTATCAGGCTATGATCGGAGCAGGCGAAGAAGATTCAGCAGCAAAAGCGATTGATAGTGAAAACGAAGAAAGGTAAAAGAGGGGGCCCCTTCGGTCCTATTTATAGGTCAGTAAAAAAGTGACCGTTACCACGGCGTGCAAATCAAAAAGGCCCGAAAAAATCCAAAAACAGTACAAATAAAAATAAATAATAAAGTGAAAGATCAGAAAAAATAAGGGATGCGAAGCCAAATCCGGAGTGAATACAATGACTCGGGACTTACTCCAACGGGAGGAGGCGTTTCTCTGGAACAGGCGAAGGCAATCCTGAATTTTTGAGGACATCGGCCTGTTGGAGAAAGCCCTCGTCCGCGAGGGGCTACTGTTGGGGGATTGGCCTGTCAAGGAAACGCCTTCACCCGGTTACCTTGTTTCAGGTTCAAGGAAATTACCTTCGCTACTCATCCCTGAAAGGAAATTACCTTCGCTACTCATCCCTGAAAGGAAATTACCTTCGCTACTCATCCCTGAAAGGAAATTACCTTCGCCGATTGCGAACAGGAGTCCATCGTGCTCGTGTGCAAAGACGGTCTGTGAGCTTCGTTTGCCTGTCCGGTCTCTTTCTCTCTCCTTCGCTGGGAGACTGGGCACCAAGGGGCGATCAGGAGCCCTCGGTGCTGGTTGGCGCCGAGAATAGATGCGAAGGCATTATGAACCGAACTGTTGCCTTCGCTCTCCCAGTCGGATTTTAGGCAGGTATGAAGGTAACTGACGGATATCACTTGCATTTGTTTGGTTCATCTTGTTACACAGGACGACGTGCTCGAGTGGTGGCGCGGCAGTTTCTCCTCCCTAAGCGAGAGAAGGCACTGCCCGGTTGAAGGCACATCGGGTGGTGAAGGCGACAGAGGTCACTGGAGGCACGGTGAAGGCAACGTGGACCAAGTCCAAACCGAGTCAAAGACGGAGTTGCTGGTCCACGCATTCATATTGAGACGTGTAAATGTACCCTTATGCCCTTGGAAACCGTAGGTTGTATAGTCTAGGGGATGATGCCTGATTTCCAGGGGTATAAGAGGAATGTAAAATGTGGCTCTTGACCTCCCTATAAAAGGGGACCCCTCACCAACGTGTAAAGAGCTGATTCCCGAGAACACTGTTGATAAGTAATTTACTGTTGCTTGTCTCTGTTCTGTGTCTTGGCTGTTGTTTGGGTTCATTGGCTTCGGCTATATCCCAACACCGACTGTACTACCTCTCGCACTTCAAGAAAGACCGTTAGGGCGTCGTCACCAAGATCAAGGAGGTAGATCCAACTGCTTCATCTTCAGCGGCACCTCCCAAGGAACAATCTGAGGTAAATCCACACGAAGTCTTTCTAAAATACATGGAGGATAAGATGGCTGAGAATAATGTCAAATTGGTTAATTGGATGATGAACAAGCACTTAGAATCGGAAGGCAAACAGCCCATGGCTGAACAACCTGCCACCGATCCTAGTATTTTAATTCCTAAAATTCCTATTGTGCCTGATCTTAAAACACTGGCAGCAAAACCCATAGAACAACCTATGTTTGGCATGCCGTTGAATTATTTTGAAGGCCAATCTGTTACACCATCCAACCCAATACCTACTCGGCCTGTCGCGCCTCAGCCATTTGCAACTTTACCTAATTCGGCTGGTTATGGTTGAATTAACAATGAAGTTGCAAATTTCACCCCGCAAATTACAACTTATGGATATTCTGCACCCCCACTAGTACAAAATTTATATTCACAAGGCCCAGTACCTTACGAACTCTTCGGAAGGTTCGGCCAACAAATGCAGGGATAGGTGTCGGCCAACCAATCTGGCCTGCACCAATCGGTCAGACCGGTCTATGGGACCGGTCAGACCGGCCCTGGAGGATCAGATCAGGCCAAATAGATCGGCCCGCACCAACTAGTCAGACCGGTTTCGGGAACCGGTCCGACCGGTCCTGGGGGAACAGAGTCGGGGAATTTGTTTTTTGCTCCTATTCAGAATATTCAACAGCCAAATTCATAGGATAATTCATTGGAGTATTTGGATAAGATTTTTTTTCTAAATACAAACTTGATTTGGCTTCAGCTCTTAAGGAGAATTTGGGAGTAGATGTCAGGGATAAGGCTAGGTTATACCAAAAGCCTTATGTTCCTCGATTTGATTTGGTTCCTTTCCCCACTGGTTTTAGACTTCCTGATTTTGTCAAGTTTAATGGGGAGGATAGTAAAAGCACTTTTGAACATATAAGTCAATACATGGCACAACTAGGCGATTCTAGCTCTAGTGAGGCTTTGAAAGTGCGTTTATTTTCTTTGTCTCTAACTGGTACTGCTTTCTCATGGTTTGCATCATTGCCTGCTAATTCTATTACTTCATGGGAACAGTTAGAGCAAAAATTTCATGATCACTTCTTTTCGGGCAACAATGAGCTTAAATTATCACATCTTACATCGGTTAGGCAATCACGTGATGAAACTGTTAACGATTATATTAAATGTTTCCATGATACAAAGAACCGTTGCTTTGGTGTTAATATTGCCGAAAAGGATCTTGCTGATTTGGCTTTGAATGGTTTACGGTCTCATATTAAGGAAAAATTAGAGGGTTTTGAAATCTTTTAAATTTAAACCAAGTGCATCAAAGAGCTTTGGTTGCTGAAAGTCGAAGCAAAGATTTAAAGGAAAGCCATAGAACTCATCGGGCTAATGTGCATAATCTTGAATGTGATTCTAGTAGTTTCGATGAAGAATCTCATGATGTGTTGGCTGCTGAATTTGTATGGCCAACATCTAATAAAGCCTTTACTTGCACATCTCTTAAGCCGACTCATAAGAATCGGAAAGAGGAGATGAAATTTACTTTTGATGTATCCAAGTGTGATAAACTTTTTGATGAATTGCATAACAATGGATATATCAAATGTTCTTTTACCATTCCGTCACCCGAGGAGTTAAAGCGGCGTGCTTATTGTAAGTTTCATAATTCTGTTTCTCATGCGACTAACGATTGCAATTTCTTTCATCGACAGATTCAATCAGCCGTGAATGATGGACGATTGAGTTTAAATGAGATGCAAGTTGATAAGCGCCCGTTTCCAGTTAATACCATGGATCTTCAGGATGCCAAGAAGTTGGTTCGGCTAGACAATGCCGATGCAGCAGTGATGAGGACATCCCTTCCATTGATACAACCATGCCTAATGTTCAGCAACGACCAATGACTCGAGCCCATGCACGACAACTCAACTATCAGGTAAAGTCGTTCCTCGCTGTTCACACAAATCCATCTCAGAATTGGATGCTACTAAACTACGGTGATGAATGTCTTATTCTTAGGAACATGGGACATAAGGAAGAGGGGAGAAGCAGGCACAACAACCCAGAACGTCAGCAAGCTCCACGTTTGGAGATGAGGGGCGCTCCCATGCAAACAGAGTGATTCCTCCCGTTTTGAGTCAAGCGGACAGCAACACAACACCAGTTTGTTTCGGCCATAACTCTTAGCTCCGGAGTTTGTTTGGGGCATATGAGTACTTGATGGAAAGCTCTTGAAGTCAACTTTCAGATGGATCAATAAACACCCTCAGATTCCTATGGAGTCGCCCAGAATTTATAGAGAGACGTTCGGACCTTCCAGCCAAAGGCTGATAGCCTTGTATCCAGTTAAGCCCAACAGGGGCCCATTTTATTTTAGGGTTTACACCCCCCCACGCCTCCTGGCTGCCTCCCATGTATAAATACATGCCCCAGCCGAAGGGTTGGGTTTTGTTTAGATGCAAGTTAGCTACTGCTACTTCCTAGTGAACGCGTGTGTCAATCTGACCACCCGATTTGCTTGATTCAAGACCCCAACTTGTGTTCCAGATTCATATTATTTCCAATCCGTGAGTTATTTGCTTGTCATCTTGTTCTTGCGTGTTCTCAATTTCTAGCAGGAGCTTTGGTGTTCTTGGCACGGCAAGAGTACCTCAAACGGAAACGGTGTACCTGTTGCTAAGGCGCAGCCCCGGTTGGTGTTGTAGTCGGACAGCCAACGTCGAATCCACCCCCAAATCGAGATTACCCCCAACTCTCATCGAAGGTCGGGAACAAACCCTAGCGGGTTCTATCATGTGGTAATCAGAGCAAGGTTTTCGGTGAGAGTTTCTACCCATACTTTACAATACCTACAGTCCATAAATACCAAAAACAGGTTAGATCTGAAAATCCTATCAACAAGTTGAGCCTTGCTGTTCTACTTAGTTATTGCTTGTTGAATTTTCGGTTGCATTGTTGGTTAGGTTGCTGGTTCTTGTTGTTAATCCTATAGAGTTTCGAGTTCTCCACACGATTTTTTTGTCACCTCCACCACCGCTATCGCAACCACCACCAGCAGATCCGCCACCGCTATCACCACCACCACAAGATCCGCCACCGCTGTCACTAGCACCGCCAAATCCGCTGCCATTTTTCCACCATCACCACCACAAGATTCGCCATTGTTGTCATCAGTACCACCACCCCCTTTTTTCCCCATTCGCTGCCTGTTCAAATCAACTTCTAGTTCATAATGCTATGCAATATCTTCTTTTTACCTTTTTACCCCTGCTCAAAAGAAAAAAAAAATTGTGCATGTACAAGTTGTCTCCCTGAAATCTTTGTGAGAAATATTCAGTTTGTTCTGATTGTAAAAAAAAAGAAGAATCAAGGAAAGGGTTGTAGAAGAAGAGGACGAATTTCCTTCGGCTGCTATCTTTGTGCCTTTTGTTGCTGACCTAAGTGACTACGCTTGTGTATAGGCTCGCGTCTCTATCATGGTTTGACCTAGGACCAGCAACTACCTTCTTTGAACGATTATTCAACTTGCTTTAACTAACGTGGTTCTAGCTGTCCTTGTTGTCTTGCAGCCACCTATAGCTCCACAAATCATCTACTACTCCACAGGGCTGTGCTTATACCACCGTTTGTGTTGATCTTGCTGCTGCCAACACCAAGCGCTTTGTATGGTGAGAACATGCAAGAGCTTGTATAACAGGTTGAGAGTTAGAGAACACCACACAACATTTACATCTAGTAGTTGTAGGGACTTTTCTACTTCATTTGTTTCCTGTTTGCTCTTGTATCTTTACCATGGCAGGAACAGGGGATGAGGACGAGGATGATGTAGGACCGCTTACACCTCGTACTAAGGGCATCATGCAGCATTTTCAGAAGCAAGTGAGAGAGTACACCGAAGGGATTGATAATGATTTGCAGGTGATAAATGAGAGGATTGGGCAAATGGAGACCGCACAGACCACCAACAACACCAAGCTTGCAGGGTTGGAGGCAACGGTTGGTCGTGTGGACAAGAGCATCACTGCTCTTCTGAAGCGCTTTGATGACCTCCACGCGAAGACGAACAATAAGCATAAAGATCGTGACTAAGGAGATGAGGACAGCGCAGAAAATTCAGAAGCTGATTATGGTGCTGACACCGAAGTTGAGGACAGAGATCGGCGACGTCTACGCCAGAACCGTCGAGGTATAGGTGGGCATCGCCCACGTGAGGTACATCACAATGACAATGCTTTCGGTAAGATAAAATTTAAGATACCCCCTTTTGATGGTAGATATGATCCGGATGCTTATCTTACTTGGGAGATGGCTGTTGAACAAAAGTTTATTTGTCATGATTTTCCTGAGAATGCTTGTGTTAGGGCAGCAACTAGTGAGTTCACTGATTTTGCTTCTGTTTGGTGGATAGAATATGGCAAGAAAAACCCTAACAACATGCCACAAACTTGGGATGCTTTGAAGCGGGTCATGAGGGCTAGATTTGTTCCATCTTACTATGCACGTGATCTATTAAACCAGCTGCAGCAATTAAAACAAGGAACTAAAAGTGTAGAGGAATACTATCAAGAGCTGCAAATGGGTATGCTACGCTGCAATTTAGAGGAGGATGTGGAACCTGCGATGGCTAGATTTTTGGGAGGATTATATCGGGAAATTCAGGACATCCTTGCTTATAAAGAATACATTAACATAACCCGTTTGTTTCATCTTGCTTGTAAAGCTGAAAGGGAAGTGCAGGGACGACGTGCCAGTACCAAGAAAAACATTTCTGCAGGGAGGAATTTGTCCACGCAGCCCCGCACGAGTTTTCCCTCAACTGGACGTGTTGCTGCACTGTATTCATCATCAAATAGAGCAGCAGACCCGTCTTCTAGCGACAAGCCTCGTGACAGCCCCGCGAATTCAGCAGCAAAGACCGTGCAAAAACCTGCTGCAACCACTTCATCGGTGGCATCCACAGGTAGAACAAGAGACATTCAATGCCACCGCTGCAAGGGGTTCGGACATGTCATACGTGACTGCCTAAGCAAGCGTGTTTTGGTGGTCAAAAATGATGGTGAGTACTCATCTGCTAGTGTACTTGATGAAGATACACTTGCATTGCTTGCGACTGACATTGCAGGAAGTGAGGGCTGCCCAGAAGAACATATTAATGCAGCTGAAGCGGACCGCTATGAGAGCCTCATTGTGCAGCGCGTGCTGAGCGCACAAATGGAGAAGGCGGAGCAGAATCAGCGACACACATTGTTCCAAACAAAGTGTGTCATCAAAGAGCGGTCGTGCAGAATGATCATCGATGGAGGTCGCTGCAACAACTTGGCTAGCAGCGACATGGTGGAGAAGCTTTCACTCACCACCAAACCTCACCCTCATCCATATTACATTCAATGGCTTAACAACAGTGGTAAGGCAAAGGTAACTAAACTTGTGCGAATCAGCCTTGCCATCGGCTCCTATAAAGATGTTGTTGAATGTGATGTTGTCCCAATGCAAGCATGTAGTATTCTGCTAGGAAGGCCATGGCAATTTGATAAAGATTCACTGCATCATGGTAGGTCAAACCAATATTCCTTTCTATACCATGATAAAAGGATTGTGCTGCATCCAATGTCCCCTGAAGATATTTTGAAAGATGAACTTGCTAGAGCTTGTAAAATAAAGAACCATGAGCATTCTATGAGTAAAAATCAGATTGTGGCAAGTGAACTTGAGAAGCACAAAAAGGAGAATGCCAAATCTGGTCCCAATCACAAAAATGAGATTAAGTTGAAAGGGTCATGTTTCATTGCAACCAAATCTGATTTGAATGAGGTTGATGCTAGTGCTGCTGTTTACTATGCTTTGATTTGCAAGCAAGCTTTGTTTTCACTCGAGGACATGCCTTCTTCTTTGCCTCCGGCAGTCAGTAAGCTTTTGCAGGAATATGCGGACATTTTTCCAAAGGAAGTGCCACCGGGGCTGCCACCCATGCGTGGGATTGAGCACCACATTGACCTTATTCCTGGAGCCTCCTTACCCAACCGTGCGCCATATAGAACCAACCCCAAAGAAACTAAGGAGATTCAGCGCCAGGTGCAAGAATTGCTCGACAAAGGTTATGTGCGTGAGTCCCTGAGCCCTTGCGCTGTTCCTGTCCTTTTGGTTCCCAAGAAAGATGGATCTTGGCGCATGTGTGTAGATTGCCGAGCGATTAATAACATTACAATCAGATATCGTCATCCTATTCCTAGGCTAGATGATATGCTTGATGAACTGAGTGGTTCAATTGTGTTCTCGAAAATTGATTTACGTAGTGGTTACCACCAGATTCGCATGAAGTTAGGAGATGAATGGAAAACAGCGTTTAAAACTAAATTCGGTCTATATGAGTGGTTAATCATGCCTTTTGGTCTCACTAATGCACCCAGCACTTTCATGAGATTAATGAATGAAGTTTTACGCGCTTTCATTGGCAGATTTGTTGTGGTATACTTTGATGACATCTTGATATATAGTAGATCATTAGAGGAACATCTTGATCATTTGCGTGCTGTTTTTAATGCTCTACGGGATGCACGCTTGTTTGGGAACATTGAGAAGTGCACCTTTTGCACAGACCGCGTCTCTTTTCTTGGATATGTTGTGACACCGTAGGGAATTGAAGTTGATCAAGCCAAGGTGGAGGCCATACACAGCTGGCCTGTCCCCTCCACTGTCACACAAGTGCGAAGCTTTCTAGGACTTGCTGGTTTCTACCGACGATTTGTGAAAGACTTTAGCACCATTGCAGCCCCATTGCATGAACTCACCAAGAAGGGTGTGACCTTTACTTGGGCTGCAGCTCAACAGGAAGCTTTCGCCACTCTCAAAGATAAGCTCACTCATGCACCTTTGCTACAACTTCCAGATTTCAGCAAAACCTTTGAACTTGAATGTGATGCTAGTGGGATTGGTTTGGGAGGTGTGCTGCTACAAGATGGCAAACCTGTAGCCTATTTCAGCGAGAAACTAAGTGGACCTAGTCTGAATTATTCTACCTATGATAAGGAATTGCTTGCTTTAGTTCGGACTTTAGAAACTTGGCAGCATTATTTATGGCCAAAAGAGTTTGTAATTCATTCTGATCATGAGTCTTTAAAACACATTCGAAGTCAAGCAAAACTGAATCGTAGGCATGCTAAATGGGTTGAATTCATTGAATCTTTTCCTTATGTCATCAACCACAAGAAGGGTAAAGAGAATGTCATTGCTGATGCGTTGTCTAGGCGTTATACCATGCTGTCACAACTTGATTTTAAAATCTTTGGTTTGGAAACAATTAAAGCGCAATATGCCCATGATGACGATTTCAAAGATGTGTTGCTGAATTGCAAGAAGGGAAAAACATGGAACAAATTTGTCATAGCTGATGGGTTTATTTTTAGAGCTAATAAGCTATGCATTCCAGCTAGCTCCGTGCGTTTGTTATTGTTGCAGGAAGCGCATGGAGGTGGGCTGATGGGACATTTCGGAGTGAAGAAGACGGAGGACATCCTTGCTGGTCATTTCTTTTGGCCCAAGATGAGGAGAGATGTGGAGAGGTTCGTTGCTCGCTGCACAACATGCCAAAAAGCTAAGTCACGCCTTAATCCTCACGATTTATACATGCCTCTTCCTGTTCCAAATGCACCTTGGGAAGATATTTCAATGGACTCTGTTTTAGGACTGCCTAGAACAAAGAAGGGGAGGGATAGTGTGTTTGTTGTTGTGGATAGATTCTCTAAAATGGCTCATTTCATACCCTGCCACAAGAGTGATGATGCTACACATGTTGCTGATTTGTTCTTTCGTGAGATTGTTCGTTTGCATGGTGTCCCAAATACCATAGTTTCTGATCGTGATGCAAAATTTCTTAGTCATTTTTGGAGAACTTTGTGGGCGAAACTGGGGACTAAACTTTTGTTTTCCACTACTTGTCATCCCCAAACTGATGGGCAAACGGAAGTTGTGAATAGAACCTTGTCAACTATGCTTAGGGCTGTCTTGAAGAAGAACATCAAAATGTGGGAAGACTGTTTACCTCATATTGAATTTGCTTATAATCGTTCATAACACTCATAACTAAGAAGTGCCCTTTTGAAATTGTTTATGGTTTTGTGCCACATGCTCCTATTGATTTGCTGCCACTTCCAACTTCAGAACGAGTAAACCTTGATGCTACACAACGTGCAGAACTGATCCTAAAGTTGCATGAAACTACTAAAGAAAACATAGAATGCATGAATGCTAAGTATAAACTCGCTGCTGATAAAGGAAAGAAACATGTCACCTTTGAAACCGGTGATCTAGTTTGGCTACTTTTGAGAAAGGATAGGTTTCCTGATTTAAGAAAGTCAAAATTGCTGCCTAGAGCTGATGGTCCTTTTAAGGTGTTAGAAAGGGTTAATGATAATGCATACAAACTCGAATTGCCTGCAGACTTTGGGGTTAGTCCCACATTTAACATTGCAGATTTGAAGCCTTATTTGGGAGAGGAGGATGAGCTTGAGTCGAGGACGACTCAAATGCAAGAAGGGGAGGATGATGAGGACATCCCTTCCATTGATACAACCATGCCTAATGTTCAGCAACGACCAATGACTCGAGCCCATGCACGACAACTCAACTATCAGGTAAAGTCGTTCCTCGCTGTTCAGACAAATCCATCTCAGAATTGGATGCTACTAAACTACGGTGATGAATGTCTTATTCTTAGGAACATGGGACATAAGGAAGAAGGGAGAAGCAGGCACAACAACCCAGAACGTCAGCAAGCTCCACGTTTGGAGATGAGGGGCGCTCCCATGCAAACGGAGTGATTCCTCCCGTTTTGAGTCAAGCGGACAGCAACACAACACCAGTTTGTTTCGGCCATAACTCTTAGCTCCGGAGTTTGTTTGGGGCATATGAGTACTTGATGGAAAGCTCTTGAAGTCAACTTTCAGATGGATCAATAAACACCCTCAGATTCCTACGGAGTCGCCCAGAATTTACAGAGAGACGTTTGGACCTTCCAGCCAAAGGCTGATAGCCTTGTATCCAGTTAAGCCCAATAGGGGCCCATTTTATTTTAGGGTTTACACCCCCCCCCCACGCCTCCTGGCTGCCTCCCATGTATAAATACATGCCCCAGCCGCCAAGGAAGGGTTGGGTTTTGTTTAGATGCAAGTTAGCTACTGCTACTTCCTAGTGAACGCGTGTGTCAATCTGACCACCCGATTTGCTTGATTCAAGACCCCAACTTGTGTTCCAGATTCATATTATTTCCAATCCGTGAGTTATTTGCTTGTCATCTTGTTCTTGCGTGTTCTCGATTTCTAGCAGGAGCTTTGGTGTTCTTGGCACGGCAAGAGTACCTCAAACGGAAACGGTGTACCTGTTGCTAAGGCGCAGCCCCGGTTGGTGTTGTAGTCGGACAGCCAACGTCGAATCCACCCCCAAATCGAGATTACCCCCAACTCTCATCGAAGGTCGGGAACAAACCCTAGCGGGTTCTGTCAAGCAGGAGGCAAGAATGTTGTGATTGGAGAACCAAGGAGGGTGATGGAACATGACAAAGTGCTTGGGAGAGAGGTGGTGCTTAAGCAAGCTCCTCATGGAAGAAAGATCTTGACTATTACAGTGAAGACTTCTGAAGTTGGGGGGCAATCAATCTCTCAAGCGCGGGATCAAAGGCCGGTTGTTCCCGCTGCTCAGGACAAACCGGTCAGACCAGTTCGCCCTACCGGTCAGACCGGTCTGGCCCAGAGGCCGGTGCGAACGTTTGTGCCGAAACGTCCCGAAGTTGGTACTTGGAAGACCAACAAAGATAAAGATCAGGGGAAGACTTTCAAGCCAAAGGCGACCTTTGATCAAGTTATGGCTAAACACATGCAAAACGTGGCCGTTCAACAAGATCGGCAACTAAAAAAGAGACCAAGATCGCCACCAAGGGATTCTGGTATGAAGGAAGCGCCAAAAGACAGTGGGGTCAAGGCCCAAGCTCATTCAACGATGCTGGTCCTTCTAGGCTATGGAGGACGTTTCAACCTCCCTCTCCACAACCTATTTGGAGAGATGGTATAATGTACGTGCCTTATTGTCCTGCACCAAATCAACCATGGCCTGAGGCTCCTGCACATGCCAGGATGAATCCACCATAGCCTAGGCCTACAAATTTTCAACCAAGGCAGATGTTTGTGCCTCAGCAGCACAAACTGGTCAGACTGGTTACTCAGACCGGTCAGACCGGTTTCCAGAGAAGGCCGGGCAGAGAGCCGGCCAAACAGGAATATCATCCAATTCAGAAGAAGGAAGAGCCTGCGCCTGTTATTACAAAGCCAGTTGTGAAGAGTATGATTCAAATTGGCTCTATGGCTGTTAATCTATCAATGGCCGACGGAACTAATGTTATTGGTACTTCGGCCATGAAAAAGGCTCCGCTAGTTTAGTACACGCAGCCGAGGTGGTGTCCTCCTGGCTTGTCTCATTCTCAGAAGAGGAGATTGCAGCGGTTGCGTACTCAAAAGCAAAGGGAGGAAGAATCGGCGAAGAAGAGGGAGGAGTGGTTCAATGAGGCTAAGCTGATGATTCCACCAGCTGGTCAGAGTTCCAAGGATGGTTCTGGTGTTCAAGATGTTCAATCTAAAGGACCTGAAAAAACCGAGCCATCTGCAGCAAAATCGGCTAACATGGCCGAGACCAGTCAGATCGGTGTCCCTGACCGATCAGACTGGTTAGCCCCTATTCCAGTTCCGGCAACTGGAACCGATCAGACCGATCCGGAGGAACCGGTCAGACCGGTCTCGCCTGGAGAGTCAGTAGCCGATGCGTTTTCTTCTTCGGCTAAAGTCTCGATTCCGCCCGCTGCTATTTCAGATGTTCAGATGGGCAATGATGATGAAGCTGTTGACTTTGAGCCTTCGCCTAGCAGAACGGACATGGAGGTCAATGTTATCTATATGAACGCCGACTATTGCTTTGTCGAAGATGATGAGAGGGTGGCTCAAGTTGATTTTGCTCTGAAGAATGCTGTGTTTCAGAGGCCCTTAGAATCGGACAACCATCTGAAAGCTCTTTATGTGAAGTGTCACATTAAAGGGAGGCCGATTTCTAGGATGCTCGTTGATGGCGGTGCTATTATGAACCTCATGCCATACACCTTGTATAAGAAGTTGGGAGGTTTGGACAGCGAGCTCATCAAGACAAGCATGACGATCAGCGGCGTTGGAGGAGGAGAACCGATGAGCGCCAAGGGTGTTGCATCATTGGAGCTCACTGTTGGGAGCAAGACGTTGGCAACCGCTTTCTTCATCACGGAGGTACAAGGTAACTTTAGCGTGATCTTGGGGCGCGATTGGATTCATGCAAATCAATGTGTGCCTTCTACCTTGCATCAATGCTTGATTCAATGGGTTGGTGACGAAGTTGAGGTGGTTCATGCGGATTCTTCGGTATGTGTTGCTATGGCCGATGCATCCATATTGGGGACTCATGATAATGTCAAGTGCTTGACCGGAATTGATATTTCAGACTTTGAGTTCCTTGCTTGTACTAAGGATGGCTTTGTGTCCGCTGCTCTAAGGCCGGTTCAAAGATCGGTTGATTCAGACAATGAAGAGTAGATGGATGCAAGTGAGAAGTGGTTAAAGGAAAGGGTGGAGCATTATCGGTCAAACATGAACGATGCATGTGAAGCCATTAATAATTTTGAAGAAGTAGAGAAGTTAGGACAAGGATATACGTCGGCTGATCCTTTAGAAAAGGTAGACATAGGTGATGGTTCTGTACCAAGGCCGACTTTTGTAAATCAAAAATTGAAAGCCGATTATAAAGCTGAATTAATCGAGTTGTTGAAAGAGTATTCTGATTGCTTTGCTTGGGAGTATCATGAGATGCCTGGTTTAAGTTGCGAGTTAGTTGAACATCGGTTGCCAATTAAACCCGGTTTTAGGCCATAGAAACAAGGCAATAGACGATTTAATCCTCTATTCTATGATCGAATAAAAGAAGAGGTTAATCGTTTGCTTGAAGCTAAGTTTATTCAGCCATGTCGCTATGCTGAATGGATCTCTAATATTGTGCCTGTTGAGAAGAAGGGTTCTAATAAGATTAGAGTGTGCATTGATTTTAGAGATCTTAATAGAGCAACTCCCAAAGATGAATATCCTATGCCTATAGCCGATATGCTTATTAATGATGCTTCTGGTCATAAGGTTATAAGCTTTCTTGATGGCAATGCGGGATATAATCAAATTTTTATGGCCGAGGAAGACGTATACAAAACGGCCTTTAAATGTCCTGGCTTTGTTGGTTTGTTTGAATGGGTTGTGATGACTTTTGGTTTAAAGAATGCCGGCGCTACTTATCAAAGAGCAATGAATTTAATTTTTCATGACTTACTTGGTGTTATCCTAGAAGTCTATATTGATGATATTGTTGTCAAATCGGCTGGATTAAATTCTCACTTGGCTGATTTGCGTCTTGCTTTTGAAAGAATGCGTCGGTATGGTTTAAAGATGAACCCATTGATGTATCGGCTGGAAGATTTTTAGGCTTCATGGTGCATGAAAGAGGCATAGAGATAGATCCTAAGAAAATAGGTGTTATTGAAAAGATTAAAGCACCTACTTGCAAGCATGATTTGCAGAAATTCTTGGGCAAAGTTAATTACTTGAGGTGGCTTATTTCTAACTTGTCTGGGAAAGTTAGTGCTTTTACTCCTATACTTCGGTTAAAAAATGAATCCGATTTCACTTGGGGGGCAAAGCAGCAAGAGGCTTTTGAAGAAATTAAGAAATATTTGTCTTCGCCGCCTGTGCTCAAAGCACCTAAGAATAGGGTGCCATTTAGGCTTTATATTGCAGCCGAAGATAATGTTATTGGAGCTGTTTTGACTCAAGAGACAAATGGCAAGGAGCATATTATAACTTATTTGAGTTGACGGCTTTTGGATGCAGAAACAAGGTATAAACCTATTGAGAAATTATGCTTGTCTTTATATTATGCTTGTACAAAGTTGAGGCATTACTTGTTGTCTAGCACTTGCATTGTAGCATGTCAAGCCGATGTTATTAAGTATATGTTGCATAGACTGATTTTGAGTGGTAGGATCGGTAAGTGGGCATATGCTCTTATTGAATATGATTTGGCTTGTGAACCTTGGAAATCTATAAAAGGCCAAATTGTAGCTGATTTTATTGTTGAACATCGGATTAATAATGAGCATAATTTAGAGGTTGATTACATGACTTTTACTCCATGGAAATTGCATTTTGATGGATCGGTTTGCAAGAACGGATGTGGCATTGGAATTGTTCTTGTTTCTCCTAATGGAGCTGTTTTTGAAGCTCTTAGCCGATTAGAAGATGAGTGCACAAATAATCAAGCCGAATATAAAGCTCTATTATTCGGGCTAGAGATTTTGCATGACATGGGAGTAAAACATGTCGAAGCTTTTGGTGATTCATTACTGGTTATACAGCAAGTGTCCAAGGTTTGTCAATGTTTGGAAGGTTCACTGAATGTTTATCTTGACAAGTGCCTTGATATTATACCATGTTTTGATGAGTTCACCATATATTATGTACCGAGATGTGAAAATCCTAGAGCTAATGCTTTGGCACAGCAAGCATCTGGCTATAATATTCAGAAAAGACATTTTCATAGAAAAAGGCCATTGATTGCTACTGTCAATGGTGAAGTTCTAACGCTTACAATAAGACAGGACCAGACCGGTCAGACCGCTTTCCAGACCGGTCAGACCGGTTCGAAGTTCGACACGGCAACTGGTCAGACCGATCTAGAAACCGGTCAGACCGGTCCGACATCTTCTGATCCAATTTCGGCTACTGAAAATTCTCAAAATAAAAAGGCCGAGGTGGATGATTAGAGAGCGCCCATTATTAGATATTTGAAGAATCCTAGTTCTGGAACAGACAGGAAAATTCGGCGTTTGGCTTTCAAATATACTTTGGTTGACGATGAGTTGCATCGTCGCACCGCCGATGATTTGTTGCTTAAATGCTTGGGTGTTGATCAAGCTAGAGTGGCCATGGGTGAAGTTCATGAGGGAATTTGTGGAACGCATCAATCGGCTCCTAAGATGAAGTGGTTGCTTAGGAGAGCTGCATTCTATTGGCCTACTATGATGGCCGATTGTTTTCGTTATTACAAAGGATGTGAAGAATGTTAGAAATTTGGTAATATTCAGATGGTATCTGCTGCATTACTTCATCCTATTATTAAACCATGGCCTTTTCGTGGATGGGGATTGGATTTTATTGGAGAGATACATCCTTCTTCTTCAAAGGGTCATCGCTTCGTGTTGGTTGCTACAGATTACTTCACTAAATGGACCGAAGCCGTTCTGCTCAAGAATATGACTCATAAGGAGGTAATTGAGTTTATTACTGAACATATTATTCATAGATTCGGCATTCCGCAAACTTTAACTACGGATTAAGGCACATCTTTTATGTCTAAAGAAGTGCAAGTTTTTGCCGATATGTATAAGATCAAATTGCTCAATTCATCTCCATACTATGCTCAGGCTAATGGTCAGGCCGAGTCTAGTAACAAAACTTTGATAAAGTTGATCAAGAATAAGATAGAGGAACATCCCCGAAGGTGGCATGAAGTGTTGTCTGAAGCTTTATGGGCTCATCGCATATCTAGACATGGTGCTACCAAGGTTACTTCTTTTGAGCTTGTTTATGGTCAATAGGCTGTTTTGCCCGTTGAGGTAAATCTGGACGCTTATAGGCTTGCTAAACAAAATAAGCTTTCGGTTGGTGAATATTATGACTTGATGATGGATAATATCGATGAAGTGACCGATAAGCATTTGCAAGCTCTCAAGGAAATTGAGAGAGACAAGATCAGAGTTGCTAGAGGATACAACAAGAATGTTAAAAAGAAGACTTTTCAGGTTGGTGATCTAGTATGGAAGACAATATTGCCACTTGGTACTACAGATAATAAGTTCGGCAAGTGGTCTCTAAGTTGGGAAGGTCCATATCGAGTATTTAAGATCAATGGCGGGAATTCCTATATGGTGGAGACGCTGCAAGGAGGACGTTTGCCTAAGGCATTGAACGGGAGGTACTTGAAAATGTACTATCCAAGTGTTTGGCAAGAGGCATAAAGTGGCACACGGCCGATATTTAGAAAATTATAATGGCCATGAATTCTGTTAAAACATCGCCCTCAGGTAATGATTTTGGTACTAATATGTTTTATGGTACGCAAGTTTTACCAAAAAACAGGAGGGCATATGTTGACAACCAAAATTGGCACAGGCCGAGGCAAACCGGTCAGACCGGTTAGCCCGACCGGTCTGACCGGTCCAGGACAGGATGTTGCGGTGCTGATGCTATAAGGACCGCAACAATCGATCCTAATGTGAAGAAGGCGACATGGTCTCTGGAATGACCGACTGCTGCAGTGCTAAAGGCTCAAGAGGACCGCAAGAATTGATGCAAGAAGCAAAAGATGACATGGTCTCTGGAATGACCGAATGTTGCGGTGCTTGGATTCAGGAGGACCACAAGAGTTAGTGCTAGGAGCAAGACGATGGATTTGGCGAAGTCCAAGCCCAGACCGGTCTGACCGATTTGGGGAACCGGTCAGACCGGTTTACCCTATAACCGACAAGTTTTAGGATTCTGAGATTGTAACGAGTTGTAACTTGGTTTCCTTGCGGGACAAGACCTACCCTCCCTATAAATATAAGGGGATTCGGCCGATTGAGGACACACCCAATCGATTCAATCAAATCTACTATTATTGCCTTTACTTTTTTGTACCTTTCAAACCCTAGCTTTTCCAAACCCTAATTTGCTGTTCTTCCTGCGTCTCCGCGACGTTTGAAGGCGTCCTAGGTGGCCTGCCGACCCTAGGGCACCCATGAACACGTTCTCCCTGACAGATCCTTCCGGGAAGTGTGCTTAGGGCTCGCTCCTGTTTTCCCTGGAGTAACCGGTCTGACCGGTTGCCAGGACCAGTCTAACCGGACTGCGTAGGGAGGCTGCTAGCAGTTCATCTATGTGCTGCACGATCTAGCGCTCTCGTGTGTTGGCCTAATTCTGCGTCAACAGTTTGCCTCGTAGCCCCACGGATTAGTAGAGGCAGGCGGCAAGTGGTGACAGCCCTGTCCGTCCTTTGTAATCCTTCACGTTCGGGTACGGCGTAGAGCTGTTTGCCGGCAATTTCCTAGAGGCCTAGGATACTCCGGTGGCCAAAGTAAGCAGACTATAGACACTGAGCTTATCCTTCACCAAGGTCCTTATCCATAGGAATCCTCTCTACCCCCGCCATCTATTCTCTTGTTGTCCTTGGACGATCTCGTTAGAAGATTAGTACAAACGTTCCCTGTGGATTCGATACCCTGAATACTTCTAGGTGAAAGCTACAATAGTATCCATGCGCTTGCGGATTTATCTGCGATCGTAAGAAATACCAACAAGCTTTCTGGCGCCGTTGCCGGGGAACTGTTGCTGTATTATCTTAGAACCTTGTTCATCCTCGTATCTTTTTATTTTATTTTTCTCTTACCTTATTACCATGGAGCAACTATCTATTTTAGAATTCTCTGCTCCAAGGCGTGAGTTCTTTGAGCTACCACCTTCTGATCAACCAATCACCACATCTAGCTTTGAACTCCGCCCCGGCTTTATAGCCATGTTTCAGAATAAATCCTTCTCTGGGACCAATGAGAATTCGAGTTGTTGTGCTCATGTCTGAGGATCTCAGGCGTGGCACAAGAGACCATCAAATGGAAGTTATTTTCGTTCTCTCTCGAGGAGAAGGCTCGGAGATGGTACTACCAAACCGTCAGGGAAGTAAACGGAAATTGGGGAAAACTACGGAACAAGTTTTGTCTTTACTTCTTTCCCATTCATCGTATATGTGCCCTTCGGAGGGAGATCGTCTGATTCCAGCAGGGTGAGAAGGAAACTCTAGGTGCTGCTTGGGAAAGATTTGTTTCACTAAACAAGTTTGGCCCAAACTTATGCATACCCGACTTCATGCTCATGCAACATTTTCGATCGGGCCTAAATAAGGAAGCTGCTTTCATCCTAGATGGTGCCGCCGGTGGTTCATTCATGCACATAACCTTGAATTAAGGGAGAGCTCTTCTAGAAAAGATTCTGGAAAACACTCCCTCCACCGAAACACAGCACGAACCCTAGCACATTTCTAAGACAAGATCCGAGCAAGATGATCCTAGAATGGCCGTATCCGAGCCAAACCTATTCACCTCGCAAGATCTAGCCTTAGAGCCTACTCCCGTACCAAAATCCTTGAAGGAAGAAGAAATTCAACCTTCAGGATTCAATTTAAAATTCGAGGATGATCTATATGAAAACCATGAAAAAACCTTGGACTACTCTTGGCACAAGAAGGCTTCAACACTCCCTCTTTCTCATCCTCCTGATCCTCCCAACGAAGCATTTCTCGTGAAAGCCATAAAGGAGGAATAGTCGGATGGAGTAAGGCACTTTTTCTGAAGCAATTTGGAATAGTTCACCTTCCATAATCCTTCCATGTTATATAACGGAAACTGTCATAGAAGCCCATTTCAACCCCATCATGGAGATCAATGTCATGCCATGGCACATAGCGTACGCTCTCTTGGGAAATGTTCCGCTAAGGCCATCCCACACGCTCCTCAAAAGTTGTCCTTCTGGACACATCCTTCAATGTCGGGGGGTCGCAAGTGCCGTGGCGATCACGCTAGACAAAATCAAGATAAAATTAGACTTCCATATCTTTGATACCCTCGATTTTGATCTCCTCCTAGGCCGCCCACTAGAAAAGCTTCTCCAAAAAGAAATATCTCATGGGAGCCTTCATGACACGCTTGGGAAATCTGCTTTTGCCAATCCTATCTCTTGCTCAGAAATTCCAAGAGAAAAGTCATCTCCCCAGCATAACTCGCTCGAGAAGGTGATGTTTGTGTCGCCATTCAAACCTACTTCTCATCTTGAGCGACCTTCATCACCTTCAATCAAGCGAAAGCCGTGTCCTTTAGGCCCTCAGGAAGTTATTCTCGATAATGGTCGAGAAACAACTCCGATTTTCAATGATGAACCTCTTGAGTTGGAGAGCCCAAGGGCCATGGACAAGTTTGAAATATTGACTCTGGAGTCCGAACAAAAGGATTCTATAAATGAGCATGAAACCTTCTCTTTCGAAATCCCACAAGAGTCATGCTCATTTAATGAATCTCCAGAGTTAGTCACACTTTGTGCCTTAAGCGCACGCGAGGGCTACAACCACCCTAAGGTCCCTATTTCTAAAATGTTTAGAAGGTTGGTTACGGATGCATTCATTTATCATAAACATTGCAGATTTCGTGTTGCATCTTTGGCACTAACATTGCAGCCAGAACTTCAACGGTACACCAACAATTGGTGATAATCATGGGAACTACATTGCCAATGATAGCTGCAATGTGAGGGTTCCCCAGGTCTAGCTTCAGACCATAAACAAAGCACTGCCGGGAGATGGCCCGGATTATCGTTTATTTACTTTTCAAATAAAAGCAAGAACATGTTCTTAGCATAAACTTTCCTTCGGGTATTTTTGGTCGCTAACCTTTTCAGGTGGAGATTAAGAAGAACGATGGACTGGTGACGCTTAAGAACATGGAGCTACATCAGCATAACACCTTGGTAAGTTTTGATCATGGAACAAATTTCGAAGGAAGCCAACACACTTGATTTTTGGTGTCCCACGACACAAAAATCCAAGTGTGGGGGAGGTCGGTAAGTATTTCACAACAGGTTCCACTTATGCAAAATTCTATCTTGGTTTTTAGGTGATGTTGGTCTTTCATCTTGCTCTATAAAAAAAATGTTCCATAAAAACTTGCATAACTAAAAAAAAGGGAAATATTTGAATCCAATAAAGGCTCTTTGTTCTCAAAACCAAAGAGCCCTTGTTTTGTTTCCACCATATATGAATAAATGCAGGTATAAGATCAAGTGTGGGGTTCTCTCAATCTTTTTGATGCACACATGCTCGAGACCACCCACAGACAGGTTGTACAACATCGCACAGGTCGACACAAGAAAGATAAAGGCGACTGAGGCCTAGTAGGAGTCGGCCGATCCCCTTGGTCGGCCGAAGGCCGTCTGGCATCCCTCGTCCACATTTTCATCTAGAACGATGGTTTGCACATCCTATCCCTCACCCTCTCTAGTTCATGAGTTAATTCAATCCTATCTTGAGATAATCTTTAAAATTAAACTCATGATTAAATGAACTTGGATGCTTCTTTGGTTTACATGTCTATCCTTGATTGGCTTGCATATAGTTTATTCCTTGCACATACACCTATTGCTTGTGAACATATCTCTTTAGGAAAACATGTTTATCTAAGTGGTTGATGAATGAGATATGGTATGATGAAAGAAGTCTTGCTCTTTCTATATAAAGTGCTTGGAATGTTTTTTCTTGCAAAAATTTAAAATCAATAGCCTTACAAAGCTCCTCAGTGATGCCCATACACATATGCTGCTTGTTTATTGCAATGAGCTTTGTCAAATTGTTGTGACCCTTTTAAGATGCTCTTCATGCTTTTATGATCAAGATCACGTACACTCCACATACACATGTTAAACTTCTACACTGGAAGTTAGCAATATTCCATACATCCACAAAATAAATGCTCCATATAAGTATTGATCTCGCTCTCTCCAAATATCCTTTGCAAAAGAGACATGGGCTATGAAAAAAAGAAAAAAATAAGAAAAAAATACATGCTCACAAAAGCATTGAGCATGATAAAAGAAAAAAAAGAGAAAAATATAGATAGCCATGTTCTCAAAATATTTTGAAGAGGAGAGGGGTCATACAAAAAGGAGCTACAAATTCCATTCTTCCACGCACATGCACATCTTGATCAGATTGTATGAACAGTTTTCTTCTTGGATCCATTATTTGACTTTGCAATATATGTGATGCAAGTATGCCTTATCTTCACTCCTACCTTGAGCTCCACATAAGCCTTTTAGAAGTAGGGTGAAAGAAGGCAAAATAATGCCTTGGTAAGGAATCATACACTTTGAGTGATTTGAGAGAATTATTTGAGGAGCTAGGTAAGGTTATGTTTTTGAAAACTTATCAAAACCCCAAGTTACTTAACAGAAGAGTTGAGATGACTTGAATCAAGGCCGTTCCGTTCCTCAACCATCTAAGATGACATGATAGACACTTCAAAATTCACAAGTGCAGGTATGTTTTGGAATAACTTATATGCTTGCATCATATCAATTGGAAACATGTTGTTCCACCATAGTCCTTAAACTTTACTCAAGGATGAGCAAAGGCTTAAACTTTTGCAAGAAAAACATCCCAAGTACTTTATACAGAAAGAGGAAGATTCATCTCATCATACCATATCTCATTCATCAACCATTTAGATAGCATGCTTTCCTAATGATAAATGTTCACAAGCAACAAGTGTATGCTCAAGGAATAAAGAATATGCAAGCCAATCAAGGATGATCATATAGGCCAAAGGAGCAATCAAGTTTCATTTTAGTTTAATTTTAATGATCATCTCAGGATTATGTTAAACTCATGAATGGGAGGGAGTGAGGGACTGGCATGCAAACCATCGCATTGGACGAAGTGGAAGACGAGGGGCGCTAGAGAGCCTTGGGTTGAAGGAATTCGTTCGAACCCCTCTGGTGCCCGACTGTCGTAATCATTTTCTTGTCAGTCCGTGCGATGTTGTGTGGTGTAGTTATGGGTGGTCTTGAACGTGTGAACGTGGAGAAGCACGAGAGACCCCCACACTTGATCTTGTATCTACGGTTATTCAAAACAACGTGGAAACAAAACAACGACTCTACTGGCCTTACAAACCAGGGAGTCTGATCTTTATTGGAATTCCAATATTTTTGGTGTTTTCAAGTTATGCAAATTTTTATGGATTTTTTTTAATTTGAATTCTTTTCATGGCAACCAAATCTTGCAAGGTAACTTAGTAGGGAGATTAATGGAAAATGCACAGAGTGTTTTGGATACTTCCCTGGCGAAATTCCCCCGAACTTCGATCTTGCAAGGGAATGCAAGATTTGAGATTAAGGGTGCCAAATGATTTCTCCACTGATCATCTTGATTCATCATGCAAATTTCTTCCATGTGACTAAAAGTGTTGAATGTTGAAGTTATGCTCACCATCCTTTAGTCATCACTTTATCCCTGCAAAATTTAGTGGACAACACATACCCGAAGGAATATATTGAGAAAATATTATTGCCATCCGGTGAGTTGTTCACATCCATGCTTAAAAACAAGATTGGTCTTTAACATGTTAAGCGTAGATCCTATTTGCCATTGTTTTATTTTCAAGAGTTTTTTTTCAAATTTTATTTTCACCACTTTCATTTAAGAGCAACTCAAACAAGGCTGAATTTAGATTTCATCAACATGATGACAAGGCGGTTTTGCAATATACTCACAGTGAACCTTAGAAAGGTGATGTACCTCATTGTTTGTTGTGCAAAATTTGTTGCAGTGCATCCAACGCCTTGGTTTACCTCCAATTTGAATCAGCTTGAAAACTTACCCGCTCAAATTTGAAAATTTTCCTGCAGGGGTTAGTCCATATATACATCCAATATCTAAAAAAGCATTACTCCAAGGTTCATTAATCAAACCTGACACCATGTCAAATTTAATTAAAGCAGGTTGTTTAACCTAAGCACCACGCTTAAATTAAAAAGCCAATGAATGCACTTTGCAAAATACATTCAAACCGGAGCATACGAGGATAGATAAAGGAAACATGAGAACATGACCAAGCTTCATCCAAAGGAGGTAAACATGAGTATATGAATGGTGAACTTCGGGTTACCTCACGGAAGGGCTTTGTTCAAAGTCAAAAGCAAGACATGACACTTACCTTAGCATACTTACCACCGGCGTTAGATGATGAGTTTAGAATTTCCATCGCAGTAGCTCCTTGGATCTTGATGACATCATTAATGGTGACATGGTCGCACGTGGATAGCATGTGTGCGCTAAATGTTGGGGTGTTTCCAACAAGTAGCTGACACATATGCAAAATATGAGAATGCAACAAAAGTCTTTTCTTATGAAAGCGTGTACAAGAACCAAGGATGCAAGGCAAGGTGGAGCCAGGAGACATATGGGGACAACCGAGGTGCAACTATAGCTTGGGCACCTAGATGTCCTAATCCCACTAAGCCTCGCTGGCTATATATTTTTTTGTTTTTTTTAAATGCAATCATGGTTGGGAAATAAATACAAAGACTAACTTGAAATGCAAGAACAAAACAAATATGTTGGGTGATTGGAAATCCAAATAAGGGCAAATCAAAACATGATATGCAATTTGTAAGAAACTCGAGGCCTGGCGTTTCTCAAAGCGCAAACTGATCAACCTTTTGTTCTAAATGACGTGGTGGGAGTCAGTCCCATTTAACCCTATTGATCGGTCTACCAACCACGTTTGGCAATTAATGGACCCTGTAGGGGCTGCAATGAGTTGGACTAAGAATCCGAATAGATAGGTGATGAAAGATTTCACCACCCACCTAGACTAGGCACAGCACTTGAGTACAATTCAAAGCCAAGGAGCCACCCATTCAAAAAGAAGGCACAAGAATTTGCTTGCAAATGATGTGCAACATGAATGCTTCGAAACAAATATGATGTGCAACATGAATGCTTCGAAATGCAAGGGATAATGCCTGGTTACCTCCAGGTAGGCATTAAGGATTTTTTTAATTAATTTTTTTATAGCAAGAAAGGATACATAAACTAGCATCATCTATAAACCAAAGATAAAATTTGGCATTAATGGAACTTGTCATGAGATACGTACAAACCTCCCCCACACTTGGATTTTTGTGTCACTAAACAACAAAATCAAGTGTGTGTTGGCCTCCTTCAAGTTTTGTTCCATTACCAAAACTTACCATGGTGTTGCAGATAATGTAGCTCTCATGTTCTTAAGCATCGTACACCTGTCGTTCTTTTTAGTTTCAACCTGTAATGGTTAGCGACAAAAAATACCCGAGGGAGAACATAACCGAAGAACATGCTCTTGCTAGTTTTTTTATGAAGCAGATGGGTAGTGATGATGAATATGGATCGATATAGATAAAAGGAATGATGTGATGGTACAGAATGGGGATACATGGGCAAACTCAGCTCGACACTCGTGCAGTAACCGTTCCCCGGCAACGGCGCCAGAAAGCTTGTTGGTATTTTTAATGATCACAGATAAATCCGCAAGCGTACGGATACCGATGCAGCTTTCACCCAAGAGTATTCCAGGGTATCGAATCCACAGGGAACGTGTGTGTACTAGTGACGAGTTAAGAACGACTAAAGACAATAGAAGTGATAAATGTGTAGAAGGTAGAGAGCGTTATTTCTAGGTATTCTGGATAATCAAAGGATAGCTCAAGTCATTTACTAAATTACTTGCTTCAGGACAGCCAACTGTCTTAGCCTCAGAAAGGGATGAGAAGGGGACTAGGCAAGCCAGCCAATGGTCCTACTGTACTCTAGTGCTGCTCACGTGGTAGACTACGTAGGCCGTCAGAGCTGTCACCACCTGGTGCTACCACTATAAATCTGTGGCACTAGGCGCACTCCAAGGTATTCAAAAGACTAGACATACCGTCTACTCAATTAAATACTATCTTAGCTTTGCAAGTACTAAGACACTTATCATAGCAAGGAGCCCAAAAGTGAATAAAGTAAAGATTAAGCTTAATTAAATATTAATGCAGAAATACAATGGGCGTGTGAACAGGGACTGTGACCTCGTCAGAGGTGGTGGGGACCCAAAACCGTGAGGAACCACGAAGAATCAGGCGCACTAAGTCAAAAACCAGAGAAAACCTTGCCCTTCCTCTCTTCTGTACGTCGGTACGTGGGAAACCAGAGCAGAACCAGAGAAAACCCACCAAAACCGGTCGGCCTGCCCCCTGGACCGCGCAAAACCTGGCAAAACCGGCCGGCGGCCTTCCCTGCGCGCCACGTGGTCCGGAAAACCCCGCTCCTCCCACGGAGCGTGCGTCCGCGCGCCATCCAGTGGCTGCTTGCCGCCTGGCCCGCTCGTCTGGCCTCTCGCGCCCAAGCGCGGACGCGTGCCGGCTTCTGCTGGGCAAGGCCGCCTCCTTGCCTGGGCCATAGGCTCGCATGGGCCCCACCTTGGCCCCACGTTGGGGGAATCTACAGGCTTGCGCCTAGTGCTCGGCCATGAGCCCGCCTGGCGTTGACCGGCCAGGTGACGCCAGAAGCGCTGACGTCAGCGATGACGTCAGCGCTGCCTATTAATTTGTGATTACTCCATTTTATTCATCCGAGCTCCAAATATTATGAATATTATATCCATTTTGATCATCTTGACGAGCTCTACCCAATGGTTCACTCCAAACGAGCGTTTGAGATAATTTGTGATCACGATATTTTTGGATCCTTCTCAAACCTGTAGTATCATTTTGGGCATTTTCCTGCAGGACAACTAAAACACCAACACTTGTGGAAATTATTAGTAATAAACCCTATAACTATGTTTGGTGATTATATTTCACATGTTTCTTGTAGGATTTGGCGGTCAAAAATGGCACTTAAGGACCGTCAACACACAACTTGATTGACCTCACCGAGAAGGCTTTCCCTGCAAGCGAATCGAAGAACACAAGCAAGAAAGTGAAAACACACAATCTGAAATTGCATATCAATATGAAGCAAATGATATGGGGTTCAAGCTCTGATCAACAAAGGACTAATCGTCACAGGGTTGTAAAACAAGAACGGGGGCCCTGGATCACTGTAAATGGACTTGTGCCACAGTTACAATGAATCTATCACAGTTTTGACTTCAAAAACTTGACTAAACAAAACCCTAAACCTAAAGTGGCAGCGGCTACTGAGTTTTATACCCTAAAAGGGCGAATTAGGGTTGGGGGCGACTAGGGGGGACGCACACAACATGGGCTTAAGGCCCAACATGGCCTAAAAAGGTGATGCGGTACCTTGTCATGGTCAGACTGGATGATCCACGAAGGTTCTGGAGCTAGGACCACAATCAAAACGACAGCGTCTTCATTCCCTTTCCAATGCATCAAAGATCGCCTCATTTCGTTGTCGTATGAAGGAGATATCGCCAAAACCGTGCTGGGGTGTCGGCTGAATCCGAGACGAACATGGCCGCTGAGTTGGGGACGAATTGCAACTTGGGGAAGACCATGACGCGAGTATACGCATGGCGATGTCCTCATCACTTCTTGCCTAAAGCACTTATTCTTAGGAATTCCCTGGGCTAGTCCTTTCTTTAGGTGAGCTATCTCTCGATCAGTTCACTGGGCGCCATAATAATATGATCCCTCAGCGTTGTTTGGATGGAAATGTGATTTAGGGTACCTTGAGGAATTATTTCCAACTTGAGCTTGGCCATTTCATGGCAAAGGGTGTCAGCAAAAGAATTGGTGGTCAAACAATTGCACTGGACCTTGTGGCTTAGTGCATCTGCGACTACGTTAGCCTTTCAAGGATGATAATGAACTTCGAGCTCATAGTCCTTAATTAACTAGAGCCATCTTCTTGAGTGAAGATATATTTGAGGCTTAATGCATCTGCACATGTTTAGATCTGCTTGAGCTAAGATATATTTGATGCTCTTGTGATCCGTATAGATGTTGCAATGTGCACCCAAAAGGCAGTGTCTCCAAATCTTTAGGGCATCCACAATAGCGGCAAATTCTAGATCATGAGTTGGGTAATTGGCTTCATGTGGTTGAAGTGCTCTAGACGCATAGGCAACGACGCGGTTTTAATGAATCAATACACAACCAAGGCTGTGCCTAAAGCGTCACAATAGACATCAAAAGGTTTGGAGGTGTCTAGTTGTGTTAAGACTAATGAAGAGGTTAAGAGTCTACTCAAGGTGTGGAAAGCTTCATCGCACTTGTCATTCCACACAAACTTTACTCTCATCTTGAGTAACTCGGTCATACGCTTAGCTATTTTTGAAAAGTCCAGAATGAAACAGTGGTAGTAGCCTACCAATCCTAGGAAGCTTCAGATCTGATGAACTGACTTCGGAGGTTTCCAATCCAATACCTCTTGAACTATTCTGGGGTCTACAAGTATTCCTTCCTCTAAGATGGTGTGACCCAGGAATTTAATGCTGGTTAACCAAAAGTCACACTTACTAAACTTAGCATAAAGTTGATGGTCTCTAAGGCACTGGAGCACTATATGCAGATGTTGAGCATGGTCTTCCTCATTCTTGGAGTAGATAAGGATGTCATTTATGAAAACCACTATGAACTTATCCAATTCTGGCATGAATACGGAATTCTTGTGGTATATGAAGTAGGCGGGAGCATTATTCAGTCCAAAAGACAACACCAAATACTCGTAAAGTCTGTAGTGAGTGGAGAAGGCTGTCTTGGGGATATCACTGGCTCTAGTCTTGACCTGATGCTATCCTGAGCTCCAGCGAGGTTGTCAAAGAGTGCATCAATGCGGGGAAGAGGATATTTATTTTTGACGGTTACCACATTGACAGGTCATTAATCCACACAAAATCTCAAACTATCGTCCTTCTTCTTCACAAAGAGAGGTGGACAACCCCATGGTGAAGCACTTGGGCAAATGAATCCCTTATCCAATAGTTCCTGAAGTTGGACCTTAAGCTTTGCCAGCTCCTAAGGGTCCATTCGGTAAGGTCTTTTGGAGATGGAGTAGTGCTTGGCAGAAGTTCGATTATGAACTCAACTTCTCTGTCTAGTGCCATTCCTAGGAGATCATCCAAAAAAACATCCAATTACTCATATACTACAGGAATTTCTTCCAAAGTGGATCCAATTGCAGTGTAGATGCAAGAGTTGATGACTTCTTGATGGGGTAAGTATAGAGTGGAGGTGCCATTACTAGGGGAGCTTATTTCCACACTTAGGGCTATAGTGTCGAACTACCACATGAGTACTCATCCGATTCATACCCGGTATGATATCTATGTCCTGGTTTCCCAATAAAAAGAGATCGGTCTCGAAGACTTGGCTTCCCAATTTGAGAGGTACTTTCTTTACTATCTGACTTGATCCCATTTTACTACCCGGTGTGGTTACCACAAATTTTTGTTTAGTGGATGTAAAGGTAAATCCTTGCCTAGCAGCAAATTTTCCACTTATAAAACTATGCGATGCTCTGGAGTCAAACAAAATAACTGTTGGTAGTCTTTGAATAGAAAACATACCCGTCACGAGAGCACCATCCACCCGGTGTGGTGAAGTTGACCCTCCCATGCTTGATTTGCCTCTTGCCTTGCTTGTTGTTGGGTTGAGTCCTTTGATTATACCCTCTTTGCTTGGGAGGGGCCACGCATTCACGGGCGAAGTGTCTGGGCTTGCCACAGTTATACCATGGGTCATTATTGGTGCGAGGTGGCTGCTGAAAGGGAGTCAGAGGTCGAGGACCTTGTCCTTGCTATTGGGGAGGTTGGACTATCCATCGCCTTGGTGGCGGGATATGCTTTGGAGCTTTCTGTACCAATCAATACCTCTGTGGAGGGGCGCTACAGGGTTTAGCAGGAGCTTCCTTTTCTTATGTGCCCTGTGGGCATTAATGCAGTCCTCATGAGGGATGGCTAGGTTGACTAGCTCATTGTAGGTATTCCTTAACCGTGTTCAGCCGCTCCTTAAGCTTGGTGTTGAGGCCTCTACGGAGGCGTCCCATTTCACGTCCATATCCACATGGTAGCCCGCATACTGACTCAGGTTGTTGAAAGCCTGAGCGTACTCTCCTGTAGTCCTTCCAAGATATGATGGGCTCTGAAAGCCATGTTGAACTCATCCCATGTAACTACATGGACTGCTTGAAGCATGGCCAAGAAATTTTCCCACCATAAGCAGGCAGTATCACGAAGCTGTTGCGCGACATCCGAGCAATGGGTTGTTAGAAGCGTGAACTTAGACTCGATGGATTGGAGCCATGCATCAGCGTCCAAGGGCTCCTCCTTTTTGTTGAACAGAGGTGGCTGCATTCCCAAGAAGTCCTGGAAGCTGGCAGCCTAGGGTGGGTGGACGTTCTGCCCACCACGCTAGTGCCGCCGCTATTGCTGGAACTACTGGAGTGCCTGCTGCCCTTTCACAAGTGTAACAGTCCAAAAATTAAAAAGTGTTATCAAGATTAATCCTCATCACGACCACATCGTAACCATATGCCTTGATAAAGTTTTAGGTACAAAAATACACATAAAATAACACCTTTTCTATTTATGTGCTATTTTGGGTGGTTAAACACAATTAATTCATAATAAATGCAATTGCAGTAAATAAATTATTCGATATGGGAAATTAATGCAAAAACACGTCGATAATATCAAAGAGCTCAAATTAATGCATTGCAAGGTTGAAAGCTTCAAAAATTTTCAAAGTAGCGAAAGCTGAAATCTTGTCCAAAGGACCCATGTTTGACCACATTTTAAAATTAGTAAAACAAAATGAATGTCTGGTCATAATAGCAAAATGGAAACTTCAAAGTCTCTACTTTTCAATGGTATATTGCTCACTTGCTGATTTTGGGATTAACTTGTTCGAAATCGTGGTCAATTTCTAGGCAAACTGCAATTCAAAGGGAAATTCAGAAAAATTCAGAAAAGTTCCTGTTTTCCTCAACCTTTGCTCGGCTATATCTCCTAATCCTTTGAGAATTAGAAGATGCCGATATAACGAAACTTGAAGTTGGTTGTGTCCTCTACAACTTTGATAATTTGAGCTCGACCAGAATCTCTATGGTTTTGGAGTTATTTGTAGTCAACCCTCGGTCATTTTTCGCGTTTCAAAATAAACTGAACCAGATCTTGCTTCTGAGCTAAGTCATGGCCGACCATGGCAGGCCATGGCCGCCACGTCACTGCCGGCGAGCGGGCACGGCCACGGCCAACCATCTTGCACCTTCTCGCCGGGCCAATGGCCGAGCACCTCCCCCTGGACGCCATCCCGGCCAGGTACTTCGCCTCCAGACCTATAAAACCCATGGCGCCCTTGCTCTTCTCAGCAGCGAAACGAGCAAGGTTCAGTCGCCGGCTCGATTCGCCGCCATCCCTCCACCCCACCCAAATCCACCACAGCTGCAGCTGTCCCACCTCCTGAGCTTCGCCCTCAACAGCCCCTCGTCGCCACGCACGGACCAGACCGCCGGGAACCCCAGTTCCCGCGGCCAAGGTCCACCCATTGCAGCCACCATATCACCGTGGAGCCCCACCTTATGGCCCTTGTCGTCGGCTCATCGCCAACCAACCGCGCGAATCGAACGTGGGTAAGTCCATGGTGCCCTCGTTCTCGCTCTCGTGTTGTTTCATTCGACTTTCCATGTGTGTTCTACCGCTCGCTGCCGCACAGACCATCGCGGGCAGCAAGTGCTTGTGCTGCTGTCGCTAGCTGGCTGCCAGCTGGGCTGCGCAAGCCCCTACGCTGCGCCCCGGCCACCGCGCGACGGTGGCCTGGCCGCCGGTGGCCTGCAGAGTCGAGCACAGGCCTGAACGTCCATGAGTTCACGTAAGGAAGAAGAATCACCTGATAGTAATGAGAATAGAAGTATAGGGGGTTTTGCAGAACTTTTCAGGGACTCTTTTGAAATTAAACCATAGACACAAGGTCCTGACTGTAAATGTTTTTTGGATTTCTGTTTAATTAATTGGTTAAATCGGTTGAAAACGGTTTAATGCATACAAAATAGTAGAAAAAAAGTTAAAAATGCAAAACCAGTTTTGTTAGCTTCCATGTGAGTAGATATACACAGTGGTTGGTGATGAACTCTTGGAATCTCGGCCTAAGCTTTTATTTTGATTTATGTAGGGAAAATGCTAAACAACCTAAAGAAATGCATTATAGTCACTCTTTGTACGGGAAAATTATGAAACCATTTGGAATAATTTGTTTTTGATCATTAGAATATACTGGGAAGATTGTTCAACAGGTCTTGTATATGTTTTCCTATAGGTTTTATGCACATATGGTTAAAGGGCAAGAAAAATCTATAAATATTTGTACTGCACAGAAAATGCTGAAATTTTTACCATGGTGTATTCTGTGGCATAGAAATGCTTTGTAAAAATTTCAGCCCCATAAAGCATGTTTAGATTTAGTTATGATTTAATCTTATTACTAGCTATTTTATAGTAAATGAATCCTTAAATATTCTGTACACCTCAGACAAATCTGAAAACTTCACGGTAGCTCCATCTGTTATAAACCTAACAATAGTAAAAATATAAGCTTCTTTTAATGCTTGTAGATTTAATTAATTTGTTCCAATAGTAGCAACTAATGGCTGTCCAAATAAATATATAACAGTAAATTAAACTGTGGCAAACACCCTGAAAAACATGTTTTAATTGTTTATACTTCAGAAACATGCTTGCTGTATTTTTTATTCATGAAAATATGTTTTCTATGCTTTAATCACTAAATACGCAAGAAAAAGGCTTGGAAATAGTTAAGTAATGTTCTCGCTGAAACTTAATTATAAATATACTCAGTAAATTTCTGCCCACATGTACAGTTAAGTTGTTGCAATCATAAGACTAATTGTTATGTTGGCCAAAAGCACTATGAATCTTATACATATGCATCGCGTATAGATCACTCGCTAGCTGACGGAATGTACAAGCTAGTGGCTCAGTCCGAGAGTGAGCAACGCAAAGCCGACGCTCCCCCGAACCCTCAAGACTCGACCCGCATCCCGGGTAGTGCCCCACTCTGCGAGCAAGGCAAGCACCGGAGCATATGACCCTTATGTTTTGAAATGTCATTACTTTTTCTATCTTTACCTTGCTTGCGCATTTAAGTGTCAGGAGTTGTTTGAAACCTTAGATGCATGGTCCATAGGTACCCAAGTTCTTGCTAGTAATGCTAGGTCATTAGCTTGCTATGCTAAAATAGGACTCGGTAGAAGTCGAGTGACTTCTCATCACTCGCGAGATATATGTCTCCCCCTTATGTTGGAATCGTGAGGAAATTGGAAGACGGGTTTTATGCGATAACCCAGTGTGGTTAATCGTCCCATCTACCTAACTGAAATTGGTTAAGAATGAACGTGCGGTCAGTTCGTCAAGCTTTTGAATGCACTAATCGTATGCCAGGAAATATGGTAAACCGGTAAACTGATGTACCAACTGGAACTGTTTGACTTTTCCCCACTCCTTTGGGCGAGGGCGAAGATGGCGGGTGTAGTAGTGGTCGCAGGCCAGCTCTGCCTGGGGCATCTGGGGTTGCGGGGCTTTGCACTCGACTGGAGTGGGCTCTGTGCAAATGGCAGGAAAACACGGGAAAGGTTGTTGTGTGAGGACCAAGGTGTCGCTCACGTGACGTGCGATTAGGTTGTCCCATGCATGGAGTAAAACAGACTCGAGTTGTCCGTCCTTCGCGGTTAGATCAAGCTGCTTGATCTCTCGTCACGTTGTATTAAATAAGAGGAATTATAAAGATGATTGATGAATATGGTTGAAGTATGATATTAATTGTTTGCTCCCACCATGTTTGAATTAGTCAGGTGCAAACATAGTTAATGGTTAGGTCCACAATAAAAGGATGCTAAAACTTGAAAGCAAGGACCCACTCTTAGTCGCTTTTGGCAAAACAATCCCCTCGGCCAAAAAGCTTTGCATGTCTAGGAGTCGGAATGCTTTATTCGTGATGGGTAAGTCTTGTGGAGTATTAGTATACTCAGCCTTGCTTGTGGCTCGAATTTCAGATGACGATGATGCCTACAACCCTGTTGATGCTTTGACTTGGCTATGTACCCTACCTCCCGGTCGGACCGTGGAGCTTGAATCGTCCTCCCCTGGGAGGGAGAACAAGGAGTGATGTCATGTACTGGCTTTGCACCACTAGTATCGTCGTTTAGAGTCATCGTTTTATTTCCGCTGTGCAATGAACTCTGGTTTGTAACAATGAAGTACTAAAACTTATTTTACATTATCCATGTGAACTATTGTGATGTACTAAATGGTGACTTGTATCATCTATGCTCACCGTCGAGTGAGAATTGCTGTTATCGGGTTTCTCGATCAATGATTACCGGTAGTTTAATCGGGACGTTACCCAACAGGCTAGCACGATTAACTCAGTTGAAATTTTTGAGGACCTAAAGGATTGGTCTCATGCACTTGAACCGGATTAATTGGAGTAGCTCTGCTACAACAAGCTGGCGCAACAGGTTGGTCTGGGCTGCCATGACCTCCGTCAGGTTGTTCATTGGGGGATGCAGAGATTGTTCCTCTAATCCACTCGGGTTTCCACGAGGTCCTACCATCTGCATTTTTATACATTTTCCATTAGTCCTATAAGATTCTGCCCTAGGGTAGCTAGAGGGAAAAAATCTTTTTTGGAAACTGCAATTAATCACCAAAGCATCCTGAATACACAAAGGGTGATCCTGACACAAGATCATCACCTCAAAAGAATACTCTACTCTAAGTTAGCCTACTACAACCATGTCCAAGAGCTAGGCTACAACATGACTGTCAGTGGTGTGGGAGGAGGCGAGCCTATGAGTGCTAGAGGGATCGCTTCTATGGAGCTCACCATTGGGAGCAAGACATTGGCTATAACTTTCTTCGTAGCCGAGGCCCAAGGTAATTTTAGCTTAATATTGGGTCGTGATTGAATTCATGTGAATAGGTGCATACCTTCTAGTTTGCATCAATTTCTTATTCAATGGGTTGACGATGAAGTTGATGTTGTTCATGGTGATGCATCGGCTTGCGTTGCTACTGCTGATAGTTCCACCATATCTATATATGATCATGCCAAGTGCTTAACTGGTTTAGATACTTCGGAATACAAGATGATCAGTTGTACTCAAGATGGCTTCGTGTCTGCTGTTTTATAGCTAGCGGAGAATCGGCTAAACTGTCTATTCTAAATTAATGAATAATTCAGATTGGTTGCACAGGAGACTTGAGCACTATCGGCTGCAAAAGAATGATATGTGAAGCTATTGAAGATTTTGACGATGTCAGTAAATTAGGACAGGGTTTTATGTTGATAGATCCTTTCGAGGAGGTCAATATTGGTGATGGTTCGAAACCAAGGCTGACGTTTGTAAACATGAATTTGGAAGCTCATTATAAAGCTAAATTAATCGAGCTGTTGAAAGAGTATGTTGATTGTTTTGCATGGAATTATCATGAGATGCCTGGTTTAAGCCGCGAGTTAGTTGAGCATTGGCTACTTATTAAACTTGGTTTTAGGCCTTTTAAACAACATGCTAGGCTTTTAATCCTATTATGTATGACTGAATTAAAGAGGAGATTAATCAGTTGTTAGAGGCAAAATTTATTAGGCCTTGTCATTATATTGAATGATTATCTAATATTGTGCCTGTTGAAAAGAAAGACTTGGGTAAGCTTAGAGTTTGCATTGATTTTAAAAATCTTAATAGTGCTACCCCTAAAGATGAATATCTTATGCCTATAACTGACGTGCTTATTAATGATGCATCTGTACATAAAGTTATTAGTTTTCTTGATGGTAATGCTGGTTACAATCAAATCTTTATGGCTGAAGAGGATATATCCAAAACGGCCTTTGTGTGTCCATGTTTTGTTGGTTTGTTTGAGTGGGTAGTCATGACTTTTGGGTTGAAAAATGTTGGTGCTACTTATCAAAGGGTTATGAATTTGATCTTTCATGACTTGCTTTTTGTCAAATCGGCTGGCCTAAATTTCCATTTAGCTGATTTGAGAATTGCTTTTGAAAAGATGCATCGATATAGATTAAAGATGAATCCACTTAAATGTGCTTTTGGTGTGTCGGCTGGGAAGTTTCTAGGATTTATTATTCATGAAAATGGCATAGAGATAGATCCTAAGAAAATAGAGTCAATTAAAAAGGTTGGAGATCCTACTTGTAAGAAAGATTTGCAGAAATTCTTGGGCAAAGTGAATTACTTGAGAAGGTTTATTTGTAATTTGTCCGAGAAGATTATTGTTTTTACTCCTATTCTTTGGTTAAAAAATGAGACTGAATTTACTTGGGGAGGGGGGGCAACAATAGCAAGAAGCTTTTGAGAAGATGAATTACTATTTCTCTTTGCCGCCAGTTATTAAGGCTCCTAAAAGAGGAATTCCATTTAAATTGTATGTGGCTGCTGAGGAGCAAGTAATTGACACTGTTCTAACTCAAGAAACCAAAGGAAGGGAACACATAATTGCTTATGCAAGTCAATGTTTATTGGATGTCGAGACAAGGTATACATTTGTTGAAAGACTTTGTTTATCATTATATTATGCTTTTATCAAGTTGAGGCATTATTTATTATCCAATACTTGCATAGTAGCTTGTCAACCTGATGCAATTAAATACATGTTGCATATACCAATTTTAATTTATAGAATTAGTAAATGGGCTTATGTTCTTGTTGAATATGATTTAGCTTGTGAACCTTTAAAATCAATGAAAGGCCACATTGTAGCTGATTTTATCATTGAGCATGGGGTTAATGAGCATGATTTAGACATCGGTTGTGTTACTCTTACCCCATGGAAGTTGCATTTTGATGGATCAGTTTGCAAAAAGCGACTGTGGAGTTGGTGTTATTCTTATTTCACCAATGTTGGGTTACTGCCGAAGCTAATAAGCCCAAACAATAGCTAAGACAGAGAAATAGAGACAAGCAACAATATATTACTTATCAACAGTGTTCTTAGGAATCAGCCCTTTACACGTTGGTGAGGGGTCTCCTTTTATAGGGAGGCCAAAGGGCACTTTTACATTCCTCTTATGCCCCTGAAAACCAAGCATCATCCTCTAGACTACACAACTTGGATGTTCCAGGGACATAATTGTACATTCGCAATCAACAGTGTGAATGCGTAGACTAGTTACACCGTGTTTGACTCGGCTTGGACTTGGTCCTCCCTGGCTTCGTCGCCGTGCAGGAGGGTGCAACCTGCTTCGCTGCTTGTTTCGGTCCGCCAAGAGTGACGTCCTCCCTCCACCTACTTCCGAAGCTATAGGCTCATCAGTGAACCTGCATTTTAATCACAACCGAAGCAGGCCAGGGCTCTGCTCATCATATTCGGTACGCAATGCTACTTTTGTTTCGTTAGAACAACTGCAGAAGCCACTCTACGGCCATGTTTTATTGTTTCACCCATTCACAGAACGAAGCCATTCTTGCAGTAGTATAGTAGGACGAAGCCAAAAATGATCTACCCTTTCATTAGATGAAGGCAATATGCCTAAAATAATGCTTAAGATTTATCAGAGGTGTTTCTTGGCAGGCCAATCCCCCAAAAGTAGCGCCTTGCGGACGAGGGCTTTCTTCAACAGGCCGAGTTCCACGAAACTTGGATTTCTTGCCTGCCCGAGAAATGCCTCCTCTCGTTGGAGAAAGGCCCGAGTAAGTATTTTGTTTTGATTTTTTGCTTTGGCTTTGATTGCCCTTATTGCCATTTAGAAATTAGCTTTGTTCGTTTTGAACTGTAGAGGTGGTTCAGTTTTTGAGGCACTGATTTGAATTGTTGCAATGGCTCGTTTACCGAGACAGTTAACGGTCATATTTTTTCACCCCCCTATAAATAGGATTGAAGGGGGGGTGACTTTGCTTGCTTCGTTTTTGGGCTTTCTGCGATAGCTTGTTGCTGACGCTGTTTGCCTGCTTCGCAAGTCTTGGGTCTTTAGCTTTTCCTCCATTTCGGTCACAAGTAAGTTAGCTTTTTTAGCTTCCTGTTGATCTGCTTCGTTTGGTTTTTTTATTTATTTGCTTCGTGTACTCATCAATGTTCTTGCCTTTTTTAGCGGCTCGCATGAAGCAGACTGCTCGGTTGATTGCTGATTTTGAGGAGGAAGGTTCTCATAGTCCTGCAGTAATGACGGACGAAGAAGCTGCTGCTTTTGCTATACAGCTTGAGGAGGGTGCTGACACCATGGAGATCGATTAGAGAGGTAAAACCGTCGCAGAGGATGGCGAGGACTCTGGAGACGGGGAGGATAGTGATGATGCTGAATCTGTTGCGGATGAGGCTCTTGAAGATGTCGAAGCCGACGTGTCAGACCTCACTGATCCGAAGAAGAAGCCTCGTACCACTGTCTTTGGGAAGTCTTTTGTGACTCCCAGTTTGATTAAAGTCTATGAGGAGAAGGGATATTTCTTGCTGGTCACGGGCGGGCTCCTGGTAACGAGGTCACTCCTGTCCTTCAGGCAGACGAAGCTGTTGTGTTTCGGGATTTTTTCACTGGTGGGCTTCGGATGCCGATTCACAACATCATTGCAGAGATGCTTGGGAGGTTCAGAATTCAACTTTATCATCTTACTCCTAATGGCATCACACATTTGCTTCGATTCTTTTGGGCGGTGAAGACCAATGGTTCCGACGTTAATGTCGATGGTTTTGTTCGCTATTTTAAGGGTCATCGTCAGACGAAGGCCGTTAAAATTGATGATGTTGAGTACGAGCCTGATTACGGCAGCGTTAGCTTCTGTGCCCGCCGCTGTCTTGCTGATCTTGAGAAGGTGGAACTTACCTTCAGTCAGCGCAACGCCTGGGACCGGAACTGGCGTAAGTACTGGTTATATGTGAAAGTGCCTTCATTGGAGGTGAGTTTGGAAGGATGGAACTTACCTTCAGTCAGCGCAACGCCTGGGACCGGAACTGGCGTAAGTACTGGTTATATGTGAAAGTGCCTTCATTGGAGGTGAGTTTGGAAGATGGCACGAAGCAGATAAGCTTTCCTCTGCATGGTCAAGTTATGCCGAGTAATTTCATTTCCTGTCCTCCCTTTGACCCGAAGGCGTCTGGCTATAGCCGCTGTGAATCTGCTTTTTTCAAAGCTAGTCGTGCTAGTGGCAGTCGTGATCTTATTGAGGAGGGGCTTGCCATGGGCGTGAATTTCCTCTCGGTTGATTGGAAGCCGTTTGTTGTTGATGTGAAGATGTACCGAGGATTAGCTCATGTGTGTTTTCCTTGTTTTGGGGCCAAGAAGCCTCCACACATGTCGGATTATGCCTATGTTCAGTCCATCGAGCTGATGGCTGAAACTATTCTTGGAAAGTACACATCGAAGGAGCATGACAGTTGCGTTGCTCTGTTAGATGGTCACCATTTTAATAGAGTGTTTGAGGAGATGAAAGTTAGCTACCCTCAGCATGTTGCCCCCCAAGCCCGGCAAAAAGCTCACGGCTATCGACCATCCTAGTGTACAGCCATTGCCGAAGCCGAGTCGTGGCCGCGGAAGGAAGGGTCGAGGCTCCGGTCGTGCCATGGGTTGGGGTTTTGATGATGGTGGGGATGAAGCTGGTGGTAGCAGTGCCATAGCCCTTTCTGGCCGTGGGGGTCAGACAAGGTGTCGTGGCACTAAGGCCATTCCTACTAAGAAGAGGGCGTCCACTTCTGCACTTGAGGCTTCGAAGCGACAACGTTTAGGCTTGGCCGTAACGCCTATATCAAGTGCGCCTTTGCCACCATTGGCTTCGTCTGCACTCCCTACTGTTGATGCTGCTCCAGCTCCTGCTACTTTGGCAGTGTCTTCCTCTGGTCCTGCTGCGGCTTTGGCAGTTGTGGACCTTGACTTTGGAGGTTAGTTATTTTTGTTGTTTTTTCAGCTCTTAACTTAGTTTTTTATTAACTTGTACTCATTGTTCACAGTTAAGCCATCTTTTGGTCCTTTCCTCTGGGTTCGTATCCCGGGTTAGTGTTGATGATGAAGAGGACGATGTTAGCTATAGCCGCCTTCTGGCAGAAGATGAAACTAAGGGTTTAGCTTCTGCAGACCTTGAGGTTTCATCGGGCCAGGTTATACGTTCTTCACTTGATGTTCTAGCAAAGGCGGCGGCTAAGTCTCCCCTTGAGACTGTTCCCGAGGATGGAGATCAACCTAAGTCTGTCGCCGGTGCTGGCGAGGGTTCGGGTGATGCCACGCATCCGGCTACTGCCTCACCTATTGTAACTATTCACGGTGTCGAAGCCGAACCCTTTCGCAGCCCGATTGATTCTAACTCCAGGCCTGTTAATGTGGAAGGTAGTATTTGTTCTTAGCTTCAGATTGCTTTTGTTTGGTCCGGCTTTTGCCGATAATTCATTAAGTATTTGCATGCAAAATGTTTATTTCAGGCACTGCTAATGTTGACCTTGGGTCTTTTGTTGATCGCCTTCGTCGAGATGGGCTTCGTTCTATGAACGATATGCCCGATTTTTCCCCAGATGGTAATATCTGCTTCTTCTTGCTTTTTGGTCAGCCGTGTGCTTTTTGGCTTCGTTATTGATTATGTGGTTTCATTTTATAGAGTTTGAAAACTAAGTGAAAACTTTTGATCTGGATGCCCTTGCTGGGTCTTGTATCACAGGCAACATGAAGGTAATGCCATTACCTTTTTTGTATTTCGATTATTCATGCTTAGCTTCGTTTAAGATACTGCGTTTGTTTTCAGTCCATGATTTCTCTTCAAGAGCTCTTTGTGCGCCTTATGCTTCGTCTCAATGATATTGAGGGCGAAAGGGCTGAGCTGGAGATGTTGCGGAAGGAGCGCGAGAAATGGGCCTCTGAGCAAGCTGATGTTGCCAGGCTGAAAGAATCTCTTGAGGCTGAGAAGGAACAGCTTCGTGTGCAACGTGAAGGTGCTCATACGGAGATTTCTTCTCTTGAGGATAAGGTTAATGCTCTTGAAGCTGAGCGTTCTCGTAATAACGAGACTATTGAAGGGCTTCGCACCAAATTGGTTGACGATGCCACTTTAGTTCATGACTTGAAGAATCAGATTAAGAACTTGGAGGGCGCAAAGGAAAAGTTCGCTGCTGATGCTGAAAAGTACAAGAAGGATCTTATTGTTGCAGTTGATATGAAGAATTCTCTGAGTGACGAAGCTAATAGGCTCAGGGGCACTATTTAGAGGCTTCGTTCTGAGAAAGAGAGAATAGAGGAGGAAATCTGGATTCGTGGTTCGAGGGTTTACCGTGAGTATGAAGCAGCTATGAAGCAATACGGTGGAGAGCCCCTTCCCTTTCCGAACCAAGATTATGGACTTGAGAAGCTTTTTGATTGGCTTGATGACGAGTTTAAATTCCTTCCGGACGTTTTGTCCAAGGTTGGAGATTATGCTGCTCGCACATGTATAACCAATGCCTTCAAAATGCTTTCAGACCAGGGCTGCTTTCATTACAAGAATCTCTTGAGGAGAGAGTATCAATTTCTTGCTGCACTTAATCCAGATAAGAAGGAATTGTTCAGCGAAGCTGTTATTGCTACTCGGGCCACATTCTTGAAGAAGTTCTGGTCTGTTACTGGTCGAGAATGCGCGCGTCGTACAGCTAACGATCTGCTCGCCAATGTTGGCTTTGTTTGTCATGTTTCTGTATTTATTTATTTTTTCAACGAAACTCACCATTATGTTCTTCTGATAGTTTATTTTGTCTCAGGCTAAAGAGTTGTTTGCAATGGAGATGCAACAAAAGGCTGAAGCCGATACTGCTGCTGCTGCTGGAGCTTCTACATCTGGAGCTGGTGCCGCGGCTAGCCAGGGTGGTGCATCCGATGCTGATCCGAAGGTTTAGCTTCGCTAGAGCTAGTGACTATTGAGAAACTTTTGTTGAGAGGTTTTAAACTTTGTAAATTTGTACATGTTCAGATCCCTGACGAGGGAGATGTTCTTGAACTTGCTCCGTTGGCCATACGGGATGGTCCCCTTTGCGTTTCTGGCTTCGCATGGGAAGAATATCAACGGCGTTATCCTCATTCGTGCCTTGGTGATTTTTGGGAGTTCTGCCATGAATTCTATCATCATAACAAGTTTGACATTTTTGATTTTTTTACTTCGTTCATCGCAGAGCGCTCGGAGCGCTTTGAACTTGCTAGGAGAAGGAATGCCGAAGCTGTCCCTTTACTTCCTGTGAAAATTGAGCTAGTGTACCTTAGCACTGGTCTTGAGGAGTTTGCTTGTGTCTTTAATGCTCCTAGGTTTAGAAGATCTGGCCAGCAATTTGATGGCTATGTCTTTGAGATGTTTTGATCGTCTCTTTGTAAACACTATTTTGTAAGTGATTCGAACATGTGGCTTGTTTGAAAGCGTATGAATGAATGCAAACTCGATTTGCCTTCGTTTTTGAGAGAAACGCCTCCTCCCCCCGAAGGGAGTTTTTATTCATTCACACGCGCTATTGTTTGATTTGGCTGATATGAAGCTTTTTGCCTGTGATGGAATGATTGTGATATATTTAATGTGCTCTATTTTTGGATTCCCTTGGGAACAATTTTGTTCGTGATTGTGAACGAGCTTGATTGTCAGTTTGTTTTATCGTTGTTTGAGCCGAAGCCCCTTTCGCTCTTTTTAGATTAAGCGTTTTTGAATAAGGGAAATGCTTTGTGAGTCGAAGCCCCTTTTACTCTTTTAGAGTGAGGGTATTTATGTAATTTAGATGTTACATGAGCCGAAGCCCCTTTTACTCTTTAGAGTCAGCATCTTTAAGTAAAGTAAATGTTACATGAGCCGAAGCCCCTTTTACTCCTTAGAGTAAGCATCTTTTGATATATTAAATTTTGTGTGAGCCGAAGCCCCTTTCACACTTTTTAGAGTGAGCGTTTGTATGAGCCGAAGCCCATTTTACTCCTTGGAGTAAGCGTTTTTAAACAAAGGAAAAGCTTTATGAGCCGAAGCCCCTTTTACTCCTTGGAGTAAGCGTTTTTGGATCTATATTGGCCTTACCTTTTTGGTAGGGTCAATTTAGTTCTATTTGTGTTGTCGAATACCAGCGATTTGGTCGAAGCCAATCGCTTTCAATGCAGTTTTTATGGGGAATATCTCGTTCATATATTTTGCACGAGTTACACTTAGCACCGCCTCGTTAAAAACCTCACCCCTTGGTTAGGGTTCCCCTGTGAGGAAAAGGGTACGGGCTTTGGAAGAGAAAAATCTACTCTACTTATTGACTTCGTTTATAGATTACGAAGCCAATTTTTACAATCTTTTCACAGGTAGTACCATGCGGGCAGCTCGTTGCCTTCTTCGTCGCCTAAGCGAAATGATCAGGGCCTGTTGCTTTTGGTAACTAAGAATGGGCCTTTCCACTTGTTTTGTAGCTTTCCTGAGGGCACGCTTGGATTTTTCCACAGTACCTAGTCACCTATTTTGATGTCTTTCCTTACTACCTTTTTTTTTCATGCCACTTCTTTGTTTCAGCTTGATATTTGGAGATGTTCTTTGCTGCTTGCAGCCTGTAGATTTCTGTGAAATCTTTGTCTATAGCTTTGCAATCTTTGGGCGCTTCTTGCTAAGTGCGAAGCCCTTTGTGAAGAATCTCCTTGGGACAAACTGCTTCTTCGCCATATAGTAGTTTGAAGGGTGTGAATTGAGTTGCCCTTGAAGTGGATGTGTTATGAGCCCAAATTACCTTCGGCAGCTCTTCTACCCATTTGCCTTTTTTCTTACAATTTGCTAGGCACTTTCTGATGGCTGTGAAGATTAAGCCATTTGCTCTTTCAACTACCCCATTGGTTTGCGGGTGATATACTGATGCAAATTTTGCCTTTGTTCCAATTGACATGCAATATTGTCTGAATTCATCACAATTGAATTGTTTCCCATTATCAACTGTAATTTCTCTTGGGACTCCAAATCTGCATACTATTTGCTGCCAGGAAAACTTGATGACTGTTTTCGCTGTGATATTGGCCAATGGCCTCGCTTCGATCCATTTGGTGAAATACTCGACTGCTACTATGGCATATTTGAGGTTTCCTTGAGCTGTTGGAAGTGGGCCAACCAGATCTATACCCCATCTTTGCAATGGCCAGGTTGGAGAAATAAGCTGAGATAACTCCGAAGGCGATTTTCGGGCTGTTGCACATATTTGGCATTCATCACAAGTCTTGACTGTGTTTGTTGCATCATTGATGATTGGAGGCCAATAGAATCCTTGTCTCATTGCCTTCCCCACAACTGCTCTTGCCCCAAAATGAGCTCCGCATAAGCCGCTATGTATCTCTTGGATTAGCTCTTTGCCTTCGCTATATGAGATGCAGCGAAGCCAAGGGGCCACAACCCCCTTTTTGTACAAGACATCATCAATTATTTGGTAACACCTTGCTCTTTGCTGCATGGGTTTTAGATCGTCTTCATCAATGGGCTCATAGAACCCTCGAAGGTAAGCCATTATTGGCGATCGCCAATCTTCTGAGCTTATTGCATTGATCAGCTTTGGCTGCTCATCTATGTCCTTTATCGATGGTGTTGTTAATGTTTGAAAGAATACATCTGGTGGAAGTGTCTCCTTTTGCAGCTGCCTTTGCCAGTGCATCTGCTTCTTCATTTTTTGCTCTTGGTATGTATTCTATCTTGCATCAGTTCTCCTATAGGCTCATTCTGTATGTTTTGGTTCCTTTCTTCTGCCTCTTTGCATGTCTGATTCTTAGAATTGACCAGCTGCATTTCATTTAACATATATTACATATAGCTTTTATCAATTTCTAGAATATTTCATACAATTGTTGAACCAAGTGCTTACCCCTATGTCTTGCAGAAATTCATCTTCTATTTCATTGATTTGAACAAGCGACGTTTCTTTTGTGGTTTCACCTAGCCCCGACCCGTACGCGCGAGGGCCCCGAAGACACGACGAGTATATTGAGTTTGTGGTGAAATATTGAAATTTTCATACTGAGTTAGATAGGTAAAATTTTATTTAAAATTTCAGCACTCAATTCATATGCAGATTTTCTAAAAAAAATTGTATCCCCATAGCTGCAGTTATGAACCATGCCGGTCTTTCACGGTTTCACCTTTGTAAAATCAGGACATACGAGGATTTCGTTCAATGTGCCTGGCTGCCTACCATTGAACGAGTTGGCGGTCCATGCAAGCGTTGGCACGTGTCCGTTGATTTCTTCCCGCTGAACGCATCATTTCACCAGGTGACAGGTGTAGCTTTCCAAATATCTCCTGGAAAAAAAAGGTTTCAGGGAATTCTGAGTTACAAAGAAGATCCTACATATATACTGTGGTACATATAAGTGGTACAATGCTAGGAAACAGGCACAGTACACATTGTTATTACGTTAAATTGATCACCAAATGGGAGCCTATCCAGATTTCTGGCCAGCACTTTTTTCTCATAACATATTAATCTCAAAGTCAACTACGTCGTCGTCGTTTGATTTGTTCCCGCTTAGGGAACTTTTTTTGCAGGCCTTGTTTCTAGAGATTTTCTGTAAGACTCGGTCTCTATTATCACGTGTTTACTCGTTCCCGACGACCGCGGGATGCACTCTTCTTATATATACACCAACGTACGGGTGTTTGATTTTGTCACTATGAAATGGCTTGAGCGATCGACCTCTCGAATAAGGTTCATGGTTCTGGGCGTCCTGGGGAAGATAGACCTCTTGATAAATCCAAATCCTCCGCCCATAAGGTACGTATTCTGTTCGGCAAAAACCTAAAATT
>CM014276.1:18221903-18304543 GCA_004135705.1 Alloteropsis semialata
GCGGCGCGGGCGTGCGGGCATGCGTGCGCGCGGGGCAGGCTGGTGGCGTGGTGGTGGGCAGAGAGGGGCGGTCGGCGGCGAGGTGGTGGTGGAGCGGTGGAGCGCGGGGCGTCGGGCCGAGCCAAGGGAGAAGGGCGCGGGAGGAAGAAGGAGGAAGAAGAAAAGAGAAAAGAAAAGAAAGAAAAGGAGAAAAAGGAAGGAAAAAGGAAAAAAAGAGAAAAAGGAAAAAGGAGAAAATAAGGAAAATTAGGAAAAAGGGAAAAGAAAAAGAAAAAGGGAAGATGAGCCGGGAATCGCGGTCGCGTGGACGCACGCGCGACGGTCGGCCGATCGGCGCGACGCGTGGATCGAGGAAAAGGAGAAACGGGGTTCCTGGTTTTCGGACGATTGGATGATTTTCTGTAGATCGGACTTTGGGGTTTGGATCGAGGGAGTTCAGGAGTTTGGATTAGGATTTAGGAACAGAGAACTCATCGATCAAAGGTTTTAAAACTCGTGATTTTAGGATTTGATTTTCCGGGTCGTTACAATTGTCATTGTCAGATCGACAGTATTTTTTGAATTCCTCGTAGAGATCTCTGAGTGTGACTGGTGTCTCTCTCGCGATATGTTGTGCGAATGGACCTGTACGAAGGCCTTGGATAGCTGCAAACTTAGCAGCTTCATCAGGGATATGGGGAGCCTGAGCCCTTACGCATACAAATCTGTGAAAGTAGTCTTCCAGTGGCTCCTTCGGCTGCTGGTAGTGATTGATCTCCCATAATGCTGAAATTTTTTATGAGCTCTCTCTTCAGGTCATATCAGCTGTTGATGGATAGGCCAGGTAGCTTCGTATACAGATTCATTGCTGTGCCATCGCAAACGATGATGAAGGATTTTGCTAGCACGACATCGTCTCCCCCTGCCGAAGCTATTGCAGCTTCATAGCTCATGAGAAATTGTTTGGGGTCGGTGAGGCCATTATATCTTGGTAGAGAGATGGGCTTGTACGAAGGCGGCCATCTTGCCAATTGCAGGCTTTCTGATAGAGGGCATGTATGGTCAATGGGACGAGTATGCAGCACTTGGAAGCCGATTTTCGATGTGGAAATATGGTTTGGCTCATTGAGTTCTGCTTGGAGCTCAGCAACCTGCTTTTTGGCTTTTTTGAGTTCTTCTCGTAGCTTTGCGGCTCTGGAATTTGTGTTGTTCAACCTTCTTTGCTTCGCTTGCCTCAACTCCTCCAACTGCTTCCTGACCTGCAGCAGCTGGCGTTGTTGTTCTTGTTCTTCTTCTTGCATTTGTTGTTGTAGCTCAAGCTGAGCAGCTTCGAGCTCTCTCTGTTGCTCCAATCGCCGAAAGTGGAGCCTCTCCTCCACCCTGTGCAGCTTGTCAGCGGTGGTAAGTGTGTCCTCATCGACTTCTAGTTCCTCAGTGACAGCTTCAGTTATGGGTGGTAAGGTGCTTGGTGGGATTATGGTTTGGGGATCAGCTTCGTCATCTGAGGCTGTGTTTTCGGTGGTGGTGGGTGGTTTTGTTGCTATTCTTCTTCGTGGCATAGTGGTGTTCGTGGATTTCCTTCGTGCACAGTACAGACGGTGGGCGCCAATTGTTGGGTTACTAACCGAAGCCAATAAGCCCAAACAATAGCTAAGACAGAGAAATGGAAACAAGCAACAATAAATTACTTATCAACAGTGTTCTCAGCAATCAGCCCTCTACATGTTGGTGGGGTGGGTCTCCTTTTATAGGGAGGCCAAAAGGCATCTTTACATTCCTCTTATGCCCCTGAAAATCAAGCATCATCATCTAGACTGTACAACTCAACTGTTCCAGGGTCATAAATGTACATTTGCAACCATCAATGTGAATGCGTAGACCAACGACACCATGTTTGACTTGGCTTGGACTTGGTCCATCTTGGCTTCGTTGGCACGTGGAGGGTTGCAGCCACCTTTGTTGCTTGCTTCGGTCCGACAACGGCGACGTCGATCCTCCATCGGCTTCGAAGGCCATCAGTTCTCCCTTGGACCTACATAATGATCGCAACCGAAGCAGACCAGGGCCCTGCCCGTCGTTTTTAATACACAGTGCCGCCTTTACTTAATTAAAACAATAGCAGAAGCTGTTCTACGGTCGCACTTATTGTTTCACCCATACTCAGAGGCGAAGTCGTTCTCGGGGTGGCATGGAGAGACGAAGCCGAAAATAGTCTCCCCTTTATAAACAAAGCCAGCGCGCCTGTCATGTTGCTCAAAACTTATTAGAAGGTGTTTCTTGGCAGGCCAATCCCCCAACAGCTGCAAACTTGGCAGCTTCATCAGGAATATGAGGTGCCTGAACCCGTAGTCCTACAAATCTGCGAAATTAGTCTTCCAGTGGCTCCTTCGGCTGCTGGTGTAGTGTGAGTTCAGCATATGAGAGAGATTGGTCTCCCATGATGCTAAAATTTTTGATGAGCTCTCTCTTCAGGTCATACCAGCTATTGATGGATAAGCCTGGTAGCTTCGTGTACCAATTCATTGCTGTGCCATCACAGACGATGATGAAAGACTTTGCCAGCACCACTTCATCTCCTCCTGCAGAAGCTATTGCTGCTTCGTAACTCATTATGAATTGTTTGGGATTAGTGAGGCCATTGTATCTTGGCAGGGGAATTGGCTTGTAGGATGGTGGCCAAATTGCTAGCTGCAGGGCTTCGGATAGGGGACAAATGTGGTCTATAGGTCGGGTGTGCAACATTTGTAAACCTATTCCCGAAGTGGAAACTCGATTTCCTCCAGCCTGAGTGAAGGCGACTGCTTCATTAAGCTCTGCTTGCAGCTCAGCAATTTGCTTCTTGGCTTTTTCTATTTCTTCACGGAGCTTGGTAGCTCTTGAGTTTGATGAATTTAGTCTTCTTTGCTTTGCTTGCCTTAATTCTTCCAGCTGCTTCCTGATTTGCAACAACTGGTGCTGTTGTTGTTCTTCTTCTTCTTGCATTTGCTATTGCAACTCATGCTAGGCAGTTTCGAGCTCTCTCTGCTGCTCCAGACGGCGAAGGTGGAGCCTTTCCTCCACCCTGCGCAGCTTGTCGTTGGTGGTGAGTGTATCTTCATCGGTTTCTAGTTCTTCAGTGACAGCTTCGGTTATGGGGGGTAAGGTGCTTGGTGGGATTATAGCTTGGGGATCTGCTGCGTCATCTAAGGTCGTGTTTTTAGTGGTGTTTCTTGGGTTTCTAGGTATTCTTTTCGCTTGTGGCATGGTGGTGTTCGTGGGTTTTCTTCGTGCACAGCACAGACGGTGGGTGCCAATTGTTGGGTTAGTGTCAAAGCTAATAAGCCCAAACAATAGCTAAGATAGAGAAATAGAGACAAGCAATAATATATTACTTATCAACAGTGTTCTCAGGAATCAGCCCTTTACACGTTGGTGAGGGGTCTCCTTTTATAGGGAGGCCAAAGGGCACTTTTACATTCCTCTTATGCCCCTAAAAACCAAGCATCATCCTCTAGACTACACAACTTGGATATTCCAGAGACATAATTGTACATTCGCAATCAATAGTGTGAATCCGTAGACTAGTTACTGTCGGATTTATCATCCGCAGTCCACCCAGGGGTACCCAGAAGGTTGATTTGTAGGCAAAGGGCAATCGCAGGACTAGAGAGCTCGAGGTAACACAGGGACATAGGGATTATACAGGTTCGGGCTACCCGGAGGTATAATACCCTAAGTCCTGTGCTCGGGGGTCTTGTAGTGCTTCGCTCGGCGAGGTTTCGAAAAACAACGACGAGTTTGTGGTTACAATGGGTGAAAGGAATCAGATGGATGCAAGGGTCGACCTAGGCCGCCTTATATAGGCTGACGGCCTAGGGTTTACAAGTCGGTTATCTCTAATTGTATCCGGTTCTGACTAGGAAACTAATCTGAGTCGGTTACCATGTAATCTCCATGATCTTTGGGTGGGATCCGAGTATATCGCCTCATGCCTTGCGGGCTAAGTCTTATCCAATCTTATCCATTAAGCCAGGGATCCTCGTGGGCCGGCCTGGGGTCGGCCCACGTCCTCGTCAGACGTGGGACTAGGCCGACTGGCTACCCGGTCGGTAGTGGGCCCAGGGGTACCCATATCCCACAAGTCCCCGAGCAACATGCAGGCGCGTGTCGGTGCTGATGAAGAAGCGAAGCCTCCGCAGTCAGCTGAAGCATCTTGGTCGGCAGGCCGACACAAGGGTGGGCTGATACATCCGGCCCAGGCGGGGGTTGGCCGAGGCCCAACAAATTAAGGTTGTCCAGCCCCCAACAGTTCTTAGGCACACCCACTCGGGGAAAGGCCCAATCACCCTAAAAGACTAGTCTGATAGGGGAAGGGTGGCTCTCCCTTTTAAGGTGGTGTCCTCCTCCCAAGCTAAGCAAGGTGGGATTATTCAGAGGCTCACACGGTCGCCGCCCGACTACAACTGGGCCACTTGGCCCATTTTGTTGCGTCTTTACCAACGGGTAATAGTGGAGGAAGATGTCCTCATCATTCCCACCCCCTTAACAAGGGCCCAGCTTTGATACCAAATGATACATCCGGCCCAGGCGGGGGTTGGCCGAGGCCCAATAAATTAAGGTTGCCCGGCCCCCAACAGTTCTTAGGCACACCCACTCGGGGAAAGGCCCAATCTCCCTAAAAGACTAGTCTGATAGGGGAAGGGTGGCTCTCCCTTTTAAGGTGGCATCCTCCTCCCAAGCTAAGCAAGATGGGATTATTCAGAGGCTCACACGGTCGCCGCCCGACTACAACTGGGCCACTTGGCCTATTTTGTTGCGTCTTTGCCAGCGGGTAATAGTGGAGGAAGATGTCCTCATCATGGGCGGTGCTCAAAAAAGAAAACCGTAGGTCATCGGGGATGACCCTGGGCAGACCCGAGGTGAAGCCTCGAGTGGTGTAGCGCCGAGTCGTGGCCGAGTCGAGCGCCGAGCAGCTGCACCTCTTGGGAAAAGTGACACATCAAGGAGCCCTCCATATGGAGGAGTCTCTGAGCATTAGGCCGACTAGAAAAGTCGGGCTAATGGTCAAGAAAGAAGAATCTCAAAGCTTCGGGGCAGGTAGGCCACCCAAAGGATAAGCTCGCCACATGCATCTGCATACATCGTGACAAGAATAGTATCCACGTGAATGCACAGGGCATACCCGTGGTTGGATGAAGCCAAAAACGATAAGGGCGGTCTGAGCGCCTCGAAGGAAGGAGCTGCTGCGTGGCACAGAGCTCACGCGCCGAACAATGCAACCGGGGTCACATGTGAACATCTAGCATGGGGCTATAAATATGTGCCAAGGCTCGGAGCCATGCGCTCTTCAAGAGATAGGCATAACACCTACCAAATATGTATATGTTGGGGACTTGGTGCTGGGTTCATCCTCCGGGGAGGAGTCTTGGGGACTTGATAGCTTGGTGCTAGAAGAGTGCTTGCGAAGATCTTGAGATGTTGAGCAATGTCCGGATGCTGTCCCGTTGACTCCCTGCATTGCCGTGTGACGAGGGCCATGTGGGGTGAAATGCTTTGTAGAGCCAAGGGATACCCGGGGGCATTCGCTCTCATCCTTCAAGTGGGGTTCACCTGTCGCCAGTTGCCATGGTGCTACAAGAGAGCTTGTGAGGAGCTCATGTGGACCAAGCTTGCTACGGATGCAGCACTAAGCGCAGGGACGAGTGCCCCAAGCCGTCACCATGACGGTTGATGTGTTTGATCCTTGTGACCGGCCTATGACCGGCTCTTCATGTAATTGTATAGTTTTTCTAATGATCCTTTCTTCATTCTTGGCTGCACATGCGATTTCTGTGTTCCCTCTGACCCGGAGGTCGACAGAGGCATTGTAGGTTTGCGAACAAGCTTGTAGTGCCAAGTCACGGGGACTTGGTGGCCACAGTTAGAGGGCCGAGTCCCCGAGCGTCGGGGCTGGCCGAGTCCGGAGACCCATTGATCGGAGTCAAGAAATATCGAGTCCCCGAGGGTCGGGGCTGGCCGAGTCCAGAGACCCATTGATCGGAGTCAAGAACGCCGAGTCCCCGAGGGTCGGGGCTGGCCGAGTCTGGAGACCCATTGACCGAAGTCAAGAGCGCCGAGTCCCCGAGGGTCGGGGCTGGCTGAGTTCGGAGACCCGTTGACCGGAGTCAAGAGCGCCGAGGCCCCGAGGGTCGGGGCTGGCCGAGTCCGGAGACCCGTTGACCGGAGTTGGGAGCGCCGAGTCCCCGAGGGTCGGGGCTAGCCGAGTCCAGGGACCCATTGACCGGAGTCAAGAACGCCGAGTCCCCAAGGGTCGGGGCTAGCCGAGTACTTTAGGCAAAGAGCCGTTGGTGCGCGGAGAGCCGTTGTCCTGCAGTTAACCGGATTTCTGCGGATTCCGTCAGTCAGTTACGGCGCCGTTAGGGTAATTTGGATCGGCGGAAAGGGGATAAATCGGATCTATTCCCTGGCGGTTTTACCACAGTCATTTCCAAATCGAGAACCATCCCGCGCCTCCACCACCGCTTAACGCCGCTGTAAGCGTGATTCGCCCACCGCGCACTCGCCGCCGCTGGAGTTCGAGCGCCGCGCACCGCCGCTGCACATCTACATCGCGGCTGCGCATTTCGGCGGAGATGGCGGACCAGAGGACATCGCTGGTGACGCCGGCGTCGGGAGAGGAGGTGCCGCCGCCAATGAGGACGGTGGACGCGGGCCTTGTTGCCGGCCACGGTGGTGTGGACGCGGAGAAAAGGGTGGCGTCCTCCGCGGGATAGTCCGGGGCCGCGGGTGACGCCGCCGCCGGCAAGGGCGGCGATGCTAAAGTTCCGGTGACCGCCACTGGGGCGGATGCCAAGGGGAAGGTGGTGGCTTTCTCTGAGGAGAAGGTGGAGCTGACCTCTGTGCCTGGAGGAGTGCCGTCCCAAGAACCGGCTTGGGGTCAATCCTCCGTGACAAAGGAGAGGCTCCGGGACATGGTGCGCCGGGGTGTGCTTGGGTCACAGGAAACTCTGCAGTGGCGGCCTGCTGGGGATGACGCCCGGCCGTGGGAGCGCTCGGAGACCGAGATTGCTGTCTTTGAGCCCTTCTTCGAGCGTGGGTTTGGACTGCCCACAGGTGACTTCTTCCGAGGTCTTCTGCATTTCTATGGTGTTGAGATGAGTCACCTAAACCCCACCTCTATCCTGTCTATTTCTGCATTCATCCACCTATGTGAGGCATTTCTGGGAATTGCACCGCATTTTGGCCTGTGGCGCCGCCTTTACCGAATGAAGCCAGTAGGCGAAGGTTCTGGCAAGGGCCCGGCCCGAATCACTGGAGGGGCCGGGTTCTCTTTGAGGGTAGGCATGTCCAAGAGGTATTTCGTCTTGGACATGCCCACCCTCAAAGAGAACCCGGCCCCTCCAGTGATTCGGGCCGAGCCCTTGTCAGAACCTTCGCCTACTGGCTTCATCTGGTTTGACTCGGCTTGGACTTGGTCCTCCCTGGCTTCGTCGCCGTGCAGGAGGGTGCAACCTCCTTCGCTGCTTGTTTCGGTCCGCCAAGAGTGACGTCCTCCCTCCACTGGCTTTCAAAGCTATTGGCTCATCAGTGAACCTGCATTTTAATCACAACCAAAATAGGCTAGGGCTCTGCTCATCATATTCGGTAGGCAATGCTACTTTTGTTTCGTTAGAACAACTGCAGAAGCCACTCTACGGCCATGTTTTAGTGATTCACCCATTCACAGAACGAAGCCATTCTTGCGGTAGTATAGTAGGACGAAGCCAAAAATGATCTACCCTTTCATTAGACAAAGGCAATATGCCTAAAATAATGCTTAAGATTTATCAGAGGTATTTCTTGGCAGGTCAACCCCCCAACAACCAAACGGTGCTATTTTTGAAGCTCTTAACCGATTGGAAGGCGATTGCACTTATAATCAAGCTGAATATGAGGCTATCTTATTCGGGCTAGAAATTTTGCATGACATGGGTGTCAAGCTTGTAGAGGCATTTGGTGATTCTCTGCTGGTTGTATAACAAGTTGTTAAAATATACCAATGTCTTGATGAGTTCACTATATATAATATATGTCATGAGATGAGAATCCAAAGGCGAATGCTCTGGCACAGCAAGCATCTGGCTATGATGTTCAGAAAAGAAACTTTCATTATCGAAAGCCGTTAGTTTGCAACGCTGAGGTCTCTGTCTGCGAGGAACCGGTCAGACTGCTTCCTTTAACCGGTCTGACCGATCAAACTGGTCAGATCGCTTCTGAGACCGATCAGACCGGTTTGGAGATTGATGCTGGTACTTCGGCCAATAAGTCTATTAAAATTGCCAAGGACGAAGATGTTGATTGGAGAAAACCCATTATTGAGTATTTGCAGAATCCTAGTTACAAGTTTGACAGAAAAGTTCAATGTTGGGCATTCAAATTTACTTTTGTTGATGGTGAATTATATCATCGAACAACTAAAAATTTATTATTGAAGTGCTTGGATTTTGATCAAGCCAGGGTTGCTATGGGTGAAGTTCATGAAGGTATTTTTGGTACACATCAGTTGGCTCCTAAGATAAAGTGGCTTTTTATCACACATGGATTTACGAAGGAAATCCAAATGCTACTATATGTGTACCCAGGAAGTCTTTACACACATATAGCTCTAGAAATGATTACCAAAGAAAGGAAATAGTGCATGATATATAAACAGAAATAAGTCTTCACATCACAGGTATTAACATTATTAACGAGTTTATCAAAGTAGCGGAAGCCTGATACAATCTAACTCCAAGACATCTCCACAGAGACTCTGACTGGGGGAGAACATAGCCTAGAAATCCAGAAACGCCCCCGGGAACGCATCCACTCGTGACTCATCTGAGTACCCATCCGGGATTTTGTCGATAGGGAGCAAGTGTAAGTAATGCATCTTACTTATCAAGCATAACATGAATACATGAGGCTCAAAAGGCTAGATAAGTTTAAACTATGGTTAGAATTTTTAGTTGATTGATTTTAGAATTAACCTAAATTACTATATTTATATGACAACCCAGTTGTAACCCACATTATGAAAGCTTGTGAAATATCATAAATGAACAACATCACATTCAACCATTTATTTAGAAAACAAGGAACCACTAATCAAAAAGGATCCAGGCCGCTCTTGACCATGAGCATGGCTGTTATAACAGCTTTACACTCTGCAGAGGTTGTACACTTTCACCACCGGTCGTGATTCCCCTTTGCCATAGGCAATGTACTCCCAAAACGAGTACGAGGTTTCACTATGAGACCTTTCATAAGATACTCCAACCAGCTAGTGGCTGCTATGGTTTCATGATCGGCGCATGGAGCCCTCCTCCCGGGATCGGCGACAACTCAGGGCGCAACGTGAGTGTCCCGATGGCGCCCAGGGCGCAACGTGAGACATACCGATGACACTCAAGGCACAATGTGAGTTCATCCCCAGGTAGGCCGAGACCCATACTGATAACCCCACACCCTTAGTTGCGCCTTTCGGTAATCACTAGACAAGCTAGAGCCATACAGTTTACTTAGTCAAGACCAGAGCCATGTGGTTCCTATAGTTGTACGGTTTTCCTAGGTTGCCGCTTTAAGAACTGGACCTTATGAAGAGACACTTAGAGCAATCCAAACACATCCTCAAGCTCTTTGAACCTAGTTGCTAAAAAGCACATTTTAATACGGTTCCATGTATACCATTAGTCAGGATTAACATTTTATAATGAACATTAGCGTTTGCAAATATAGCGACTTTAACCTGACTACCCAATGCAAGGCCTAGGTAAACAATAAATATGGAAATAATAAAACTATTCATCCTTAGGGTTTAACAAATTTAGACACATGCATGAATGAATAAAATGATTATAAGGTGAATAGGTATCAAGGATGAATCATGTTACACTTTCCTTCCTCAAAATACTACTGCTAATCTGGGTCTTTAAATTCATGATCAGTGCCGGCCTCGAATTGCTCACAATCTATACACGCATCACCACACATACATCCATCACAAGCCAATACATGCATACAAAAGTATTTCTATTAGAACATTACACCATACAATAAGAACAGAAGCAAAAAGAGGTGGAAAACTATTCCACGCATTTCTACGATCACATGAACGCGAGAATCACTCTAATCGGATCTACGATGATTATTCTACACTAAAAACAAGATGCAAGGACTTTCCTGCGATAAATCAAGGACCTAGACATAATTAACCATAGATCCTTGGGGGTAGCAGGGAGGTTTCGCAAAGCACAGGGTGGATTTCTCGGGGACTCTTTAGCAAAAAGCGAAGGGGTAAGTTTTGATCTAATCTTAGCCACAGAAAGGAGATCGGAAGGCCAAGGTGCTGCTGCTTGATCTGCTCGGTACAAGGGGGGAGAGCGATGCCTTCCTTGCCGTTCTCGAGAGCAGAAAGGGGGCGGCGGCCATTACCGCGAGTAGAGCTCGCCGGCGTTGAAGGAGGCTAGGGCTACGGTGCTCAGAAACTTGTGCAGTTTGGCCCTAGAGAGAGAGGAGGTCGCTGCGAATTCATCTTGATGCTTAGGGCAAGGAGGTAGCAGGTCTGGCGCACATCGGAGGGGGGCAGACTGGCCACGGGGGCGTGCATGGGGAAGGGCTGCGATCTCGGTCCGAAGCTGCAGGGCACTGACGTTTTCCTTCCAGTGGTCCTGCACACACAAGGATGAGGGGATAGGAGGATCAGAAGGGCACGGGCATGAAGAGACGAGGGGGACAGTTAACTTCACCTTCTTGATCTCTGGCAGACACGGATGGCGATGGGGAAGTCCAGAGACAGAGAAATTGGAGTGCGAGAAAGGCAAAAGATTTCAGGGAGAGACTTGGCCGAGGTTTTGTAGGGGAGGATAGGGCACTGGTCCAGGAATTGAAGGGAGGGGCGGTGGTTTTACTGCTGTTTCAATGCCATAATGGCATTTACTCGCCATCACTCAGAACGAAAAACGGAGGGGCGTTGGGTGCATGCGTGGAGGAGAAGGGGAAGGACTAGGCGTGTCATCTGGGCGTCGGTCTTCTCCTACGTGCGCGAAAGGGGGAAGGGGGCACGACACAGGGGGGAAGGATTCAGCTATCATAGCAGAGAGAGAAAGAGGCAAAGGGATGGGGGCGACAAAGTCCTGCGTGAGGGGGAAAAGGGGCCGCAAGGAAAAGAAGAGGGGGCGTGCGTGGTGGGAGGGGGCTGGTTGGGCCGAGAGGAGAGAAAGGAGGGAGTAAAGGAGAAAGGAAAAAGGTTGGATCAGGCTAGGTTGGTTTGGGCCTCAGAGGAAGAAAAGGAGAAAAGAAAGTCGGGTCGGGCTTGTTTTACGGGGTTGGGTCTCGGTAAGAAAAGAGGGAGCAGGGCTGGGTTTTTGGGTCGGGTAGGGTTTTAGGCCCAGGTTGGACTCAGGGTGGATTTGGATTTGGTTCTGGGTAGGATAGGGTCCATAGGGCTTAGGGTTCGGTTCTAGGGTTGGACTCTGGGTTTTGGACTCTAGGGCTTAGCACACAAAAACACTCATACAATAAAACAATGCATATGAAGTGCACATGAAATGTTACTATGCCTTATAGTTGATTTTATTTTCCAAAAAGTTTTATATTTTCCTTGATTTTGTTTATGCACACACATGAGCTAGCAAATTAATTACTATATTAGAAAAAGAATTTTTAGGGTGTTACACTTTTGATTAGAGCTTGTTTTTATTGGACAAATATGATAGGTGACTATTTTTGGTATTATAAAGTTTGTGAGGAGTGTCAAAGGTTTGGAAATATTCAAATGGTTCCAACAACGTGGTTGAATCCTATTATTATGCCTTGGACTTTTAGAGGATGGGAATTGGACTTTGTTGGGCAGATTCATCTTCCTTCATCAAAGGGACATAGCTTTGTATTGGTGGCCACAGATTATTTTACAAAGTGGATAGATGCGGTTCCCTTGAAGAATATGATGCATCGGGAGGTGATTGTGTTTATAACAGAACATATTATTCATAGGTTCGGTATTCCACAAACTTTAACTACTGATCAAGGTACTTCATTTATATCAAAAGTGGTTTGTGTGTTTGCCAAAATGTATGAAATTAAATTGCTCAGTCTGTCTCTATACTATGCTTAGGCTAACGAACAAGCTAAGTCTAGTAATAAGATTTTGATTAAGCTTGTTAAAAAAGAAGATAGAAGAAAATCCTAGAAGATGGCATGAGGTTTTGTCTGAAGCTTTGTGGGCTCATCGTATATCTAGACATGGTGCTACTAAGGTTACTCCTTTTGACCTTGTATGTGGTCAGGACACCATTTTGCCGACTGAGGTGAATCTGGGTGCATATAGGTTGGCCAAGCAAAATAGTATTAATGCTATTGATTATCATGATTTAATGATGGACAACATTAATGAGGTGATCGACAAGCGTTTAAGGGCTTTAAAGAAGATTGAGAAGGATAAGATTCGAGTTGCTAGAGCTTATAATAAAAAGGTAAGAGAAAAATCTTTTCAAGTTGGTGATCTGGTTTGGAAGACAATTCTACCTGTAGGAATGAAGAGCAATAAGTTTGGTCAATGGTCCCCAAGTTGGGATGGACCTTACAAGGTGATTAAGGTGACTTTGCAAGGTTAGAGGCTGCCTAGAGCACTTAATGGAAGGTACTTGAAGAAATATTATCCAAGTATCTTGCTCCGACACCGTTTCTCCAGTATCTTGCTGGAAACTGGAGATTCTTCCCCTGAGGGCATTGGTTTTGCCGATGGGGAAGAACTTAGCAAGGAACACGTTGGAGCACTTGGTCCAGGTGTTCACCGCGTCTCTGCTGTAGTAGAACCATTGCTTGGCCCTTCCAAGCAGCGAGAATGGGAACAGGCGAAGCATGATCGCCTCTTGGTTGACTCCCCATATGGTGATGGTGCTACACACCTCCTGGAAGTGCTACAGATGGGCCCTTGCATCTTCATTGGCCTTCCCACAGAAGGGATTGGCCTACACCATGTTGATTAGCGGGGCCTTGAGCTTGAATGCATGGTCATCCACTGCTACATCCGAGCCCATTGGGATGTGGGCAGCGAAAGGAGCGGAATAGTCACGGATCGTCCTCTTGGCCATGGCTTCTTGAGGTAGTGGTCCTTCGAGAACGGGTTGTTCTCCTTGTGCGGATGGCTCTCCGATGACTGGTACAGTCTTCGACAAGAACACCTGAAGGATCATGACACGAGTGCGTACCCTCTTTCCAATAGTGTTCGGGTTCTCAATGAGTTGGATGGTAATTGGAAACCAGTCATACACTCTCCTATTTCACGTCACAGAGAAATAGAGCAAAAGGGTAAACCCGCTAGAGTACTAGCGGTTAATTATGCTGTATTAAATACATGCATTAACAAAACTCTTTAACCATTGCTTTCCTCGGCAACGGTGCCAGAAATGCTTGTTGGTATTTCTTAACGTTTACATTATTCTGCAAGTGCACAAAAGTACGTTGTAGCATTTCATCCGAGAGTATTCTAGAGTACCATTATTTGTTTATTTGAAGGGAAAGTGTTTAGTTAAAGAGAGATGTCATCCAATGCATTTACTTACTACATTATTAGTCAACCAGGGTCCAAGTAGGGGTAAAAGATATAACACTATAGGGGGTAAAGTGACACACAGAAGTTCATTGCTCATCAATAAATAAGTCTTAGTTAATGAATAGAACATTAGTAAGATAAAAGAGGGTTCACGAACATCATACATATGGAACTTGGATATACAACCTTATCCTATACAAGCTCAGTCAAGGGATATATGTTAGAGGACATATCGAGGTATCCTGAGGGTTCCCTCATCAAGGGACGACAACCAGACGTCTTATCATAAAGGCCTAATATGATCTCCTGAATGTGGAGGATTACAAAGGACGGAGGGCTGTCACCACCTGCCGCCTACCTCTACTAATCCGTGGGGTAGCGATACCCTCAATGGTATTTCTTATATCAAATACCATGCTTGCATAAAGAAATACAACTTTATCTATCACGTTAATAGGCAGAGCAACCATAAGGCACATTGAGCCAATATACGTCAGCTTGAATAAGGTGCAAGACATAAGATGTATATACTAAGTAAGTAGAGTAAATACAAGGCATACAACATAAGTATGAAGATAATTCCATTAAGATCAAAGTCTTACAAATAAGTAAAGAGATATAAAAGCTGAACTCTAGAGCTTACCAAGACTCCTCTGGAAGTCCTTCAGAAGATCAACTACTAAGACTATGACTACTAAGACTAGCTTGTAGCAAAGGAGAGCTCTTCTTCTAGTGTGTCTCCAATGCATAGGCTCTTGCAGGCATTTATAGCATCTATAGGCAGTGTAGAGCCGGCTAAAGGCGGTTGAGACCGTTTAACTATGGGTCCAGGTCAGCCAAAGGGGGGGCGTCAGCCGACCCTTGGATGCACCGCCTCGAGGCGTGCACGTCCTAGATGTGTTCCTGAGGTCAGTAGCGAGGCACCAGTCAAGGGAGGGCTGAGTCGGCCATGCGGGGAGGTCGGCCGACCCTGCTCCAGCGCCTCTCTTGCCCACCTTGCTCTGGGTGTCTACCTGGTGGGTCCTGAGGTTGGTTCCTGGTGGGTGCCGTCGTTTTGGGTGCACGAAGCTTTGTTTGTGGGCCCTTCAGTCCATGTGATGGTGTTGAGGCTAGATCTTGTCCTTTGCTTTCAATCGTCATTGAATCAGCGGCTGGGATGATCCAATGTTGTGCTTCTTTGCCTGTGAGGAAGATGGGCTCGAATGGGTGCCAGGCCAGGTCGCCGACCTAGCCAGGTTGGCCGACCTGGGCCTGGGCCCAATTGCCTTCTTCTTTTGCTCCAATGTCTTTGTACTCAAATATATTCCAGATATGCTTGCTACAATATTATTTGAATACAAATGCCTAAGTTATGCTCAATCTTTATCCAATTTCTATTATATGGACCGTCAACACTCGGCGAGTTCCTGCGGATGCCACACGCAACCTCTTCAAGTGTCCTAGTCGATGGCACACGTACGCCTACTGACGCCGAGCGGTGCTTGATGCAGGGAGGAACTCGGGCGTACAGATCGGAACATGAAATTAAATTGTGGTTTGCATCCGAAAAAGCAAGTCAATCTATATTCAATAGTGAGAATGACTCACCAGGCTTTTTGGAACCAGATGCAGTTGATGATGTCTGCCATAAAACTTGCTAACAGGACCCTGATGATCACCCCTACCTGGCGCGCCAACTGTTGGATTTGGGGTCCTGCAAGTCCACCATGGGGGCTCCCCATAGTGGTAGATTCATTTGAAGGGGAGATGCAGAACCAAGAGCTTGATGGAAAAGCACGGCACAACATGGAGATTTATACAGGTTCAGGTCACCGCGGAGGTGTAATACTCTATGTCTTGTTTGGGGAAATGTATTGCACCCTATGCTGAGGTCGAGATGTTGGATCCCGATATGATATTGATCTTGAGGCACCCCTGCCCCTCCTTATATACTCCGAGGGGCGGGATTACATGGCAAGTCCCCTAGTTGTTTCGAATTAATAAATCTAGTCAGACTAGTATTACAACTTTATCTTCTGCCTTTTTTGAGTAGTCAGGCTGCCCAAGCTGTAGCCGGCTGGGCACTCCATGAGTTTACCCTATTGTGTATCTCTGTCAACAACCAGCTTTAGAGTCGATTACTTGATCAACCCGCGAGACCCCAAAAGGGTCCTTTGGACAATGCCTGTTGAAGTCTATGTAGTCGGCACACATTCTCCATTCATTATTCTTCTTCATAGTCAATTTAGGATTTGCTAATCACTCTGGATGGATCATCACTCTGATGAATCCTGCCTCAAGTAGTTTAGCAAGCTCGGTTTTGATTGCATCTTTGGGACCAGATATACATAATGTGGGATTTGCCAAAGTAGGCCTTCCCAATATGGTGTGGTATGAAGCTTCAAAGTCTGCAACTTCAAATTTAATGTGTTGTATTGTATGGCCCGTGTCTTAAAGGTGACTAGCAAAACCACATGTCTAGGGTGTACAACCGCATTGCCTGATACAATGTTGTAGTACAGATTTCGTGGGGTGAGCATATTAGTGATGTCTAATCCCATCTTCTTTGATATTTGGCAAAGAGTACATTGAGTCCACTCCCGCCATCAATGAGTACTTCTGTGAGTTGAGATCCAGCTACTACAGGGTCCATAACGAGCCGGAAACAACCCGGCTCGGAGAAACTAGTCCATTGATCCTCTCTAGAGAAAGTAATTGGTACCTCAGACCATCTGAAGAACTTGGCACTAGCTGGTTCAAATGCCATGATTTCCTGCAACATAAGCTTTTGAGATTGCTTACCAGGTAAGTCGGAGTGACCGCCAAATATGACATGGACTACTTTGGAGGATCTTGAAATTCATCTCTTTTGTCCTCATCTCTTCTTTATTCTTCTGGTTCTCCCTGTCATCGAAGAGGTCAACCACAAATGCTTTCTGGAGACTAAAGCACTTTCAAGCAGATTGCTTAGAATTTGGACATCATGGGCGTTGCTTATGGAGAAGTTTGTCAAATTCTTCAAAATTGTTGTTGTTGTTGTTGTTGTTGTTGTTGTTGTTGTTTTTGTTGTTGTTGTTGTTCATGCCACCTGGGCACGATCAATTGCCTTGACAATTTTGTCTGGCTAACATTTTCGCGATGGTCCCGAGTAGTCCGGCTGGCCACTGTAATCATTATTTCGCCGATCATTTATGTTTCAATTCTCACTATTTTGACGATTGTTTAACTTCTTTGCTTCTTGATCTTCTTGATCTGTACATACTTGAACCATTTCATGAAGAGCTTGATCATATTTAGGATGATTTCACCCAAAATCTCTGTGAAGTAGTCGATCATTGAGACAAGAGTGATAACAATTAATAACATCTCATTCTATGACATTAGTTATTGTAGCTCTTATATCAAAGAATCTTTGAGTGTAGCTCTGCAACTTTTGTTTTCTTTCTGTTTGCGCAGACCCAAATCATGGTGATTCCCTGGGCGATCAAAAGTACCCTTGAAATTGTTCATAAAGAGGCTCTTGAGAGTATCCCATGAGCCAGTGGAATTTTCTTCAAGAATTTCCAGCCATGTGAGTGGTGCAAGCTCCAATGCTATAGGAAAATAGAGTACTTGTCATTGGAGTTGTTCGCCCTCTTCTCTTTCATGTCGTCGACTAGTAATGACATTGCGAGCGTCACCATTGGCATTGATATGTTCTCAGAGATCTTCAACTAGTAGGTTGTATTGATCCCCACGGTGGTCAGAACCCCCTGCATGTGCTCCAACATTTCTTCTACCATGAGCGTTTCTACCAACGTTCCCATGAGAAAGCCATGCCCCAAACTTAATCCACCCGATCTGATTAGTGCGGTGCAGTAACAGGAAAATCATCGCTGCTCTTCGTCAAAGTGTCAGACGCTGCCTCCAGAATGACACCAGCGATCTCCGAGTCCAACATGAGCCTCTGCCTCATGCCTGCCTATGGCTAACTCCTCTACCGATGGTAAGCAATCAAACTAAGATCTAATCCCTGATAAATTGGAGTCCTAATCAATTTAGGTCTTACAAAATCGACGTAGTCTGCCTAAACACCTGCGATGCTCTCTTCCTTTGGATTGGCCCTAGACTATGCCACTACATGTGGAGCGCCATGCCCAAGGACTAGTTTGTGAGCGTCGTCACCCGCCACACCGCCCCTCATTCCTCAAACGCGCAACCCAGTCCTCCAAGTCCGTGCTACACCGCCTAGCCTTTAAGGTATGTGCCTTCTTCTCCCTTATCTGCCGAGCCAAATCGCGATGGAATGGAAGCAACGGATGGAGATGGAAGAAGAACAATACTGGCGTTTGGGAGGTGAACTGAGCAGAGGTGGGCCAGTTGTCAATACGGAGCATTGGTTGTCTCATGGATGGTTGATGTTGCAATACTACTTAAGTTGCAGTATCAGTTGTGACTACACCTGATCCAGGTCCACTCCATGCTGAACGCTTGCCGTGGGAGCACGGAGCCGAGCAAAAGCAGAGATGATGAGCGGAGACAGAAAATCTACTAGAATGGCAATCAAGGGAAGAGAAATTAGAAACAATGGTAGTGAAGAGAAGAAGACTTTTGACGCCATTGATGGAATCATTATAAATTCCAATGTCATCGAAGGAATTAGCTCTATCTGCTTTTGGTTTAAAATATGTTATTCGACCAGAACTAGATCCTCTCTAACTTAAATGATACTACATTAGAGGATGTCCGATATTATTTGACCTATGAAAAAGGTTCTTCTGAATTTACGCCACCTGAAGCTGAGTCATTGGCAAAGAGACCCAAGCACTTCAGGCGGGGCCCCGCTTGGTATATGTTTCAACCTTATCTTATTACTAATTCAACAATCGGTGAAACCCGATTCAACATTTTAAATAGGCTAATTCAATATTTCATGGGGTCATTGATTAATTAAAGTTGGTCTGATCAAAACAGAACGAGGGGAACCATTAGATCCGTGTGGTTCGCTCGTCGTCCCCAAGTCCTGTCCTTCCGCCCATGAAACCTTAGCACGATTGTGGGAACCATCAGATTTACCATTTTGGCAAAAAAAAAAACCATATTGAAGCAATCCTGAGGGAGAAAGAAGTCTTGTTTTGGTTCTCATGTTTCGGCGTCATGGAGGCAGCTCTATGTGCACAGCTCGCTTTACTGAGCAAGCTGAGTCGATTTGTTCGACAACATAGTCAATATCAACAGGCTTTTCACCCTTCTCGATGTTTGTGTAAGCCTGAATATAATTTATTGATTGTCAATTAATTAATTTCAGATTATTTCTGTCTAAAAAAGGACACCCCTGTTTATATAAGAAAATCTGAACAGCCAATTGATGCCTGTGTTCTTAGACTTTCTTTAAATAACAGTCTACTGATTCAATGCTGTTATTGGTTGAAAACTAATTTAAGTGCATAGCCATGGATGGTCCAAAATGCGCACCGCAGGCGGTCATGGTTAACATCCTTGCATGGCAACCATTTGGACGTAGTAGAAGAGGAGCCATGGGACAGGTTACACACAGCTATTTTTGGGTTCTTCTTCCTTCACGACCACCTTGATATTAGGGGAGCATCACCTCCTCCCTCTTCTTGTCGACGTCGCCCCCTCCCTCTCCTTCCTCCAGCACCAGCGGCAGCTGTCGGATCACGACAGCTGCTGTGAAAAGAACCATCCTTGAGGGGAGAAGGAGGCAAGGGGACAACGGCACATTGAAGCCAACCATATTGTTGTCACATCACAAATTGTGAGCACAACAATAGAAGCCATGTGCAGCAACGGCAGAGAGCATAGGTGCGGCGTCCCGCGCCCGCCACCATTATCACATTACAGGGATTGGGAGGAAGAAGAGGTTGTCAAGGCAAGCATGCAAAGGCAGTTGCCGCTGGTGCAGTTGACATCAGCCGCGGCTGCGGCCGGCAACACCAACAAGAAGAGACTGTCCAAGCAGCTATCCATGAAGGAGACCAACAGGGAGGTCAAGTGGGAGAAGCGGCGGCGGCAGATACAACGACAGAGGAGCAGCAGGGGCTTGAATGAAACCTTCGACTTGTTCGGCAGCAGCAGTCCCTGTCCTGCAGACAGCGAGGCCAGCTCAAGTGCGGAGCGGGTAACCAAGCGTCTTACGGATGAGGATCTCGACGAGCTGAGGGGATCCATGGATCTCGGCTTCCGGTTCGACGAGCAGAAGGGTGGCCAGAACCTCTGCGACACTCTCCCAGCCCTCGATCTCTACTTTGCCATCAACCGGAAGCTCTCTGAGCCCAAGATGCGGTGGTCTACTAGCTCGGCGCCATCATCTCTATCGGCAACCAACTTGTCGCCCAACCCATGCAGCACGCCAAGCCCGGGTAGCCCTAGCGCGCACTCTAACCCCATGGACTCGTGGAAGATTTGCAGTCCAGGTAATTTGCAGCAATGCAGAAATTTTGCATGATTTTATTTATTTATTGCAGTTTCTTATATAAAGTGGAGTCCGAAGTAGTCTATTTTGGTACTGAGTTACTTGTATTATTGATGTCTTTCTTTTCCTTTGGTGGTTTTCATGCAACAGGTGACAACCCTCAGCTTGTGAAGATAAGACTTAGGCACTGGGCTCAAGTAGTGGCTTGTTCAGTGAAGCACTCCAGCTGAGTGACCCATGCACTCTACTTCCACACATGTACAAGTGATTGCCGTGTTAGACCGATGGCGATGGAGAAGCCATGACCGAGTGATACATTACAGAATGCGACCTTTTGCTCTAATGCCCATGGTGAAATTGTTGTGTATAGATTTAGCATATGCGTGTTGGCAAAAATATAAATATTTTTATGAGCTGTCCCCGATTTTCCTGGATAGCTTCATGACAAAATGATCTACTACACAATGTGTTTTTCCACACGGCTTATTCCTGCCGGTTTGTGAAAAACCGATGGTGATGAACTGCCGGTTAAAATGTAGATGGGTGCAGTGGAAGTTAGAGCGAAAACAAATATGACAGTCAATTTCAAACAAGAACCGGTGGTAACATTTTCACTGCTGGTGTCTTGTTCAACTCAAAAGTTAACTGCAATCTGTAGCCAAAATTTAATATTCTCTCTTTTTATCAGTATCATAGTTTGCTCTTTCTCCTCCCCAACCTGTTCAGTCACGTCTAGCTCTTCCTGTTCCCCAACCTTACCCTCCCGCATTACTCTCAACCAAATCCAGTTCATTCATCCTCGCATTATCCATCAATAGTGGCCTTCGTATCAAGGGGCAGATGAACGACGGCCGGGAGCCACTACTAAAGAAAGCTTATTTGAGCCAGGTCCAAATCCATTTTCAGAGCCAGTTTTGGGAGGCGGCTCTGAACAAGTGGCTATGAATTCTGATTATCGGAGCTGGTTCAAATCGGCTTTGAAAATAGATTATTATGGTCGGTTCGTGTTTGGAGTAATTTTAAAAATCATAAAAAATATCAACCGGCAATAAAGAAACTTCTCACATGGGAGGCCACCCCCATGGACCAGCCACCCTCTCCTACAACATCGCAATTTTTTTCACTTTTGCATCACCTACACTACTACAGAACCCTTATCACAGCCAGGTCCAAACCAGTTTTTACAGCCGGTTTTGGACCAGCGGCGGAGATTTAGAAGCAGTGAAAATTAGATTTCATAGCTAGTTTTGTACCGACTATGAAAATAATTTTCACAGCCGGTTTTCTGCCATAGCCACTGTGGAAACCGATTTTCTTAGTCGGTTTATGTCCTGAACCGACTGTGAAAATAGGGCATCACAACCGGCGGGAGTTAAAACCGGTTGTGATGCCCTATTTTCGGAGCCGGTTTGAACTGACAGTGTTAATATTTTGTGAATTAAAAAAAATACATATATCCCAACTTTCACAGCACAGCGATGCACAAATATATAACCAAAGCTAGTCCTAAATTCAGCATCTTATCACATGCATACATCATAATATCTTGATTCACTATGAAATAGCATAGTTTAACTTTGATTTTAACCTAGCACAATCCATCTGACTTGATAGAAGCTCATGTTTGGCATCCATCTTACACTACTACAAAAAGTTTCAACAGTAATGTTTGCAAACCCCCTTTGGTATTGGTTTTGGAACCGATACTGCATAACTGAGACTAATAGTCTCTGTCTTTAGTACTGGCTCCAAAACCGATAGCAAATGGTGTCTTGGGTACCGATTGGAAACACCAACCGTTACCAAAGGGTGCCGCCACATAGGCTTTGTGGGGGGCTCTTTGGTAGAGGTTGGTGTTTCCAACCGGTACCAAAGGATATTTTTTTCTAAACATAGGTTGTTTTTGTTAATTGGCTGCGATTTGTCTATGTGTGTACGCTTTATATGTCTTACATGATCTTTCACGCAACAAGACAGTAGTGGTTGCAAATGCAATTATCATAGCAATATATATTCATATTACATATATAATACAAGAAGTTAATTAATTTACAAGGCTTTCACAATAATTAACGAGTAGAATAAAAAGCAGAGGGTAGTGAGCAATATTGCGAAACATCATGTCCGTCATGGTGGTACTCTCCATTTGGATTTACAACTTCATGCATAATAAATCCAAGTAGTTGGTCCGTGATAGCTTTTGTTTTTTCATTCACGGGTTGTTCATCGTAGTAAACATCCTCTTCATTTTCAAATGAGAATAATTGTTAGCTATACACATGAAATAACACTAGGTTATTCTCTCCAAAAATATTAATGGTACAAGGATGAGGCATGGGCTATACTTGTAAAAAAAGAAAAGAGAAAAAAAAGAAAGAAAAGAATGAGGTAGCCATGCCCTCAATACAAAATCTAATGAGATCATTAGAGATCTCTCTGAAAAGGAGTCCAGTCTCATTTTCCCCACACTTGCACATATTGATTTGAGAATATGATTTAGTTCTTCTTGGATCCTGAATTTGACTCAACAATATTGTCACACCCAGATCTATGAATAAACCCGAATGCTACTATATGTGTACCCAGGAAGTCCAACACACACATATAGCTTTAGGATAACAGAATATCAAAGTAAATCAAGTGCTCGAATACAAAAGAATAGCATCTCTGAATTATTACAAATAAGACTCAAGTCTTTAATCAAAGATTACGCATACGAAAAGATAAGCTCTCGTGGCTCCATCAACTCCACAAGGACACCGACTGGTTGACAGCTGCATAGAAGTCTGGAAAATCTTCAGGGAACTCCACAACACCTTCAGGTTCATCTGATTACCCATCCGGGATTTTGTTGAATAATGCAAGTGTAAGTAAACAAATTTTACTTAACAAATATAACACGAGGGATGAAGGCTTAAAAGGCTAGACACGGTTTAACTGCGGTAAGCACTTTTAATTGTTCAATTTTAACATTATCCGTATTACTACAGTATGATAGGTATATCCCAGTTGTAATCCCAAATTAAAGATGTAAAGATCATCATATCATTACCAAGTTTTAGTTAAACATCACCAGGGTAAAAGTCACCAGTCAAAAAGATCCAGGCCACTCGTAACCGTGAGTACGGCTGTTATAACAGTTTTACACTCTGTAGAGGTTGTACACTTTCCCCACTGGTCGCGTAAAAGTTCAGAAGAACCTTATAACCCAACCACGCAGTGCTGATCAGGCACATTCATCACACTACCTTAGGTGTGACTGCATAGAGACGCTACGAGACCTTTCAAAATTCCCTCTAAAAAGCTAAGGGCCGCTGAGGTTCCAACATGGGCGCATGAACCCAACTCCCAGGATCAACAAACACCCATGGCGCAACGTGAGTGATTGACGGCGTTCAGGGCGCAACGTGAACAAAATTGCCTACGGACATCATGGCGCAACATGAGTCCGTCCCCGAGCAGATCAGGCTCATACTTAAACCGTGGTTCCCCTCTAACGCCTTTCGGTAACCCCCGCTAGTTAGAGTTGTACATTTTACTTAGTTAAGACCAGAGCCCATTGATTCCCGTGGTTGTACTGTTTTCCCGGGTTGCCACTTTAAGATAGACTATAACAAGTGATGCCCAGAACAAAGCACACATCAATTGTCCCAGTTAAAAGGTTGTTTAGGACAAAGCACACAGCACATGTCCCAATTAATTGAGTTGCCTAGAACAAAGCACACAGCACATGTTCTAGATCGTGAATTGCCTAGAATAAAGCACACAGCACATATTCTAGAACAAGAGTTTGCTGAGAACAAAGCACACAGCACATGTTCCAGCTACCTAACCCGGTTGCTAAAAAGCAAGTTTTAATCATTCGCAAATGATCATAAGTATCCAAATATCATCGTCCAAAGACGGTAAGCTCATGTTGCATAGCCTAGCATTTGCTACCCAAAAGATGCATAACCCAGGTTGAACAAGAAAATAAGTTTTAAGAATACTAGGGATAACCTAAAACAGATTAACTCATGCATGAATGTAAATGATTATTAATTGTGTATAGGTATCAAGGAATTCTCGTGTTATACTTGCCTTCCTCTTGGTCCTGCAGCTGCTGCTCTTGCTCTTCAAAGTGTTGCTCGAAAGACGGCTCACCAGCTAGACTCGAACAACAATCATCAACACACAATCCAGACAAGCCAGTACATGCACATCAAGTGAAATAAATTAGAACAGTACACCAAACAATTCAAACAGTGGCTAAAAAGCTAATAAAACTATTCTACGCATTACTACGAGCACATGAGCGCAAGGATCACTGAAATCGGAGTTAAAACGCATAATCTAGGGCTAAAACAAGGTCTAGGGGCTTAACTGCAATTAACAGAACTTCATAAGGGCTAAACAGTAAGAAACCGAGGGTATAAACATAAATGAAGGTCAAACTCGGGGTCTAAAAGGTGAAAAGCAGGGTCTGGACGGCGGGTTCTATTATCCAAAAACTTGGGGTTTAAACTGAAAGAAAATAGGACCTAATCGTAATTATTTTCTAAAGCTTTAGGACTGCGGGTTAATTATTCAAAAACCAGGGGACTCTTAATCAAAAAGGCGAAAGGGTATGCGGGATCTGATCTGGGCCATGGGTTTCGGATCGGGCGGTTGAGATCCTCCGGTCGGTTTTTAAGTTGCCGGCGCAGGAGGGTGACGGCGGCGTGCGACGGCGGCGGTGGCGGGCTCGCCGGAGTGGAGCGGCGCCGGGGCTACGGTGCACTATTTCACCCACGGATTGGACCGGGAGGAAGAGGGGGATGCGGGGGTGCTTACCAGAGGGTCGAAAACGGGGTTTGGGCGGCGGAGCGGGTGCACGACGGTGAACGGCGGACGACGGCTCGGCGTCGCGTTGCGAGCGGTGCTCCGGGGCTTGGCTTGTGGCGTGCGTCGACGGGGTGTCTCCTGGAGGTACCTACGTGCGCGAGAGGGAGGTCAGGGCGAGCGCGGAGCTTCGGGTGGCAAGCACGGCGGCGGCGGCGCTTACCTCGGCTATGGCGGGCGGCGGCTTTCGGGAGCTCGGGATACGGGGTGTAGGGGGGCCTAGGGCTCCTTTTATAGAGGGAGGGGACGCGGATAAGCTCGGGGAGGAATCCGTGGTGGGCACGGCAGCAACCCCTCCGCGGGACGCGCGCGCGGCGGTTGCGGAGGTCCGACAGCGGCCGGACTCGGACTCGGGTCCGAGTCGAGCGACACGGGGAGCGGGATGATAGGCGGGGCCCGCCTGTCGGCGGCCCGGGCGAAAACGCCCCAGGCGCTGGGCGCCTTCACGTGGAGGGAGCGGGTGGCTGGGCCAGCAGGCCGACTTGGGCCGGGAAGCTAAGCGGGCCGAGTGCAAGGGAGAAAAGGGGAAGGGGCGATGTGGGTTGGGCCTGGGAGTTCGAGGGGCAAAAACGGACCGAGCAAGAGTTCAGGGGCTAAAACCGGACTTGAAGCGAAAAGAATAAATAGACACTCGTTCAAAAACAAATTCAGTGAGGATTTCAAATAGAAATTCAAAGCCCATCAAATGAATTGCTAGCAAACAAAAATATGCTTCGGCATGAATGCACACACATGTTTTCCAACGCTTACCTTTGCTTTTAATTTTTGGGACAAATTTTTAATTAACACCTATATGCCATGGACAATTCAATAATTAAATATATTAAATTCTAATTTTTATTAAGATCTAATTTTTAGGGTGTTACAGACCTATCCCCCTTAAGATGAATCTCGTCCTCGAGATTTGGCTGCAGATTGGAATAGATTGGGAAACTCTGCCCTCAAATCCTCTTCTCTTTCCCAGTTTGCCTCATCCTCTGAGTGTTGACTCCACTGTACCTTGCACATTCTCGTCACCTTGTTTCGGGTAACTCTTTCTGCTTCCTCCAGTATTCTGATCGGGTACTCGGTATACGTAAGATCTTCCTGCACATTAAGCTCCTCCATTGGTAACTGTTCCTCTGGCACTCTCAAACACTTCTTCAGCTGTGACACATGGAACACATCATGAACTCCCGAGAGTCTTTCTGGCAACTCCAACCGATACGCTACTTCACCTCTTCTTTCTAGCACCTTGAATGGTCCAATATATCTGGGGGCTAGTTTACCCCTCATGTTGAACCTCCGAACTCCTTTCATGGGTGACACCTTGAGATACACGTAGTCTCCAATCTCAAAGCTAAGCTCTCTTCTGCGCACATCTGCATAACTCTTCTGCCTAGACTGGGCTGCCTTTAAGTTCTGCCTGATGGTTTGCACTTGCTGTTCTGCTATTCTGAGAAACTCAGGTCCAAACACTTGACTCTCTCCTGTCTAATTCCAGAATAACGGTGTTCTGCATTTTTCTGCCATACAATGCTTCAAATGGTGCCATCTTGATACTCTGCTGGTAACTATTGTTGTAAGAGAACTCTGCATAAGGTAAGCTCTTATCCCAACTAGTCCCATACTGTAGAGCACAGGCTCTCAACATATCCTCAAGTACCTGATTAGTTCTTTCTGTTTGTCCATCGGTCTGCGGGTGATATGCTTAACTAAACTTCAACTCGGTATCCATAGCCTCATGAAGCTTCTGCCAAAAGTGTGACGTAAACTGTGTTCCTCTGTCAGACACAATCCTCTTGGGTACTCCATGTAGACACACTATTCTCTCCATGTACAGCTCTGCTAGCTTGGCACCTGTATAGGTGGTTTTTACTGGAAGAAAATGTGCCACCTTGGTTAGACGATCGACGATCACCCACACAGAGTCATAACCTCTCTGCGTGCGCGGCAGACCAGTGATGAAATCCATACCAACTTCCTCCCATTTCCATTCTGGTATCCGGAGTGGTTGCAGTAAACCAGCAGGTCTCTGATGCTCTGCCTTGACTCTCTGGCATGTATCACACAAAGCAACATACTCTGCAACTCCTCTCTTCAGCCCATACCACCAGTACCTCTCTTTGATATCGAGATACATCTTAGTACTGCCTGGATGAATCGAGTAAGCGGAATCATGAGCTTCCCTCAATATAGCTTCTCTGATATGTTTCACCTCTGGAACACATATTCTCTTACCATACCACAGCGTTCCTTGCTCATCGACCCTAAAACCCGGTGCGTGACCAAGCGGGATCTGCTCTGCGATTTCCTGCAGCTTCTTATCCTCTAACTGTGCCTTGCGAATTTCTTGTTCTAGAGTAGGCTCAACTTCAAGTTCTACCAAGTTAGCTACCATTCCCAGGTTCAAACGTTCAAACTCCTTGGCTAACTCGTCTGGCATCTGAGTCACCTCTACCATACTGGCGTAGCTTCTTCTACTAAGGGCGTCGGCAACAAGGTTTGCCTTTCCTGGATGATAATGAATCTCCAAGTCGTAGTCCTTGATCAACTCTAGCCACCTTCTCTATCTCAAGTCAAGTAGTGTCTCCAAATCTTCAAGGCATGTACCACAGCTGCCAACTCCAGGTCATGAGTCGGGTAGTTGACCTCATGCTTCCTGAGTTGTCGAGAAGCATATGAAACTACTCTGCCTTCCTGCATCAACACACATCCCAATCCCTGTCTAGAGGCATCACAGTAGATCGAGAAACTCTTATTCAGATCTGGCAGAATCAATACTGGCGCGGTAGTCAACCTTTTCTTAAGTTCTTCAAAGCCCTTCTGACACTGTTCGGACCACACGAACTTTGCATTCTTCTCTAGCAACGCTGTCAAGGGTTTGGCTATTTTAGAGAATCCTTTAATGAATCTCCGATAATAGCCTGCCATTCCCAAGAAACTCCGAATCTCACTAACATCCTTCGGCGGGTTCCAGCTAAGAACATCCTTCACCTTCTTAGGATCAACGGCTACTCCTCCATTGGAGACCACATGTCTGACGAACGACACTTCTTCCAACCAAAAATCACACTTACTGAACTTAGCAAACAATTGTTGTTCCCTTAACCTTTGTAATACCAATCTCAGATGTTCTGCATGTTCTTCCCTATTCTTTGAGAAAACCAAGATGTCGTCAATGAATACCACAATGAACTTATCCAGATAGTCCATGAACACCTTGTTCATCAAGTACATGAAGTATGCTGGTGCATTGGTTAGCCCAAACGACATTACGGTAAACTCATACAAGCCATACCGAGTAGTGAAGGTGGTCTTTGGTATGTCTGATGGATGAATCCTCAGTTGATGATATCCTGATCGAAGGTCAATCTTAGAGAACACACAAGCTCCCCTCAACTGATCAAACAAGTCATCAATTCTAGGTAAGGGATACTTGTTCTTGATAGTAACTTCATTTAGAGCCCTGTAGTCTACACACATCCTCTGAGGGCCATCCTTCTTTTCTACAAACAGCACTGGTGCTCCCCATGGTGAAGAACTAGGACGAATGTAACCTTTATCTAACAATTCCCTTAGTTGTTTCTTTAGTTCCTCTAGTTCATTTACTCCCATTCTATATGGCTTTTTAGCTATAGGTGCGGTTTCAGGTTTAAGCTCAATAAGAAACTCAGTGTCGCGTTCTGGTGGCATACCTAGTAACTCCTCTAGAAAGACATCCGGAAACTCTCCCACAACTCTGATATCTTCCATGGCTTCTTCTTTCATCTGGTTGATTTGACAGGTTCCCAATGTAGACGGATCTGCTTGAAACTCAATCTTTTCCCCAGTCTTGGTCGTCAATTCTACTGCCCTCTGAGCACACTTGATAATAGCATTGTAGGCTTTCAACCAAGTCATTCCCAAGATGAGATCTATTCCCATAGAATTCAGGACTACAGGTGTGGCTTGAAACTCTACCCCCTTATTTGTACTCTTACATCTGGACATGCTAATGTTGCCCTTAATTCCCCTCCAGGTGAATTAACTATTAAGGTATGTGGCATGGATTGCATGGTCATTCTATACTTTTTCACATACTGAGCAGATATGAAAGCATGTGTAGCACCAGAATCAAACAGAACAGATGCAGGGTGTGAGTTGACTAGAAACGTACCGAACACCACATCGGTTGCTCCTTGGGCTGCCTCCTCGCTCACGTGGTTCACCTTTCCACGTGCCACGTTCTGTTGTCCTCCATTGTTGCGAGGCTGCTGGGGGTTCTGACCATTGTTCCTTGGGGCGTTGTTCTGCCCACTTGCATTCTGGCCTCTCTTAGGGCAGTTGTTAGCATAGTGCCCCGGGTCACCACAGTTGTAGCAAGCTCTGCCGGCCATGGGAGCTACAGGCACAGCATTGCTCTGAGTGAGGCGTGGTGCTGGGTTCTGCGGTTGCTGCTGCTCGTACCTCTGTTGGTAGGCTTGTTGCTGGCGTTGTTGCTGTTGCTGCTGCTGTTGATAAGGCGGGCGCTGCTGGTACTGTTGGCGCTGCTGCTGATTCCCAGAGTTCGGTGGGCCTTGAATGCAGAGCTGGCCACCGGACTGTGGGTTGAAGCGGGGGCGCGAGCTATTCCCACCCGTCTAGTTGAGGAACTTTCTTTTCTTGTCCTCCATCTCTCGACGCTTGTGCTCCAGCATCAGGGCATTATCGACCAACTAGTGAAAGTTGTCGAAGGTGTGAGTGAGCAGCTGATACTGAAGGCCATCATTCAGTCCTCTAAGGAACTGCCTCTGCTTCTTCTTGTCATCCGCCACGTTCTCAGGAGCGTAGCGAGATAATTCAATGAACTTGTCACGATAGGCAGTGACAGTCATTGATCCTTGCTTTAAAGCCAGGAACTCTTCTTGTTTCAGGGTCATGAGGCCCTCTGGAATGTGGTGAGCACGGAAATGCTCACTGAACTCTGCCCACGTGATGTGGTCAGGGTCCTGGTGAGAGTACAGATATGATTCCCACCATTCCTGGGCAGCTCCTTGCAACTGCCCAGCTCCATAGAGCACCTTCTCCCTGTCGGTGCACTGAGCAATCTCCAGTTGACAGTTCACAGCCTTGAGCCAGTCTTCAGCTTGTAGTGGTACACTGGCGTGGGTGAAGACAGGCGGACGCCCTTTCATGAACTCTCCACGCCGATCTCTGACCTGCGGCTGATGCTGCGGTGGCGGCTGGTTCTGCAGATTCTGCTGTATAGCTACGAATGCGTTAGCCATCTGCTGCAGCATCTGATTCTGATTGGCCAGTAGCTGTTCGAGCGGCACTAGAGGTGCTGGCGGCGGCGGGTTTTGGTTGGCACGACCTCCACGAGCATTCCTCCGGTTGGCCATCTGTTACAGACACATGTTACTGTTACTTTTCAATTCCATACCATGAATCCATTCTGAATGATCATAGGCACAAGATAGAGACAGATTTGAGAGAATTCAGCAGATAGAGAGTAGATAAAGGATATGGAAGCAAAGTAAGAGACAGATAGATTATAGAAACCCAACTATTTATTCATTAACGAACTAAACCAATATTCTAGATGTATGTGAACAATAAGTTCACATGCACCACACTCATTACAAAGATCCAAATCACACAAGTTCACAAGAATAATAAAGCAAGCACTCATTAACACGGTTCAAACACTAAGTCTCAGACGACTCACACGACTCAACTCGCATGACTAGCGTTTTTATTACAACTCAAGACCATCTAATTCTCATCTATGGTGGTGCGGCTAGCAAAAGTCCCGTAGCGAGTCCTCTTGCGGGGTGGTGCTTCTGCGAGATACTCTGGCTCCTCCATTGGTGGTTCAGCGCCGGGGTGCTCCAACTCTGCGATCCTAAGCCTTGCTGCTTGAAGCTCTTCCCACATCCTGGAGTGCTCATCCAGTAGCGAGTCAAACTCCGTGTTGATGGCCGCAGCAAAGCCCACGGTCTCCACGAGTCTTGCACTCTGCTCTCCAGCTAGGTTGGCGATCCTGCTAGCCCTCCTCCCACGTGGCACCCGTGGAATGTAGCGCTCTGCCCCATCGCGAACAAGGCTGAAGTAGAGTCCACGATAGGCGTAGAGTGCCCGGCGGGCAGCATCAGTGATGCCAGCCTCCTGTGTCTCCCTGGGAGCCAGCGCGGGGTGCTCTGACTCAGTCCTGGCGGCGCTTAGTAGTCGAGCAGACACACGAACACAAGCCGTGGTCTTCCAGAAGTCAGTGTAGCGGTGATGAGTCCACCACTCACTGTGGTAGTCCACACTGACACGGCCATGTCCATAGTGGTGCTGAAGTAGGCGAAGCAGACGACGATGGAAGTAGCAGTCTCCTCCATCACGAGTAGTCTCCACCACCTTCCATCCCGTAGATGGAGGTGGGTGGTCTTCCTCATCATCATCAGAGTCATCAGAGCCATCATAGTCGGAGTCCTCTCCATCTGAATCATCACCATCGCCTTCGAGGTCCTCTGGGCCTCCTCCGGCAGCGGCACCTTCTTGCTTGACTGGAGCTAGTGGCGCCGGTGGTGGGACAACAGGCATGAACTGGTCCTCCTCCTCATCGTAGATCTCGACCATCTCGGGATCTTCTTCAGCTTCCTCCACTGGCGGCTTCTGGATAGGCAGCAGCTCTATCTCTCCAACTGGATCAGGGTTGAAGAACTGCAAGGCATGCTCAGCAACTCTGGGAGGCAAGAACTCTCCAACACATTTGCGTGGAGTGACCTTAGTGCGAGCCATCTATAGAAGAAAGAGAACAAGGGATTAAATTAAAATTTTGTAATAGAATGAGATGGAATAATAAGAATAAAGATTTGTATAAAATAACTCAAAGTGAAACAAGAGATTAAAGTAAATTAGAAATAAGGAATAATAATAAGAATCAGTAAAATAATCAAGATTAAAACTTAAATGGAATAAGGACAAGGATAAAAGAAGACTCTAAATGACCATTCTAACTAGGTTGCGTGTCCTACAGTCAGCACTGCTTTGATACCAATCTGTCACACCCGGATCTACGAATAAACCCGAATGCTATCCAACACACACATATAGCTTTAGGATAACAGAATATCAAAGTAAATCAAGTGCTCGAATACAAAAGAATAGCATCTCTGAATTATTACAAATAAGACTCAAGTCTTTAATCAAAGTTTACGCATACGAAAAGATAAGCTCTCGTGGCTCCATCAACTCCACAAGGACACCGACTGGTTGACAGCTGCCTAGAAGTCTGGAAAATCTTCAGGGAACTCCACAACACCTTCAGGTTCATCTGATTACCCATCCGGGATTTTGTTGAATAATGAAAGTGTAAGTAAACAAATTTTACTTAACAAATATAACACGAGGGATGAAGGCTTAAAAGGCTAGACACGGTTTAACTGCGGTAAGCACTTTTAATTGTTTAATTTTAGCATTAACCGTATTACTACAGTATGATAGATGTATCCCAGTTGTAATCCCAAATTAAAGATGTAAAGATCATCATATCATTACCAAGTTTTAGTTAAACATCACCAGGGTAAAAGTCACCAGTCAAAAAGATCCAGGCAACTCGTAACCGTGAGTACGGCTGTTATAACAGTTTTACACTCTGCAGAGGTTGTACACTTTCCCCACTGGTCGTGTAAAAGTTCAGAAGAACTTTATAACCCAACCACGCAGTGCTGATCAGGCACATTCATCACACTACCTTTGGTGTGACTGCATAGGGACGCTACGAGACGTTTCAAAATTCCCTCTAAAAAGCTAAGGGCCGCTGAGGTTCCAACATGGGCGCATGAACCCAACTCCCAGGATCCACAAACACCCATGGCGCAACGTGAGTGGTTGACGGCGTTCAAGGCGCAACGTGAACAAAATTGCCTACGGACATCATGGCGCAACGTGAGTCCGTCCCCGAGCAGATCAGGCTCATACTTAAACCGTGGTTCCCCTCTAACGCCTTTCGGTAACCCCCGCTAGTTAGAGTTGTACATTTTACTTAGTTAAGACCAGAGCCCATTGATTCCCGTGGTTGTAATGTTTTCCCGGGTTGCCACTTTAAGATAGACTATAACAAGTGATGCCCAGAACAAAGCACACAACAATTGTCCCAGTTAAAAGGTTGTTTAGGACAAAGCACACAGCACATGTCCCAATTAATTGAGTTGCCTAGAACAAAGCACACATCACATGTTCTAGATCGTGAATTGCCTAGAATAAAGCACACAGCACATATTCTAGAACAAGAGTTTGCTGAGAACAAAGCACACAACACATGTTCCAGCTACCTAACCCGGTTGCTAAAAAGCAAGTTTTAATCATTCGCAAATGATCATAAGTATCCAAATATCATCGTCCAAAGACGGTAAGCTCCTGTTGCATAGCCTAGCATTTGCTACCCAAAAGATGCATAACCCAGGTTGAACAAGAAAATAAGTTTTAAGAATACTAGGGATAACCTAAAACAGATTAACTCATGCATGAATGTAAATGATTATTAATTGTGTATAGGTATCAAGGAATTCTCGTGTGTCACACCCGGATTTACGAATAAACCCGAATGCTACTATATGTGTACCCAGGAAGTCCAACACACACATATAGCTTTAGGATAACAGAATATCAAAGTAAAACAAGTGCTCGAATACAAAAGAATAGCATCTCAGAAATTATTACAAATAAGACTCAAGTCTTTAATCAAAGTTTACGCATACGAAAAGATAAACTCTCATGGCTCCACTAACTCCACAAGGACACCGACTGGTTGACAGCTGCCTAGAAATCCGGAACATCTTCAGGAAACTCCACAACACCTTCAAGTTCATCTGATTACACATCCGGGATTTTGTTGAATAATACAAGTGTAAGTAAACCATCTTACTTAACAGATATAACACGAGAGATGAAGGCTTAAAAGGCTAGACACGGTTTAACTGCGGTAAGCACTTTTATTTGTTCAATTTTAACATTAACCAAATTACTAAAGTGTAGTAGGTAATTCCCCAGTTGTAACCCAAATTAAGTATAAGTAGAGAAGTATCTTAGTCCACCATCATTTCAGTTCCATTCCAATTTTAAACATCACCGGGGTAAAAGTCACTGTCAAAAAGAATCCAGGCCACTCATAACCGTGAGTACGGCTGATATACCAGTTTTACACTCTGCAGAGGTTGTACACTTTTCCCACTGGTCGCGTAAAAGTTCAGAAGAACTTTATAACCCAACCACGCAGTGCTAGCTAGGCACATTCATCACACTACCTTTGGTGTGACTGCATAGGGACGCTACGAGACCTTTCAAAATTTACTTAGTCAAGACCAGAGCCCATTTGATTCCCGTGGTTGCACTGTTCTCCCGGGTTGCCACTTTAAGATAGACCATAACTAGTGATGCCCAGAACAAAGCACGTAGCAATTGTTCCAGTTTAAAGGTTGGTTAAGAACAAAGCACACAGCACATGTTCCGATTTAGGTTGGATGGAGCAAAGCACACAGCACATGTCCAAATTAAGGGTTGCCTAGAACAAAGCACACAGCACATGTTCTAGATCGTGAATTGCCTAGAATAAAGCACACATCACATATTCTAGAACAGGAGTTTGCTGAGAACAAAGCACACAGCACATGTTCCAGCTACCTAACCATGTTGCTAAAAAGCAAGTTTTAATCATTCGTAAATGATCATAAGTATCCAAGTTCCATCGTCCAAAGACGATAAGCTCAAGTTGCATAGCCTAGCATTTACTACCCAAAGATGCATAACCCGGTTGAACAAGGAAATAAGTTTTAAGAACTCTAGGGATAAACCTAAACAAATTAACTCATGCATGAATGTAGTGATTAATGTGTATAGGTATCAAGGATTTCTCGTGTTATACTTGCCTTCCTCTTGGTGCTGCAGCTGCTGCTCTTGCTCTTCAAAGTGTTGCTCGAAGAACGGCTCGAATGGCTCACTGGCTAGACACGATCAACAATCACCAACACACAATCCAGACAAGCCAGTACATGCATATCAAGTGAAATAAATTAGAACAGTACACCAATCAACACAAACAGTGGCTAAAAAGCTAACAAAACTATTCTACGCATCACTACGAACACATGAGCGCAAGAATCACTGAAATCGGAGTTAAAACGCATAATCTAGGGCTAAAACAAGGTCTAGGGGCTTGCTGGCAAGAAAACTAAACTTCCAGGGACCTATCTGTGAGAAAACAAGGGCCCAAACGTAATTATGTATAAAAACAGAAGGTTTAACGCGTAAATAATACAACCTAGGACGGCGGGTTCAATTATTTAAAAGCTCAGGGTTCAAACCGTAAGAAAAAGGACCTAAACCTAATTATTTTTGAACTACACAGGATTGAGGGTTGATTCATGGAAAATAGAGGGGCTTTTCTGCAAAACAGGTGCTGCGTGGCTGGCTTGACTGGCGTGGTGCTGACGTGGCGCCCATGTGTCGGCCACGTGGCGCTGACGAGGCAGTGGACCGCGCCGTGGACTCGGTCCACGGGTCCACGGTGGACCGGTTACAGGCCGAAGGGGTACGGGCAGATCTCAGCCGTCCAGATCAGATCAGGCGGCTGAGTTTGAAGTGGGCGGCTGAGGTCACCAGCGGCGAGCGGGGACGGCGGCGAGCGGCGGTGAACGGCGGCGCTGCATCGAACTAGGGGCTAGGGGGCTCGGTTTTGTGTGCGAATAGGACCGGGAGAACGAGGAGCGCACGGCGAGACTTCCCAAGGGGTCGAGGACGGCGATTAGGCGGCCGAGAGGGGACTCGACGGCGAACGGCGGCGGTGAGGCTCGGGGCTCGGCGGCGGGGTGGTCCGGGGCTCGGTGTCGGGGTTCCGGGCGTCGGGGTGGCCTCCAAGAGCTCCTGTGGGCACGGGGAAAGGGTTAGGAGCGAGCGCGGCTCCTCCTTGGCGTCGAAAACGAGCGGCGGCGGCGGCTTACCGGAGCGGAAGGCACGGCGGCGGCGCTAGCTCTCGGGTACGGGAAACGAGGTAAGGGAGGGGGTTTGGGGTAGCTTTATAGGGCGGAGGTTGTAGGGGATAAGCTCGCGCGGAGTCCGGGGCGGATAGGGCCAGGCGCGCGCGCGAATCGCGGCGGCGGTTGGGCGCGGCGGCGTCGGACTCGGCGGGGAGTCCGAGCTGGAGGGAGGGGACGGCCCTGACAGGTGGACCCCACCTGTCAGCGGCGCGGGTGGAAAACGCCCGGGGCGCTGGGCGTCTTTGGTGAGCGGGAGGCGGACGGGCGCGGCAGCTAGGCCGAGTGGGCCGAGTGGGTTGGGCTGCGGGGAGGAAAGGTGGACTGGGCTGAGGGTTAATGGGGCAAAAGCAAACCGGACGAAAAGCTTAGGGGCTAAAATCAGACTTAACGCGAAAAAGAAAATAACCACTCAATCCAAAGCATTTTAAATGGGGACCTTAAATACAAATTTAACATCCATCATTTAAACTGCTAACAAACAAAAATATGCATCGGCATGAGTGCACAAACATGTTTTCCTACGCTTACCTTTGCTTTTAATTTACTATCATAATTCTAATTAACTCCTATATGACATGAACAATTCATAATTAAATATATTAAATCCTAATTTTATTTAGACATAATTTTTAGGGTGTTACATTGTGTTATACTTGCCTTCCTCTTGGTCCTGCAGCTGCTGCTCTTGCTCTTCAAAGTGTTGCTCGAAAGACGGCTCGAACGGCTCACTGGCTAGACTCGAACAACAATCATCAACACACAATCCAGACAAGCCAGTACATGCACATCAAGTGAAATAAATCAGAACAGTACATCGAACAATTCAAACAGTGGCTAAAAAGCTAATAAAACTATTCTACGCATTACTACGAGCACATGAGCTCAAGAATCACTGAAATCGGAGTTAAAACGCATAATCTAGGGCTAAAACAAGGTCTAGGGGCTTAACTGTAATTAACAGAACTTCCTAATGCTAAAAAGTAAGAAACCGAGGGTATAAACATAAATGAAGGTCAAACTCGAGGTCTAAAAGGTGAAAAGCAGGGTCTGGACGGCGGGTTCTATTATCCAAAAACTTAGGGTTTAAACTGAAAGAAAACAGGACCTAATTGTAATTATTTTCTAAAGCTTTAGGACTATGGGTTAATTATTCAAAAACCAGGGGGCTCTTAATCAAAAAGGCGAAAGGGTATGCGGGATCTGATCTGGGCCGTGGGTTTCGGATCGGGCGGTTGAGATCCTCCGGTTGGGTTTTAAGTTGCCGGCGCAGGAGGGTGACGGCGGCGTGCGACGGCGGCGGTGGCGGGCTCACCGGAGTGGAGCGGCGCCGGGGCTACGGTGCACTATTTCACCCACGGATTGGACCGGGAGGAAGAGGGGGATGCGGGGGTGCTTACCAGAGGGTCGAAAACGGGGTTTGGGCGGCGGAGCGGGTGAACGACGGTGAACGGCGGACGACGGCTCGGCGTCGCGTTGCGGGCGGTGCTCCGGGGCTCGGCTTGCGGCGTGCGTCTATGGGGTGTCTCCTGGAGGTACCTACGTGCGCGAGAGGGAGGTCAGGGCGAGCGCGGAGCTTCGGGTGGCAAGCAAGGCGGCGGCGGCACTTACCTCGGCTATGGCGGGTGGCGGCTTTCGGGAGCTCGGGATACGGGGTGTAGGGGGGCCTAGGGCTCCTTTTATAGAGGGAGGGGACGCGGATAAGCTCGGGGAGGAATCCGTGGCGGGCACGGCAGCAACCCCTCCGCGGGACGCGCGCGCGGCGGTTGCGGAGGTCCGGCAGCGGCCGGACTCGGACTCGGGTCCGAGTCGAGCGACACGGGGAGCGGGATGACAGGCGGGGCCCGCCTGTCGGCGGCCCGGGCGAAAACGCCCCAGGCGCTGGGCGCCTTCACGTGGAGGGAGCGGGCGGCTGGGCCAGCAGGCCGACTTGGGCCGGGAAGCTAAGCGGGCCGAGTGCAAGGGAGAAAAGGGGAAGGGGCGATGCGGGCTGGGCCTAGGAGTTCGAGGGGCAAAAACGGACCGAGCAAGAGTTCAGGGGCTAAAACCGGACTTGAAGCGAAAAGAATAAATAGACACTCGTTCAAAAACAAATTCAGTGAGGATTTCAAATAAAAATTCAAAGCCCATCAAATGAATTGCTAGCAAACAAAAATATGCTTCGGCATGAATGCACACGCATGTTTTCCTACGCTTACCTTTGCTTTTAATTTTTGGGACAAATTTTTAATTAACACCTATATGCCATGGACAATTCAATAATTAAATATATTAAATTCTAATTTTTATTAAGACCTAATTTTTAGGGTGTTACAAATATATGCATCTCGAGTGTGCCCATGCTCTCCTATGATGAACTCGACCTATTGAGAGAAATGAGAATTGTGAGAGGTTTTGTAAGGGCACAAACACATCGAGACTTGAGGGAATCATCCGAGGAACTTTGCTTTCTTTGCAAAACTTTATAAAACCTTCGGTTAGATGGTTGAACAAGGACGAGCTTGTAGCAATGTATCTAAGTCATTCTAGTTTCCAACCGCTCATGACAAGGAGAAGCTATGTGCCCCATTGGTTCTAAGTAACGAGAATATTACTTTTCACCAGCTTATGCAATTCAAAGAAGAATATCTTGCTGAACCACTGGTACTTTTGGGAAGTAATATGGAAGTAACTCTTGATCCACCGAGTCTAAGTTCTAGTCTTTGCTCGGGATGAGCAAAGGGCTAAGCTTGGGGAGTTTGTTGACGGTCATTAAGTGATGAAATCGGACCGTCCATGACCTCGGGAAATAAATAAAGACAGCATATATTAGTTATTATATTTCAAATAACATGGTTCCACGTGTATCTATAATGTATTTGAATATAGGGACTTAGAAGCAAAAGATGAAGTAAATTGGGCCCAGGCCCAGGTCACCTGACCTGGCCTGGTGCCCAATGGAGCCCCAAATCCCCCCATGCACAGAAGCACACACAAGTATCATCACAACCACTGGTTGGATGTCGCATTTCATCGGGGGTAAGATGAGGCCACATGTCCATCACTTGGATAGAAGGGCCCACAATAGAAATTACATGCACCCAACTCAAGCGAACCCACCTGGAACCGACCTCAGGACCCACATGTCAATCACCCAGAGGAAGGTCGGCCTAAGGGGCGGCAACACCAAGTCTGCCGACTCCCCGCATGTCCGAGTCAGCCCAACTTTGATGAGGGGCATCCTAGTGACCTCAGGAGCGCATATGTGCCATGCATGAGTGGAGGCGGTGCATCCAAGGGTTGCCCAACCTGGCCCCACCGTCAAACGGCCTCAACCGCCATGAGCTGCCTCTCCACCGCCCATGCAACCAATAAATGGGTGATTCCAGCCTCTTCATTGACACACACCAGAAGAAGAGCTCTCTCTTGCTGCAAGCTTAGTTTTAATCTAGTAGTAGTCTTAGAAGTTGATCTTTTGAAGGGCTTCCGAAGGAGTCTTGGTAAGATCTAGAGTTCAACTTTGTAATTCTTTCTGTTGAGGCCATAATATCGTGGTACCTGACCATAAGGATTACTGACCATGGACTCTGAAAACCAGAAGACTCCAAGAAGGACGCGAAAGCCTATTCGAGGAAGGAAAGACCTGATCAAGAGATGGAGATAGAGTCCTAGTGTATTTAGGTGCTAGTTGCGTCTGTTGATGCCAAAAAATAGAGTTCTAGAAACAACACTGTGGCCTGGAAGATTTGCTTGAACTTCAGTGCAGGTCAAAAATCTTGAGGTTCGTGCCGTGCTAGTTAATTTGACCTGAAATTGACAACGTAGATTTTAATCAATAACTTCATCGGAACTCATCGGTCAAAGCCCCAATTTATTCCTGCAATCGGATCAACATAAAGGAAAGTCCGATGCAAGCATGAACCATCAGCCTTGAGTCTGAATTGTGAGGATGTAACATGTAATAAAATAGGCCATCGAATATAAGAGCCAATTTAGTAATAAATCAAGTTTAATCATGCTCTTTATTACACATCGACTTGAAAAAACTAAGGTCAATGTCAATAACAATCGGATCGGACCTAACCAAGACAACATTGCTAGCAGGGCACCAATTTAGCATATTCACACCGATAGATCTCTATGTTCTAAAGAACTTGCCTAAACTCAATTTATTTGTGACTTAGATAATTAAATCTAAACTAGCTTTATAAATGAGAAGGACGAATAGATCTTTTGCAAGATGTATGATAAATAAATAACAAAACAGAGCAAATAGATCTAAAACTGATGTAAGCTGATGAGATAAAACAACAAGCCACGATAAAGGGTGAGCGATCTAAACGAAGAAGAGCGATACGCTTCAATCTAAAGCTTAGAACGACTCGATAAATTAATGAATTATTTAGACAAAGAAGGGCGTTACACCTCAATTTAAAGCCTTAGATAATTCGGTAGATGTCATGCTTACAGGCAAACCGGAGGTCAACATGATGCAGCCCTGCTTGCTAAAGAACTCAATGAAAAGGGTTTGTTTGGCGTGAGGTCGGAGAGTGACTTGTATTGATTGGTTGTGTGAACGTCTTTTTACAATATCATAGGTTTATATTTATACCCTGGAAATCTAACTAAACCTTGTCGAATTCGACAATATCTCTAATATTTTTAAAGCAAGCCTAACTCTAAACTACCAAAGGAATTACAATTGCCACAAATCAGGCCTTGTAGAAGCTTCCAGACACATGTCCTCACAGTTGTATCCGCTCCAGCCTCATATCACCGTGTCCAATCAGGACTCATTGCTGCACTCAAAAATCAAACTAGCCCGATTAAGAATCGAATCGCCTTTGAATCAGAATCAGACTCGCCTACATCAGTCAGAATCGGCTTCGGCTTCAACTACTAATCAGACCGGCTTCACTCTTTAACTACCATCATCGGCTCCAACTTTACTCAGTATTTTCCTTCGCCAGCCGAGTCAAAATCTGGTGTCAACAGTGTCTCCCAGGATATATAATGGGGGGTCCTGTGCATAGAGGGTATCCCAACTTAGAACAATCCACCCGAGGGTACTCGATACAACATTGTATTTTGTACTCGCCAAATCAATACAAATAACAACTGGACGTAGGGATTTTACTCGATCTCAATGGCCTGAACTAGTATAAAATCTCATGTCTCATCTTGCCGACTATAATCAATCTACACGAAGAAGCAAGGTTCCCGAGAACCAAATATCCGCCTGTCTAAAACGCCGATAGAGGCGCGCCAGGTAGGGGCCCTTGCGTGAAGATCTGATCATGCCAATCATCAATCGAGTTTGGTTCCTAGATTCGATGGCTCCATCAACTTCCTCGATCCAGAGTTCCATCAAGTCTGAAGCCATCGGAAGCTTGATCTCGGCGCCACCACATGCTATCAACCATGATTCACTTTGGTGATCTGGTTTTCGAGCACCAGGGTGATTACAAGCTCAAACTCACTGTGATCTATGACCCAGACCTAACCCGATCTGATCGGGAACTTTTCACCTTGTTCATGGAGTCGACTCCCCAGGAGCTCCAAGACGTCACCGCACAGCCCGACCTTGAGTACAGCGGATCCAGCGGATAGCTCGAACAAGATCGATGCGTGAATGTTCTCACAGGAGCAGAGGACGTGGCAGAGTCCACGGCTTCAAGACCTTCCCCGCCGTTGAGCAGCAGGGCTACCAAGAACACACTGAACGAGTGTACCATGACGATACCCTCCTCTCTCACACCACGAAACCTTAATTGCGATTTCCTGGAGGTGGAGGAAGACAACATCCAGAACCGAACCCTCCTTGACACCATGGTTGTCATGGCAGCTGGAACACCCATGGAGACCATATTCAAGAAGGCAGTGGAGGTTACTGACAAGGCGAAGGAGCGACTCACCCTAAAGCAGCTATGCCACCGCCCAATCCACAGCCAGAGACTCTGCTCAATCCAAGTCGGTTACCGGAGGTTCGTATTACCGACCCCGGGAAGGGCATGACATTAGGCCTCAACTGGAGCACAGTAGGAGTCATGATGCTCGTGACACCCTTAACTACAACAGGGAACATCGAGCTCACGAGAACTACCACTGTTCCCATCACAGTCCACCAGGGACTGACCAGCGGACGGCTACGAGGTTATGCCTCGCAAACGCCCCCTACCTAAGGAAGGTCCGATGGCCCGACAAATTTTGCCCGACCAGTATTGAAAAATATGACGCGACGACCAATCCACGAGAGTGGATACTGATAGAGCTGGAGTGCCCGATCTTTCGGTGAGTGGAGGATAACTTCGATTGGTGGGAGGGTCACCTCACGATCCGACTACGACGAGCGAACCCGAAGCGCCAATGCAATCGCTGAACCAACTCCCTGTGGTTACCGATCCTGCGGAAGCAAAATCAGCCTGATCACGAAGATCAATTCCTGTTACGTAATCGAAGAACGAACAAGAATGAGAGGCGAGCAATCTATGTATCACTCGAAGGTGGAGTCCTGAATTACACGAGGTCAGCGCGTATTTGCGCGTGATCCGGTTTAGCAGAGGCTAACTTGTAAAACAAAACTCAAGTCTGAAAATAAAAGAGGAGTCTATCTAAATAGGGGGCGCAGCCCCTGGCGGCCAGGAGGGGTGGCATGCTACAGTACCCGCGCTACAGTACCCACGGGTACTGTTCATGCCTAGGGTTGCGAGGGTTGGGCCTCCTGTTGGGCCAACTGCTACTCTTCTGGGCCTCCACCTTGGTGACTCGAATTGAATTAGCCTTGGGCCTCCTTCATGACTTGGACAACCTTGTTGGACTGCTCCTGCACTAATGTATGACCTGATCATGGTTGTATGCACGTGTGTCATGTCCTCATCATCCTCCCCTTCTTGACGAAAAGCCGTCCTCGGCGTCGATTGTACTTGAAACTGATCCTGCACAACACAAGGGAGAACGGGGTTGCGAAAACAAAAAAAACCAAAATTATTGAGAGGAGGGATGTCACCATGTTTCCAATTGGCGAATATGTCATCTCGCATATACATTTTAGCAAAGCATGTAGGCTTCTTGATCAGACGACACATGATGTTTGTCAACACTATCCTGCAAAAGATTAGTACCAACAAAAGACAAAGCAGAGATAGGTAGCGACCAGCAATGCTCCCCTTCTTGGGAGTAAACTTGTTGCACCAAAACAGAGCTAGAGGAATGTGGGATAATATTTGTAGGATGGTTGCCCTCTAGTCGATCATAAATTTGCACAACAAAAGGTGAATTCAGATTTGCACAAATGTACACTCGATGTATCATATATTCTCCCTTGTTGCTATATTTGCCAATAGCATGATATGTGTGTCTAGAAAAGCATGGCAAATTAGCATATTTAGAAATGTGCTCTTCCAAACAATCTAGATTACACAAAACATCAAATTCAATGTAACCCAAAGTATGTAAAGAAACTTGCAGTTGCAACTCATCGGTCGTGTTGGCAATATGAATGACATGTTTAATTTCAGCACAAGTGTGTGGTTTTAAAACATGTACAACAGAAGCATTGTCACACAAATCATCTTTATCACAAAGAACATCAAGCAAAGCATCACGTGACAAAGATAAATCAGGAGAAGGTTCCACCAGTAAATGCTCTAAGGTAGCATGATTTTTGGAAAAAATCAGCATATCAGGAGAAGACTCACCATCCGTGAGTGGAGCACCTTGAGCATTACATGTGCTCTCGATTTCCATAAAGGTAATAGGTGCATTGTGAAGTGATGGTTCTGAATTGGCACATGAGGTTGTGAGCTCCTCAATTTCTTTGACATTATCCTTGTCCTCTTTCTTTTGTTCATCCGTCGGGTCGTCCTCGTCTCCTGCCATGGTTAGCGCAAACACAAAAACAAAGCCTACGACAACAAGGTTGTAACGGCTCACAAGGCGCTCACTGCAGTGCTGTTATCAAATTCTTATCCGCTCTTACCACGCACACAGGGGCGAACTGCAACCAACCGGTGGAACTCGCGAAAGATTGGAGCAGCGATTGCCTGGAGAAACAAAAATCTGCTCGTCGTAGGAATATGTGGAGTTCTGGGTAGGCTGCACTCACATCAAGGATTAGCACAATCAAACAATAATGCAAAGTTGAATTATAGTGCTAAACACGTAAGTATGCTGTTGGACACAGAGTGCAAAAAGGAGACAAGAATTAGAGGAAGGAAAAGAAGGAAAGATAACACAAGAAAAGCAATGGGCAGCAGGGTGCGCCAAGCGCCCAGGCGTCCTGGCAGGACGGCCAATCCTGCCCCGACACAAACAACCAGAGGAGGGAACCGATCTGCTATTTCCTTTTTTTTTCTTTGCTCTCCTTTTTTTTGACTTTCTAAAAGGAACACAAGGCAGGGGGAAAACAGGTGGCGCGATCCAGGGAGGGCAGCGCGTGGCTGCTGTTTGTTTCTTTCCTTTTTTTTCTTTTCTTTTTTTTTGATTGCTTTCCTTCCTTTTTTTCTGATTTTTCCAAAACACAAATAAGGCAGGGGATCAGAGAGGCGCGATCAGGGGGTGGTTTGGCACGATGGTGGGTGGGGGCGCGATCCAGGGGATCGGCGATCAGGGGGGGTTGCGGCGTGTCGAGGGGATCGGGGGTGATGGATCGGTTCGTGGTGGGTGAACGGCGGCAGAAGGTGTGAGAAAAAAAATGGCAATAGATCTACTCGACCATGGTTGAAGCTGCGAGAGGTGACGACTATGTCAAAGCAAACTACCTGCCAACTGCCCAGCAGGGTTCGGCCGGAACATGGCTAATGAACCTGCCCGAGGCAAGCATAAGGTGTTGGAAGCATCTCCTGGAGACTTTCAAGGCCAATTTCCAAGGAACCTACAAATGCCCTGGACCTGAGGGAGACCTCTCTGCTGCATGCAGAAGCCCGATGAGACTCTTCAGGACTTCATCCAGCGTTTCAGCGACCCCCAACACTATCCCCGACATGGTCGAGGATCGTGTCATTGTGGCCTTCAGTCAGGCTTGCAGGGACAAACGCACTAGGGAAGAGCTTGCTAAATGAAATCCCAAGACGGTAGCCGAGCTGTACAAGATCCTCGACAAAATTGCCAAGATGGCGGATGCCTGAGCATGGCTAAGTGGAACCCCCGAACAGCCAAAGCCAGAGAAGGAGGGCAAGAAAAACAAGCATAAGGACAAGAAGTGCCAGACCGAGGGCAAGAGGTGTTGGCCGCAGACAAGAAGTTGCAGTACAGTCAGCAAGGTAAGCCTGAAGACCTTCCTATATATTGCCCGATACATCGATCTACCAAGCATAGTGTTGGTATTTTTAACGATCACAGATAAATCCGCAAGCATACGGATACCGATGTAGCTTTCACCTGAGAGTATTCCAGGGTATCGAATCCACAGGGAATATGTGTGTACTAGTGATGAATTAAGTACGACCAAGGACAACAGAAGTGATAAATGTGTAGAAGGTAGAGAGGGTTATTTCTAGGTAATTCTGGATAATCAAAAGATAGCTCAAGTCATTTACTGTATTACTTGCTTCGGGACGCCCAACCGTCCTAGTCCAGAAAGGGATGAGAAGGGGACTAGGCAAGCCAAGCAATGGTCCTACTAATCTCTAGAGCTTCTCACGTGGTGGACTAAGTAGGCCGTCAGTGCTGTCACCACCTGGGGCAACCACTACAAATCCGTGGCACTAGGCGCACTCTAAGGTATTCAACAGACTAGACATCCATCTACTCAATTAAATACTATCTTAGCTTTGCAAGTACTAAGACACTTATCACAGCGAGGAGCCCACAAGTAAATAAAGTAAAGCTTGAATTTAATTAAATATTAATCCAAAAATACAAAAAAATACCCGGATGATATTCGAACCTGAGCCGCATCCACCAAGGTACAAGAAGAGGAGAGGAGCCGACATCCCCGGCTTCTCCCGGACTCTCACCTCACCTCTCACCTATTCTAACATTACATTGGATATTTGCCTTGAGCTTTGCTTCACTTCCTTGTGTGTTGAATGAGGGGGTGAGGCCCTCTATTTATAGTAGAGGAGGTGGCATGGGAGAGTGGAGATCCTCCCTAGGTCCTAGGGAATATTCCCCTTTCCTTCTCTCCTCCGTCCACCAGGCTTCTGCAACCGACGTAGGAACGTCGACGGGCACCCAGAACGTGCGGTACAACTTCCTAGAGGCGGTTAGGCGATGAACCGGAGGGGAACTGGTCAAAACCGTGGAGAATCGAGAGAAAACCATGAGTTGTAGCCTTCTGTTCTAAGGCGGTGGAGGAAAACCTGACAAATCCTGCAAAACCGGCCAGCTCGGCCCGCCCGACCGCGCCACCACTACTCCTGGCGCGCCACGCGTCCAGAACCGGGGAAAACCGCCGCTATCCCGCACTCCCGCTGATCCGCGTCTCGTCCTGTCGCATGAGGCCACGTGGCCCGGCCACGGGCGGCTCCCGCACGCGCACCGTGCCAGCCCGGCCTGGGGAGTTGACCCGCCAGTGCTATGGGCCCCGCATGGGCCACGCTCATGCACGGTGTGAGCTGCTGGGCCACGGCAGGCCCGGGCCCTGCCTGGTCCACGCTCCCGCGCTAGTACGGTTGACGTGGGCCAGCGTGTGGGCCCCACTGCCTGGTCTGCTGCGCCAGCGTGCCATCTGGTTGCTGATGTCAGCGGCAGCAGTGCTGGCATCGTCATCCATGATGACGTCAGCACTGCTCAATAATTTGTGATTTCCATATCTTTTTATCCCAAGCTCCAAAATATATAAATAATATATCTGTTGAAATCGTATCGACGAGCTCTACGCAGTGGTACATTCCAACTTGCCATTTGAGATATTTTGTGATAATGATATTTTTGGATCTTTCTCAAGCCTATAGTGTGAATTCCTGCATGACATGTTAAAACACCGAAACTTATGAAAATAGTTAGTAATAAACCCTACCACTATGTTTGATGATTATATTTCATATATTTTCTGCAGAAATTGATGGTCAAAAGTGGTACTTAAGAGCCGTCAACAAGCTCCCCCACACTTAGCATTTATTCGTCCTCGAGTAAAGTTTTAAGACTACGGTGGAACAACATGACTCCATTGATATGATGCAAGCATATAAGTTATTCCAAGACAAACCTGTACTTGTGAATTTTGAGGTGTCTGACATGTCATCTTGGATGGTTGAGAAATTGAACGGCCTTGATTCGATTAATCTCCACTCTTCTGATAAGTAACTTGGGTGTTTGATCATTTTTTTCAAAAACAAAATCTTACCTAGCTCCTCGAATGATTCTCTCAGATTGCTCAATGTGTATGATTCCTCACCAAGGCATTTCTTTGCCTTCCTTCATCCTATTTCTAAAAGGCTTATGTGGAGCTCAAGGTAGGAGTGAAGGTATAGCATACTTGTATCATATATATTGCAAAATCAAAGAGTTGATCCAAGAAGAAAACTATTCATACAATCTGATCAAGATGTGCATGTGTGTGGGAAAATGAAAAGTGTATGAGAACTCCTTTTTGTATGATCTCTCTCCTTTGAATTTATTTTGAGAACATGGCTATCTCTCTCTTTATTTCTTTCTTTTTTTTCATGCCCAATGCTTTTATGAGCATGTATATTTTTTTCCTCTTTTTTTCTTTGGACCTTCATATGTCCAAAATAATTTTCTATAGCCCATGTCTCTTTTGCAAAAGATATTTGGAGAGAGATTCATAAAACATATGGAGCATTTATTTGGTGGATGAATGAATATTCTAACTTTTAGTGTAGAAGTTTAGCATGTGTATGTGGAGTGTACGTGATCTTGATCAACAAAACATGAAGAGCCTCTTACAAGGATCACAACAATTTGACAAATCTCAATGCAATAACAAGCAGCATATGTATAAGGTTTTCCACTTGAGCAACATATGGCTTTGGTAGGAATGGGACATCAATGAGGAGCTTTGTAAGGTTACTGATTTTGAACTTTTGCAAGAAAAACATCCCAAGTACTTTATACAGAAAGAGCAAGATTCATCTCATCATACCATATCTCATTCATGAACCATTTAGATAGCATGTTTTCCTAAAGATATATGTTCACAAGCAACAGGTAAATGTGCAAGGAATAAAGAATATGCAAGCCAATCAAGGATGAGCATATAAACCAAAGGAGCAACAGATTTCATTCGAGTTTAGTTTTGATGATTATCTCAAGATTATTTTAAACTCATGAATGAGAGAGAGTGAGGGATTGGCATGCAAACCATTGCATTGGACGAAATGGGAGACGTAGTGTACCAGAGGACCTTCGATTGACAAGGAATTCATTCGAGCCCCTCTGGTGCCTGACTGTCGTGATCTTTTTCATGTCGGTCCATGCGATGTTGTGCGGCGTACTTGTGGGTGGTCTTGAATGTGTGAACATCAAGAAGCCCGAGAGACCCTCACACTTGATCTTGTACCTGCGTTTATTCAAACCAAGGTGGAAACAAAACAACGACTCTACTAGCCTTGCGAACCAGGGAGCCTGACCTTTATTGAAATTCAAATATTTTGGAGTTTTCAAGTTATGCAAAATTTTTATTGATTTTTTTCATGGCAAACAAATCTTGTAAGGCAACTTAGTAGGGGGATTAAAGGAGAAAATAACTGCACAGTGTGTTTTGGATACTTCCCTGGCGACATTCTCCCAAGCTTTGATCTTGCAAGTGAATGCAAAATTCGAGCTTAGCAGGCACCACGAGGTTTTTCCCATTGTTCTTTTTGCTTCAGCGTGCAGATTTCTCTCATGTGACCAAGGGTTCGAATGTCGGAGTTATGTTCATTGCCCTTTAGTCATCATTTCATCCCTGCAAAAAGTTAGTGGACAACAAATACCCAAAGGACTAGTTGAGAAGATATCAGTATTGCCATAGGGTCAATTGTTCACATCCACACTTAAAAACATATTGGTCTTTAACATATTAAGCGTAGATCCAGTTTGCCATTTTTTATATATTTATTTTCAAATGTTCTCTTTTTTTCAAATTTTATCTTCACCATTTTCTTTTAAGCACAACTAAAACAAGACTGAATTGCATCAACATGATCACAAGGGGTTTTGCAATATACTCACAGTGAACCTTTGAAAGGTGATGTACCTCCTTGTATGTTGTGCAGAATTTGTTGCGATGCATCAAATGCCTTGGTTTGTCTCCAATTTTGAATCAAGCTTGACGACTTACCCGTTCAAATTTGAAAATTTTCCTGTAGGGGTTAGTCCATATATACATCTCATATCTATGAAAGCATTACTCCAAGGTTCATTAATCAAAACTCGACACCATGTCTAATTTGATTAAAGAAGACCATTTTAAACTAAGCACCACGCTTAATTTAAAAGGTCTATGAACGCACTTTGCAAAATACGTTCAAACCGGAGCATACGAGGATTGATAAAGAAAGCATGAGAACATGACCAAGCATTATCCAAAGGAGACAAACATGAGTATATGAATGGTGAACTTCGGGTTACCTCCCAGAAGGGCTTTGTTTAATGTCAAAAGCAAGACATGACACTTACCTTAGCATACTTACCATTGGCGTTAGGTGATGAGTCTAGAATTTCCATCACGGTAGCTCCTTGGCTCTTCTAGACTTCATTATTGGTGATGTGGTTGCGCGTGGATGACATGTGAGTGCTACATGTTGCGGTGTTCCCAACAAGTAGCTGGCACATATGCAAAACACGAGCAACCAATTTTTTTAATGAAAGCGCGCACAAGAACCACGGATGCAAGGCAAGGTGAAGCCAGGAGGCATAAGGGGACTACTTAATCCCACTGAGCCTCGCCGGCTATAAATGTTTTTTCGTTTTTTTATGCAATCAAGGTTGGGAAACAAATATGCCAACTAATTTAAAATGCATTAACAAAACAAAAATGCCGCGAGGTTGGAAATCCAAATGAGGGAAAAACCAAACATGATATGCAATTTGTAAGAAACTCGAGGCCTAGCGTTTCTCAAAGTGCAAACTGATCAATCTTTTAATCTAAATGACGTGGTGGGAGTCAGTTCCATTTAATCCTATTGATCGGTCTACCAACCATGTTTGGCAATTAACCGGCCCTATAGGGGCTGCAACGAGTTGGAATAGGAACCCGAATAGATAGGTGATGAAAGACTTCGCCACCCACCTAGACTAGGCACAGTGCCCGAATACAGTTCAAAGCCGAGGAGCCACCCATTCAGAAAGAAGGCACAAGAGTTTGCTTGCAAATGATGTGCAACATGAATCCTTTGAAACAAATATGATGTGCAACATGAATGTTTTGAAATGCAAGGGATAATGCCTGGTTACCTCCAGGCAGGCATTTGGGATTTTTTTTAATTTTTTTAATAGCAAGAAAGGATACATGAACTAGCATCATCTATAAACCAATGATAGAAATTTGGTAATAATGGAACCTGTCATGGAATACATACAAACCTCCCCCACACTTGGATTTTTGTGTTGTGGGACAGTAAAATCAAGTGTGCGTGTGTTGGACTCCTTCGAAGTTGTTCCATCACCAAAACTTACCATGGTGTTGCAGATGATGTAGCTCTCATGTTATTAAGCATCGTACACCCATTGTTCTTTTTAGTTTCAACCTATAATGGTTAGCGACGAAAAATACCCGAGGGAGAACTTAACCAAAGAACATGCTCTTGCTAGTTTTTTTTGAAACGGATGGATAGTGATGATGAATATGGATCGATACAAATAAAAGTAATGATGTGACGGTATGAAATGGGGATACATGGGCGAACTCGGTTCGACACTGGTATAGCAACCATTCCCCGGCAACGGCGCCAGAAACCTTGTTGGTAATTTTAACGATCATAGATAAATCCGCAAGCGTACGGATACCGATGTAGCTTTCACCTGAGAGTATTCCAGGGTATCGAATCCATAGGGAATGTGTGTGTATTAGTGATGAATTAAGAACGATCAAGGACAACAAAAGAGATAAATGCGTAGAAGGTAGAGAGGGTTATTTCTAGGTAATTCTGGATAATCAAAAGATAGCTCAAGTCATTTACTGTATTACTTGCTTCGGGACGCCCAACCGTCCTAGTCCAGAAAGGGATGAGAAGGGGACTAGGCAAGCCAAGCAATGGTCCTACTAATCTCTAGAGCTTCTCACGTGGTGGACTAAGTAGGCCGTCAGTGCTGTCACCACCTGGGGCAACCACTACAAATCCGTGGCACTAGGCGCACTCTAAGGTATTCAACAGACTAGACATCCATCTACTCAATTAAATACTATCTTAGCTTTGCAAGTACTAAGACACTTATCACAGCGAGGAGCCCACAAGTAAATAAAGTAAAGCTTGAATTTAATTAAATATTAATCCAAAAATACAAAAAAATACCCGGATGATATTCGAACCTGAGCCGCATCCACCAAGGTACAAGAAGAGGAGAGGAGCCGACATCCCCGGCTTCTCCCGGACTCTCACCTCACCTCTCACCTATTCTAACATTACATTGGATATTTGCCTTGAGCTTTGCTTCACTTCCTTGTGTGTTGAATGAGGGGGTGAGGCCCTCTATTTATAGTAGAGGAGGTGGCATGGGAGAGTGGAGATCCTCCCTAGGTCCTAGGGAATATTCCCCTTTCCTTCTCTCCTCCGTCCACCAGGCTTCTGCAACCGACGTAGGAACGTCGACGGGCACCCAGAACGTGCGGTACAACTTCCTAGAGGCGGTTAGGCGATGAACCGGAGGGGAACTGGTCAAAACCGTGGAGAATCGAGAGAAAACCATGAGTTGTAGCCTTCTGTTCTAAGGCGGTGGAGGAAAACCTGACAAATCCTGCAAAACCGGCCAGCTCGGCCCGCCCGACCGCGCCACCACTACTCCTGGCGCGCCACGCGTCCAGAACCGGGGAAAACCGCCACTGCCCCGCACTCCCGCTAAACCGTGTCTCATCCTGTCGCACGAGGCCACGTGGTCGGGCCACGGGCGGCTCCCGCACACGCACCGTGCCAGCCCGGCCTGGGGAGTTGACCCGCCGGCGCTATGGGCCCCGCATGGGCCACGCTCACGCACGGTGTGAGCTGCTGGGCCACGGCAGGCCCGGGCCCTGCCTGGTCACGCTCCCGCGCTAGTGCGGTTGACGCGGGCCAGCGTGTGGGCCCCACTGCCTGGTCTGCTGTGCCAGCATGCCATCTGGTTGCTGATGTCAGTGGTAGCAGTGCTGGCGTCATGATGATGTCAGCACTGCTTAATAAATTGTGATTTCCATATCTTTTTATCCTGAGCTCCAAAATATATAAATAATATATCCATTGAAATCGTATTGATGAGCTCTACGCAGTGGTGCATTCCAACTTGCCATTTGAGATACTTTGTGATAATGATATTTTTGGATCTTTCTCAGGCCTATAGTGTGAATTCCTGCATGACATGTTAAAACACCAGAACTTGTGGAAATAGTTAGTAATAAACCCTACCACTATGTTTGATGGTTATGTTTCATATATTTTCTGCAGGAATTGACGGTCAAAAGTGGTACTTAAGAGTCGTCAACACATAGTTTTGTGGACTGCTCGGTGTATAAGAAGCAAAGGCAGGAAGAGGATCAAAAGAAGCTGGTGGTCAGCTAGAATCGAATAGATCAGCACCAATGTGTCACACCCAGATTTACGAAGAAATCCGAATGCTACTATATGTGTACCCAAGAAGTCTAAAACACACATATAGCTCCAGAATTAGGTAAGTCAAAGTACACCAGTGCTCGAATAACAAAAACAAATTGTTGCAAAAGACTAGATTCCTAAATAAACCGCAACTGAAGTCTATTTATTATCTCTCATGATGAAGCCTCAATGCCACATGGACGCCGGCTGGTGAACCACAACCTAGAGTTCCTCAAACACTTTTGGAAAGTCTTCGAGTGCTGCCTCATCTGGTACCCATCCGGGATTTTGTTGAATAGTGCAAGTGTAGGTAACCAACTTTACTTAACAAGTACAACACAAGGTATGAAGGCTCAAAAGGCTAGAATTGGTTTAATTGCGGTTAGCACTTTTAGTTGTTCAATTTTAGCATTAACCAATTTACTATAGTGTAATAGGAATCCCAGTTATAACCCAAATTAAGTGATAAAGAGTATCATTGTGCCATCATCATTTCATCATCATCAGGGTAAATAACCACTAATCAAAAAGGATCCAGACCGCTCTTAACCTTGAGCATGACTAATATATCAGTTTGACACTCTGCGAAGGTTGTACACTTTCCCCACTGGTCGTGATTCCGTTTGCCTGGGTGGATCAGACCCATTTCACACTTCCTTAGGTGTGTGGCTGGGTTTCACTATGAGACCTTTCAAAAGTCCCTCCAACTAGCTAGGGGCCGCTATGGTTTCAACATAGGCGCATGAACCCAACTCCCGGGATTGACTAAACACCCAGGGCGCAACGTGAGTGTGTTAATGGCATCCAAGGCGCAACGTGAACAATGCCAACGAAACTCAGGGCGCAACGTGAGTCCGTCCCCGGGCAGCTCAGGCTCATACTTAAACCACGGTTCCCACTTGCTCCTTTCAGTAACCACTATCTCGTTAGAGTTGTGCATTCTACTTAGTCAAGACCAGAGCCCATTGATTCCCGCGGTTGTATTGTTTTCCTGGGTTGCCACTTTAAGAACCGGACCTTAAGGAGAGACGCTAAGAGCAAAGCACACAACAAATGCTCTCGCTCCCTATGCCATGTTGCTAAAAAGCAAGATTTAACATATATCATTAATCATCATTGAATAAGTATCATCACATCATCGGTCGAGTGAGCATAGGTTACAAACCTAGCAAGTACTACCCAAGGAATACTTTGATGACATCTTGATATATAGTAGATCATTAGAGGAACATCTTGATCATTTGCGTGCTGTTTTTAATGCTCTACGGGATGCACGCTTGTTTGGGAACATTGAGAAGTGCACCTTTTGCACAGACCGCGTCTCTTTTCTTGGATATGTTGTGACACCGCAGGGAATTGAAGTTGATCAAGCCAAGGTGGAGGCCATGCACAGCTGGCCTGTCCCCTCCACTGTCACACAAGTGCGAAGCTTTCTAGGACTTGCTGGTTTCTACCGACGATTTGTGAAAGACTTTAGCACCATTGCAGCCCCATTGCATGAACTCACCAAGAAGGGTGTGATCTTTACTTGGGCTGTAGCTCAACAGGAAGCTTTCGCCACTCTCAAAGATAAGCTCACTCATGCACCTTTGCTACAACTTCCAGATTTCAGCAAAACCTTTGAACTTGAATGTGATGCTAGTGGGATTGGTTTGGGAGGTGTGCTGCTACAAGATGGCAAACCTGTAGCCTATTTCAGCGAGAAACTAAGTGGACCTAGTCTGAATTATTCTACCTATGATAAGGAATTGCTTGCTTTAGTTCGGACTTTAGAAACTTGGCAGCATTATTTATGGCCAAAAGAGTTTGTAATTCATTCTGATCATGAGTCTTTAAAACACATTCGAAGTCAAGCAAAACTGAATCATAGGCATGCTAAATGGGTTGAATTCATTGAGTCTTTTCCTTATGTCATCAAACATAAGAAGGGTAAAGAGAATGTCATTACTGATGCGTTGTCTAGGCGTTATACCATGCTGTCATAACTTGATTTTAAAATCTTTGGTTTGGAAACAATTAAAGCGCAATATGCCCATGATGACGATTTCAAAGATGTGTTGCTGAATTGCAAGAAGGGAAAAACATGGAACAAATTTGTCATAGCTGATGGGTTTATTTTTAGAGCTAATAAGCTATGCATTCCAGCTAGCTCCGTGCGTTTGTTATTGTTGCAGAAAGCGCATGGAGGTGGGCTGATGGGACATTTCGGAGTGAAGAAGACGGAGGACATCCTTGCTGGTCATTTCTTTTGGCCCAAGATGAGGAGAGATGTGGAGAGGTTCGTTGCTCGCTGCACAACATGCCAAAAAGCTAAGTCACGCCTTAATCCTCACGGTTTATACATGCCTCTTCCTGTTCCAAATGCACCTTGGGAAGATATTTCAATGGACTTTGTTTTAGGACTGCCTAGAACAAAGAAGGGGAGGGATAGTGTGTTTGTTGTTGTGGATAGATTTTCTAAAATGACTCATTTCATACCCTGCCACAAGTGTGATGATGCTACACATGTTGCTGATTTGTTCTTTCGTGAGATTGTTCGTTTGCATGGTGTCCTAAATACCATAGTTTCTGATCGTGATGCAAAAATTCTTAGTCATTTTTGGAGAACTTTGTGGGCGAAACTGGGGACTAAACTTTTGTTTTCCACTACTTGTCATCCCCAAACTGATGGGCAAACAGAAGTTGTGAATAGAACCTTGTCAACTATGCTTAGGGCTGTCTTGAAGAAGAACATCAAAATGTGGGAAGACTGTTTACCTCATATTGAATTTGCTTATAATCGTTCACAACACTCTACCACTAAGAAGTGACCTTTTGAAATTGTTTATGGTTTTGTGCCACATGCTCCTATTGATTTGCTGCCACTTCCAACTTCAGAACGAGTAAACCTTGATGCTACACAACGTGCAGAACTGATCCTAAAGTTGCATGAAACTACTAAAGAAAATATAGAATGCATGAATGCTAAGTATAAACTCGCTGCTGATAAAGGAAAGAAACATGTCACCTTTGAACCCGGTGATCTAGTTTGGCTACACTTGAGAAAGGATAGGTTTCCTGATTTAAGAAAGTCAAAATTGCTGCCTAGAGCTGATGGTCCTTTTAAGGTGTTAGAAAGGGTTAATGATAATGCATACAAACTCGAATTGCCTGCAGACTTTGGGGTTAGTCCCACATTTAACATTGCAGATTTGAAGCCTTATTTGGGAGAGGAGGATGAGCTTGAGTCGAGGACGACTCAAATGCAAGAAGGGGAGGATGATGAGGACATCCCTTCCATTGATACAACCATGCCTAATGTTCAGCAACGACCAATGACTCGAGCCCATGCACGACAACTCAACTATCAGGTAAAGTCGTTCCTCGCTGTTCACACAAATCCATCTCAGAATTGGATGCTACTAAACTATGGTGATGAATGTCTTATTCTTAGGAACATGGGACATAAGGAAGAGGGGAGAAGCAGGCACAACAACCCAGAACGTCAGCAAGCTCCACGTTTGGAGATGAGGGGCGCTCCCATGCAAACGGAGTGATTCCTCCCGTTTTGAGTCAAGCGGACAGCAACACAACACCAGTTTGTTTCGGCCATAACTCTTAGCTCCGGAGTTTGTTTGGGACATATGAGTACTTGATGGAAAGCTCTTGAAGTCAACTTTCAAATGGATCAATAAACACCCTCAGATTCCTACGGAGTCGCCCAGAATTTACAGAGAGACGTTCGGACCTTCCAGCCAAAGGCTGATAGCCTTGTATCCAGTTAAGCCCAATAGGGGCCCATTTTATTTTAGGGTTTACACCCCCCACGCCTCCTGGCTGCCTCCCATGTATAAATACATGCCCCAGCCACCAAGGAAGGGTTGGGTTTTGTTTAGATGCAAGTTAGCTACTGCTACTTCCTAGTGAACGCGTGTGTCAATCTGACCACCCGATTTGCTTGATTCAAGACCCCAACTTGTGTTCCAGATTCATATTATTTCCAATCCGTGAGTTATTTGCTTGTCATCTTGTTCTTGCGTGTTCTCGATTTCTAGCAGGAGCTTTGGTGTTCTTGGCACGGCAAGAGTACCTCAAACGGAAACGGTGTACCTGTTGCTAAGGCGCAGCCCCGATTGGTGTTGTAGTCGGACAGCCAACGTCGAATCCACCCCCAAATCGAGATTACCCCCAACTCTCATCGAAGGTCAGGAACAAACTGATGAGGACATCCCTTCCAACGATACAACCATGCCTACTACGCAGCAAGGACCAATGACAAGAGCCCGTGCACGAGAGCTAAATTATCAGGTAAACTCGTTCCTCGCTGTCCATAAACCTTCATCTCAGAATTGGATGCTACTAAATCATTGTGATGATTTTATTGTTATTAGGAATGATGGAGAGGAAGCTAATGGGTCAACCAATCAGTTTGGACATCAAGATTACACAACAAGGAAGCACAAGATCGGACACCAAGTTCAGACTTCAAGTTCGTACAGCCAGGCAACATCAAATTGATTTGGCAATATTTCTCGACTCCGGATGTTGTTTGAGGCATATGAGTACTCATTGGAAAGCTCATGAAGTCTAGTTTCATATGGATCTAACCCCATCATCAGATTCGTCCTGGAACGCTCACAATCTGCAAAACAATGTCCGGACCTCCAATCTGCGCAGAACCTCAGTTTTGGGCCTTGGGCCTTTTGTATCCAGTTGAGCCCATGAGGGGGCGCCTCCTAAGCTAGGGTTTCGACCCCAACACCTCCTTGGCTGCTCTCCCACTTACAAATACCACCAGCAGCAGCCAAGAACGTTTTTGGGTTTTGTTTTAGATCTGAGTTAGCTTCTTGCAACCAGTTTGTAAACGCGTGTGTCGATCAGACCACCCGATTTGCTTGATTCAAGACCCCAACTTGTGTACCAGATTCGCCATTTGGTTATCAATCCGTGAGTTATTTGCTTGTTCATCTTGTTCTTGCTTGTTCTCGATTGCTAGCAGGAGCAGCGGTGTTCTTGGCACGGCAAGAACATCACAATCGGAGACGGTGTACCTGTTGCTAAGGCGCAGCCCCTTGTGGTCGTTGTAGTCGGACAGCCAACGTCGAATCCACCCCAAATCGAAGTTATCCCCAACTCTCATCGAAGGATCAGGAACAAACCCTAGCGGGTTCTATCATGTGGTAATCAGAGCAAGGTTAATCGGTGAGAGTATCTACTCATTCTTTACTTTACCTACAGTCCAAAAATACCAAACAAAAATAGGCTAGACCCAAAATCCCAAAACTAGTTTGAGCCTTGCTGTTCTACCTAGTTCTTGGCTTGTTGAGTTTGTGGTTGCATCGTGGTGTCATGTGCTGGTTCTTAGGATCTAATCCATTAGAGTTTTGAGTTCTTGTCATGTTTTTGTCACCATTAGATTCGCTGCCACTTCCCCCCTTTCACGCCGCTGCATTTTTCCACTAATTTTCGCCACCCCCACTTCCAGATCTGCACAGGAAGAAATCTGCTCTATTTCTTGCATCTAATCTCTAATTCAAGTGTTTAGATACATTCTGGAAAGCTTACTTTGTGCTCTTCCAGGGAAAAATAACCTTGCCACCAAATTCTTTCTGATCGCTTTGTAATCGCTCTGGAGATTTCCGCATATCTGCTATGTAATTTGTGCATCTAAAAGCAAGGAGGGCTGTGTGAAGTAATTGTTTTGTTTGTTTGTGCCAAACATAACTTGTGAGGCCCTGAAAAGAATAAAAAAAAGAGAAGAAGAGAAAAAAAAGCAAAGGAAGAAACAAGAAGGAAAAGAAGAAAGAAAGAAAAAGAGTTCTTGTTGCTGCAGTGCTCTATTTGTATGCCTTGTTTGCCGCTGTTTGGTGACTACGTTTGTGTCTAGGCTCACGTCTCTAACAAGGTTTAGCCTAGGACCAGCACGGTACCATTATGAACATTTATTCAACTCGCTTTGGCTAACGTGGTTCTAGCTGTTCCTTGACTTTTCTTGCAGCCACCTATAGCTCCACAAATTATCTACAACGACACAGGGCTGTGCTTGTGTAACGTTTTGTGCTGTTCTTGCTGGCTGCCAACACCAACTTCCTAGCGTGGTAAGAACATGTAAGAACTTGATGGCACAAGATTGAGAGAATGGAGTTTGCTGCCACCTAGTTCAACGAGTTGATAGGACATTTTTTTTCTCTCTTGATCTTCTTGCTACAAGCTAACCATGGCAGGAAATGAGAATGATGGACGCGCTCATTCACCTCGAACAAGGGGCATCATTCAATACTTTGAACGCCAAGTGAGGGTGCATGCTGAACACCTTGATGAGGATGTTCGAGTCACCAACGAACGCCTTGGCCAATTGGAGGCCACGCAGATCGACACTAACACCAAGCTGACCTCAATGGAGAACACGCTTGGGGCTCTTAACACCTCTCTTGTAGGTATTTTGGAGCGTTTGGACAGGATGGACCAGGAGGGTCGTGATGGTACGGGACGGCGCAACAACAACAACAACACTGAGGGCAGCATTGCTGGGCAAGATGAGGAAGAATATTCAGCTGACACAGAGCTTGATGGGGAGGTAAATGGCCAGCACAGCCAGTAGCAGCGCCGCCGTCGACATGGTGGACGTGCTCGTCAACCACGACGTGAGGTACGCGACAATGATGATTCTTTGGGGAAGATTAAATTCAGCATGCCCTCTTTTGATGGAAAATATGACCCCAATGCATATCTTACTTGGGAGCTAGCTGTTGATCAAAAATTTGCTTGTCATGATTTTCCTGAAAACAAATGTGTTAGAACTGCTACTAGTGAGTTTACTGACTTTGCTTCTATTTGGTGGAGTGAATATGTGCGCAGCCATCCAAACAACATTCCACAAACTTGGGATGCTATGAAAAGAGTTATGCGAGCTAGATTTGTTCCCTCTTATTATGCACGTGATCTTTTGCATAAGCTTCAACTTTTGAGACAGGGAAACAAATCTGTAGAAGAGTACTATCAAGAGTTGCAAACAGGGATGCTTCGTTGTGGTTTGGTAGAAAATGAGGATGCAGCTATAGCTAGGTTCATGGGTGGGCTAAATCAGGAAATTCAGGATATTTTGGCTTACAAAGACTACAATTCGATCTCTCATTTGTTTCATCTTGCTTGTAAAGCTGAAAGGGAAGTACAGGGACGAAGAGCTAGCACGAGAACTAACATTTCTGCAGGTCGTGCTACCACTTGGACGCCATCCAACCCCGCTGCTCAACTGTACCGAGCCGCTGCCCCATCTTCATCAAGCAGCAAACCACGACCTTCGACAACAAATTCCTCACCATACCCTCTCGAAACAACAAAGGGGGCAGCTGCTGCACCAACCAAGAGTTCATCCTTAATTGCATCTTCGGGGCGAACAAGAGACATTCAATGCCTCCGCTGCAAAGGTTACGGTCATGTGCGCAAGGACTGCCCAAGCGCACGTGTGCTAGTTGTGCATCCTGATGGTGAGTATTCCTCTGCTAGTGAAGATGAAGAAACATATGCCTTGCTTGCTGCTAACAATGTAGGGGAAGATGAGGAGCACAACAAAAATGAGGAGCACATTGGAACGGAACATGCTGAACACTATGAGAGCCTCGTAGTACAGCGAGTGTTGAGTGCACAAATGGAGAAGGCTGAACAAAATCAGCGCCATAATTTGTTTCAAACCAAGTGTGTAATCAAGGAGCGTTCTTGCCGAGTCATCATTGATGGAGGGAGCTGCAACAACTTGGCAAGTGCTGAAATGGTGGAGAAGCTTGCATTGTGCACCCAGCCACATCCGCAACCTTACTACATTCAATGGCTAAACAGTAGCGGTAAGGTGAAGGTAACACGGTTGGTGAGAGTTAATTTTGCTATTGGTTCTTATCATGATTCTATTGAATGCGATGTTGTACCCATGCAAGCATGCTCTATGTTGTTAGGTAGACCATGGCAGTTTGACATTGATTCTTTGCATCATGGTAGAACAAATCAATACTCTTTTATGCATAATGACAAGAAACTTGTTTTGCACCCAATGTCTCCTGAAGCTATTTTGAAAGATGAACTTGTTAGAGCTAGTAAAGTAAAGAATCAGGAGCATGCTAAGAGTGAAAATCAGATTGTGGCAAATGAACTTGAAAAGCACAAAAAAAAGAACACCAAATCTGGCCACAATAACAAAAATGAGATTAAGCTGAAAGGGTCATGTTTCATTGCAACCAAATCTGACTTGGATGAGATTGATGCTAGTACTGCTGTTTGCTATGCTTTTATTTGCAAACAAACTTTGTTTTCACTTGAGGAGATACCTTCTTCTTTGCCTCCTGCAGTCACTAACCTTTTGCAGGAGTATGCGGACATTTTTCCAAAGGAGGTGCCACCGGGGCTGCCACCAATCCGTGGGATTGAGCACCAGATTGACCTTATTCCCGGGGTCTCCTTGCCCAACCGTGCGCCATACAGGACCAATCCCGAAGAAACTAAAGAGATTCAACGCCAAGTGCAAGAATTGCTCGACAAAGGTTATGTGCGTGAGTCTCTGAGCCCCTGCGCTGTTCCTGTCCTTTTAGTTCCTAAGAAAGATGGATCTTGGCGCATGTGTGTAGATTGCCGAGCGATTAATAACATTACAATCAGATATCGTCATTCTATCCCTAGGCTAGATGATATGCTTGATGAACTGAGTGGCTCAATTGTGTTCTCAAAAATTGATTTACGTAGTGGTTACCACCAGATTCGCATGAAGCTAGGAGATGAATGGAAAACAGCGTTTAAAACTAAATTCGGTCTATATGAGTGGTTAGTCATGCCTTTTGGTCTCACTAATGCGCCCAGCACTTTCATGAGATTAATGAATGAAGTTTTACGCGCTTTCATTGGCAGATTTGTTGTGGTATATTTTGATGACATCTTGATATACAGTAGATCACTTGAGGAACATCTTGATCATTTGCGTGCTGTTTTTAACGCTCTACGAGATGCACGTTTGTTTGGTAACCTTGAGAAGTGCACCTTTTGTACGGATCGAGTCTCTTTTCTTGGCTATGTTGTGACCCCATAGGGAATTGAAGTTGATCAAGCCAAGGTTGAAGCAATACATGGCTGGCCGGTTCCCACAACGGTCACACAAGTGAGAAGCTTTCTCGGGCTTGCTGGATTCTATCGCGTTTTGTGAAGGATTTCAGCACCATTGCAGCCCCATTGCACGAACTCACCAAGAAGGGCGTTACATTTACTTGGGCTGCAGCACACAAGAGTGCTTTCAACACATTGAAAGATAAGTTAACCTGTGCCTCTTTGCTCCAACTTCCTGATTTCACTAAAACTTTTGAACTTGAATGTGATGCTAGTGGAATTGGATTGGGAGGTGTTTTGTTACAAGAGGGAAAACCTATAGCATACTTCAGCGAGAAGTTGAGTGGGCCTAGTTTGAACTATTCTACTTATGATAAAGAATTGCTCGCTCTAGTTCGGACTTTGGAAACATGGCAGCATTATTTATGGCCCAAAGAGTTTGTTATACATTCTGATCATGAATCATTGAAACATATTCGAAGTCAAGCAAAACTGAACCGTAGGCATGCTCGCTGGGTTGAATTCATTGAGTCTTTCCCTTATGTCATCAAACACAAGAAAGGGAGGGAAAATGTAATTGCTGATGCTTTGTCTAGACGTTATACCATGCTTTCACAACTTGATTTCAAAATTTTTGGCTTGGAAACAATAAAAGAGCAATATGCCCATGATGGTGATTATAAAGATGTGTTGCTGAATTGCAAGGAGGGAAAAACATGGAACAAATTCATCCTCAATGACGGGTTTGTCTTTCGAGCTAACAAGCTATGCATTCCAGCTAGCTCTGTGCGTATGTTATTGTTGCAGGAAGCGCATGGGGGAGGGCTGATGGGACACTTTGGTGTGAAGAAGACAGAAGACATCCTTGCTGATCATTTCTTTTGGCCCAAGATGCGGAGGGACGTGGAGAGATTCGTTGCTCACTGCACAACATGCCAAAAAGCTAAGTCACGCCTTAATCCTCACGGTTTGTACATGCCTTTACCTGTTCCTAATGCACCATGGGAGGATATTTCAATGGACTTTGTTTTAGGACTGCCTAGAACAAAGAAGGGGAGGGATAGTGTCTTTGTGGTTGTGGATAGATTTTCTAAGATGGCACATTTCATACCATGTCATAAGACCGATGATGCTACTCATGTTGCTGATTTGTTCTTTCGTGAAATTGTTCGTTTGCACGGTGTGCCAAACACAATTGTTTCAGATCGTGATGCAAAATTTCTTAGTCATTTTTGGAGAACTTTGTGGGCTAAATTGGGTACTAAGCTGCTATTTTCCACTACTTGTCATCCCCAAACTGATGGACAAACTGAGGTTGTGAATAGAACTTTATCTACCATGCTTAGGGCTATTTTGAAAAAGAACATAAAAATGTGGGAAGAATGTTTGCCTCATGTTGAGTTTGCTTACAATCGTTCACAACACTCTACTACTAAAAAGAGCCCTTTTGAGATTGTTTATGGTTTTGTGCCTTGTGCCCCTATTGATCTGTTGCCTCTACCAACTTCTGAGAGATTGAATTTTGATGCTAAACAACGTGCTGAGTTGATGGTAAAAATGCATGAGACCACAAAAGAGAACATAGAGAACATGAATGCTAAATATAAACTTGCTGGTAGCATAGGAAAGAAGCATGTCACTTTTGAACCAGGTGATTTGGTTTGGCTGCACTTGAGAAAGGATCGGTTTCCCGATTTGAGGAAGTCAAAGTTGCTTCCGAGAGCTGATGGTCCTTTTAAAGTTGTAGCTAAGATCAATGATAATGCATACAAACTTGAGTTGCCTGCAGATTTTGGGGTCAGCCCCACATTTAACATTGCAGATTTGAAACCATATTTGGGCGAGGAAGATGAACTTGAGTCGAGGACGACTCAAATGCAAGAAGGGGAGGATGATGAGGACACCCATTGGGATTTGGATTTCCTGCAGGGGTTAGTCCACATATACAACCAATGTCTATGAAAGCATAACTCTAAAGTTCATCAACCAAACTCGACATCATATCTAGTTTGATTGAAGAAGGCATTTCAACCTAAGCACCATGCTTAATTTAAAACGGCCTATGAATGCACGTTCGAACCATGCATTCAATCCAGAGCATACGAGCACAAATAAAGGGAGTATGATAGCATGATCAAGCCATATTCCAAGAGAGATAACATGAGCATGAAACTGGCAAACTTCGGGCGGCCTCCCGGAAGGGCTTTGTTTAAAGTCAAAACCAGGACATACCTGGAGGAACTTACCACGGTGTTTCATTGATGAAGAATCCCAATTCAACATCGTGGTAACTCCTCTTTTTTTCTATTGAGCAAGATGCAAGAACCAACACCCTCTCTAGACCAAGATAAGATCTGGTATGAGAGGAACTTTACTCGGGATACTCACATACCTCCCCCACACTTGGAGTTTGCATTATTGTTGTGCAATTCAACTCAAGTGTGTGGAGTTCAAGCCTCCTTTTGTATTCGTTCCCTCACCAAGATTTGCCAAGGTGTTGTAGTTGATGTAGCTCCCATGTTCTTAGGCATCACTTGTCCATCATCCTTCTTTAATCTCCACCTAAAATGGTTAGCGACCAAAAATACCCGAAGGACAACTTTATCCTAGAATCAAGATCTTGCTTTTTATTCAAAGGGAAAACAAATGATAAACTGAGCTATCTTCTAGCAGTGCTTTGTTTATGGTCACAAGCTAGACAATGGGAACATTCTCTTGCAGCTACCATTGGTGGTATCATTCCCATCTCACCGCCAATTGTTGATGTGTCATTAGAGATTTAGTTGCAAGGTTAGTGCCATAGTGCACCCACGAAATTTACAATGCTACAACCAACCATCTAAACTTTTTACAAGAGAGGACCTTAGGGTGGTTGTAGTCCTCGTGTGCACTCAGGGCACAATGCGTAGCTGAATCTAGAGGCTTTATAGGAGGATGGTTCTTGTGGTATTTGAAGAATGAAGCTCTCGTGCTCATCTACGAAATCCTTTCCTCTGGACTCCTGAGTCAGCACCTCACAATCTTCCATGGCCCATGGGTTCTCCATCTCAAGAGATTCATCATGACAACTCAATGTCGATTCTCGATCATGATCGGGAACAACATAGTGTGGGCCAGTGGGAAGCAGTTTAAACTCGGTCGAGAGTGATGATGATCGTTCGTCTTCACAAAGGCGAAGTGTCTCTTCTGAGTCGTACTCTTTGGGAGCAGAGAATTCTGCCACCTCAAAGAGGATGGGCTCGGATGATATGAATGGAGATCCATGCATCATACTCTCGAACAGGTTTAGCATGGGATGAGGCTTCACTATAGGATTTTCTGGATAGGAGGTAGTAGTGGCGGAAGTGGCTTCCCTAAGCTTTTCGTATAGGCTCCCATGGGTTCTATCATAGATTTTTTCTAGCGGGTAGCCTAGGAGAAGATCAAGATCAAGGACATCAAAGATGTGAAAGTCTAGACTAGTCTCGATCTTGTCTATCGTGAGTGGCATGACACTTGCGACCTCCCAACATTTAAGGATATGTCTAAAGGGACAACTCTTGAGGAGCTTGCCGGATGGTCTTAGCGACACTCGGCCCAATAGAGTGTCCGCTAAGTGCCATGGCATCACATTAACCTCCACGATGGGGTTAAGATGGGCTTCTATGGTAATTCCTCTTATGGAACAAGGAATGATCATAGAGGGTGAACTAATCCAAATTGCTTCAGAAAAGCGTCTCACTCCATCCGACCACTCCTCATCCATGAGCTCCTTGAGAAATGCTTTGTTGGGAGGATCAGAGGGTAAAGGAAGTACCGTAGATCTAAGGGAAGGTTCTGTCAATGAATTTCTAGATTGATCGATTTGGATAGAAAAGGGCTCCTTCCTAAGCTGGACATCAAGCTTTCCTAGAGTTGGAGCATCTAAGAGAAAATTCTCTATAGGATGTCCAATCAAGATATCAAAGTCTAGGATTTTGAAGGCATGAGAGTCTAGGGTCGCATCAACATCTTTGTGTGTTATAGACATGTTCTGCAAGATCCCTATCCCTTCTAAGATTTCTCCAAAGGAGGTTCGAAAGGTTTTGGCTGTTGGGACCAATGACTCATTTCCCAAAATGATTGTCATGAAGGACTCGGAGATGATGTTGGCACTGACGGTGGGATTGTAAAGAGCATCCACCTCCATCCCTCGTAGGGTGCGTTTAATGGTTAAGGCAGGGGAACTGATCCGGAGAACTTCTAACAATAGCTCCAGCACCCTTAACCTTTTGTTGCTCCTAACGGTGGATGAGAGGATCGATAGCTCTTCCTTGTAGAAGAGATTTGAGGTGTTTCTATGATTTCTAAATGAATCATCCTTGAGTCTGAATGGGAACTCCGGAGTTTGAATTTCTTCTTTCTCCGACGTTCCTGGTTCGGGAGAGTGCCCAACAGACAAATTTTGTGATGTGGAAAGTGGAAGCTCAGATTTGGCTGTTGAGAGACGATCCCGAACCTTGGCTATCAAGCCAGGATAGAATTCACAGATGGATGAGGAAATTGATGGTTTCACTAAGAGCTCTCCCTTTGGGGTAGAGAGGCTTTTACAGGAAAGCTTCTCCATGGGTAGTGGGGATAAAGGTAGAAGGAAAGAAAAGATAAAAAGGATATGAGGACGACTAGGCACGAAGATAGATACAACAACCGTTCCCCGGCAACGGCACCAGAAAGCTTGTTGACATTTCTTAACGATCATGAATGAATCCGCAAGCGCATGGATGTCGTCGGGGCTTTCCCCTAGGAGTATTCCAAGGATATCGAATCCAAGGAACATGTGTGCACTAACTCCTATTGATGAGGACATCCCTTCCAACGATACAACCATGCCTACTATGCAGCAAGGACCAATGACAAGAGCCCGTGCACGAGAGCTAAATTTTCAGGTAAACTCGTTCCTCGCTGTCCATAAACCTTCATCTCAGAATTGGATGCTACTAAATCATTGTGATGATTTTATTGTTATTAGGAATGATGGAGAGGAAGCTAATGGGTCAACCAATCAGTTTGGACATCAAGATTACACAACAAGGAAGCACAAGATCGGACAGATCGGACACCAAGTTCAGACTTCAAGTTCGTACAACCAGGCAACATCAAATTGATTTGGCAAGATCTCTCGACTCCGGATGTTGTTTGAGGCATATGAGTACTCATTGGAAAGATCTTGAAGTATACTTTCAAATGGATCCAACCCCACTACAAAATTCCATCGGAGACGTTCTCAATCGACCAGAAGACGTTTGGACCTCTAGTCTTGGGCTGACAGCCTTGTAACTTGTTTGGCCCACTAGGGGGCCCATCTTGTGTTAGGGTTTCCACCCCCCACGCCTCTTGGCTGTCTCCTATCTATAAATAGAGGCATCAGCCACCAGGAGAAAGGTTGGGTTTTGTTTAGATGCAAGTTTAGCTACCGCTACTTCCTAGTGAACGCGTGTGTCGACTAGACCACCCGATTTGCTTGATTCAAGACCCCAACTCATGATTCAGATATCATTTGGTTCAGATCCGTGAGTTTATTTACTTGTTCATCTTGTTCTTGCTTATTCTCGATTGCTAGCAGGTTCAAGGGTGTTCTTGGCACAGCAAGAACAGCCAACGTTGGAATCGATGTACCTGTTGCTAAGGTGCAGCATCCTGTGATTGTTGTAGTCGGACAGCCAACGTCGATTCCACCCCCAAATCGAAGTTACCCCTCCTCTCATCGAAAGATCGGGATCAGCCCCTGCCATATCACCTATACTAGTCGGTCCAAAGACACACCACAATGAGTGGCAGAGGGTAGAGAGGATTCCTATAGTTATAGGGCAATAGATCAGGTGCAAACCAACCTCTTCGTGCAAACCGTGCAAACTCTAATCTGGGCCACATGATGTTGATACAAGGGGCGCAAAGGGGAGGTGGGAGGGGTGATTTGCAAAAGTATGATTAGAGGCACTTTTGCAAATCACCCCTGCCACCTCCTCTGCGCCCCCCTTGGATCAACATCGTGTGGCCCAGATTAGAAGTTTGCATGGTTTGCACGAAGAGGTTGGTTTGCACCTGATCCGTTGCCTAATTATAGTTCTAACATGAATGCGGTAGATCTCTGAAGTCTCACTACTTGCTTCGGGCACCGGCTTACCCCTGAACCCAGGCGCCTCCGACCAACAGCTCTACGACTTAACCGGATGTGGGGGATTACAACGGGACCAATAGGGCTGTCACCACCTGCGGCCTACCCCTACTAAACCATGGGCTAAGATGCGCAAACGACGCGTAACCCATAGTTAGGCACCACGCCTACTCTACCAATTACTACTGCGATCTAACTACGACAGGATACCCCATAGCCACACCACATCACCCGTACTAAGATGGAACAATGAACCCGCAAGAGGGAGATCTAACTCACACACTAGACTCAGACTCTTTCAAGAACTAAGAACTACTAGAGTATACCTTCAGCATACAAGAGCGCACTCAAACCTATACTATGGTGGCAAGGGTATATGACTAGCATATGAGCATACAAGCCAAGCACATGATCAAAGCAAGAGAATAAGAGTACTCAAGCAACCAGAGATAACACTAGAAGGAATCACGAATATGACTTTATTCTAATTAGAATATGCATGAATACTCACTTTATTCTAATTAGAAGAGAACCAGCATCCATCGATGTACAAGCATGGGACGAGAGTGCCAACACCTTGGCACTCTCTCCCAACTACCCCTCACTCTCAACCTACTCTAAGCACTAGCTATCTAGTGCATAGGCCTTTGCAATGGAGCTCTCAACTTAGGAGTTGGTGATCTTGGAGTGGGTAGTGTTATCCTCATTTGAGCCCCCAGATCTCATATTTATAGGCTGGTTGAGGCGACATCTGGGGCGAATCTTCAAAGGAATATTCCCTAAACAGCCTTAAGATAGGACACGTGGTGGCTGGAGACGAGCGGGGCCACCTTGGGTTCGACCGAACTAGGGATTCTGCCGACCCCAGGTGGGTCCCCCTTGCACCGCCTTTCGTCTGGGAGGCTGTTCAGGTGGGTCCTCAGGGGATGCCTCGGATGTTTGTAGACCGTTTACCCCCAATGTGGGCCCTCCAATCCTTGTGTTTGCTCTTGATTGGCTGAGAGTGTGTTTCCTTGCTCTTGTGGGGCCATGGATCCGTGGGAAGCCTATGTGGCAGCCCTTGATTCGCTGGAGTTGTGCTAGTTTGGCCACTTAGGTGCATTCCCACTTCATTTCCACAGATAAGTGACCTACATAAAAATATTCACCAACACTTGTGGAATTCGTTAGTAATAACTCCTACCACTAATGTTGATGTTCACATTTTGCTCATTTATGCAGGAGTTGACGGCCTAAATTTGGTACTTAACAGCCGTCAACAATGTGGCAAATAAAAGGACGAAAGATATGAAATTTGGATGAGTTATGAGCACCATGAAAGCTTGGGCTTTGCTGTAGCTATGGGCAAGACACATGGCTGGTGTAAAAGCCTAAAAATCTTTTATTTAGAAAAGCTAGTTTACATTGACCATTAATGAAATTAATTACTAATTAAATTTTAGAAACAAGGTTTATGGTGAACGTTGCTGGTAATGTGTAGCTTGCATCAAAACAAATCTAACACAATGAGAATGGGCTAAAACGGAACTAAAATGATTAATCGGTGGAGGTTTAAGGGTTTAGGGACTTAAACATAATTAAACATATACTACAGGGGCTAGCAAGGAAGATTTGTGAGACTTAGTGAACAGTGCTCGCAAAAGCTGAAAAGGCTGGGGTTAGATTTGCAAAAAGAGGTCGGGTGGGGTTTATGTGCGAAGGTGGAATTTTCGAGGGGGTTTTCGGGAAAAGAGGCAAGACACAAACTTTAGGGTTTAATTTTGGGCATTTCTAGGGGGGGGTACATGCAAGATGACCAAGAACAGACCTTCTTCTCACCATGGCCGGCGGCGGCGCTTCTCCTGGTGGCCGGCCCGCTAGAGTTTCGATGGGCGGGGGGCCCCGACGCATGGCGGAGCCCTTTGCCGGCGTCATGGGGGTTCTGTTCAGGTGCTTCCCGAAGCAGTGGTCTGCACGCGGCGGCGGCAGCAGGTAGCCTCTGCGATGGCGGCAGGTGGTGGCGGTGCTGCATGGCGGCTGTGCCTCTAGCACGCAGGGATGCATGCAAGGAACGACAGACATCCATCTTGGCATCGCGAAGCTAAGGGCGAGCACGGCTTGGTCCGGCGAAGGGCGGCTTCTCTTGGCTCGGTTGAGCAGCATCGGCGGCGGCTCTTGGCTCGGTTGAGTACCGTCGACGGCGCGCAAGACAGGAAGGCAGGGCGGTGATGCGTAGTGCAGAGGGAGAGCAGGGTGGCGATGCGGGGAGGGGGGGGGAGGGGAGGGCAGCAGTGGTCAGGCGGGGGCGCGAGTTCACGCGGATTATATGGGAGCGGTGAACGGGATTTTGGCGTGGCATGCACGCCGAGAAAGTCCGGCGGCGACGGCGCACTTCCGTGCGTCCGGAAGGTTGCGGGGCAGGTGGCCTTGGCTAGTCTGCGCCCAAATCGGGCCGAGCCCGCGAGTTCGGGGATGAAAAACAAACTTAGGTGGGTTGAGATTAGATGGGCTCGGCCCATTAGGACAGACAGGTTTTTTTCCCCTTTTTCCTTTATCCGGGAAATCTTTATCACGTTAAAGAAAATTCTCTTAAACCGCGAAAAATATCCCCAAGTGTCCACACTTCCAGAAAAAATCCCAGAGATAGAGTTGGACATGATGAACCCAAATAAAAATATTTGGAGCTCATGAAAAGATTTATAGAAGCTTCCAAAAATTGGATTTAGCTCTTAAAAAATAGGAATAAATTCCAAAAAAATCTAGAAAATTTGTAGAGGAACCTATTGGAGAACCTATTTAGGTTTTTTTAAAAAAACAAACTCATACAATAAGCACTATATAGCTCGGCATGAACGCAACACCCACAAACTCTTATTATAACCTATATTTATTAAATTTATTTTAGAAAACTACTACCTAATAAGTAAAATTGCACAGGCTCTCTAATTAATTCTAACCAAATTTTAGGATTTATTGGAAACTCTAAGAAGGCAAAAACTAGGGTGTGACAGTTCTACCCCACTTAACAGGAATCTCGTCTCGAGATTCAAGAGGAAGCTAGCAAGAAAAGGTTGGGGTTATAGGCATGACTCTTCTTCGTGCTTCCTTGTGATCATCGAGTGTATCTTCTAAGTCCGCCGAAGTTTTTCAATCACTCCTCTTCCTGCCCTTTTCTTGATACCATCATCCCAATAATTCCTTTCTTGAACCATCCATGTAGACATAGGGTGTCTAAGAGTTATCTTGTTTAAAGTGATTTGAATAGAGCTGGATCTACTGCTCTATTATCCTGTTAGGCTTACTTGATCAAGATTCCTTCTCTTTTAGCTTTGAACACACCTTCTTGTTTGCTCACGGAGGAGTGTCAAAAAAGTGAGTATCCTTCCAAGATGCACATTATCAAGGTTCAGGGAAAGTCCACTCCATGTTGCAGTCTTGTATTGGGATAGCCATTGTGAAGTATGTTTCTCTCTAGCTGGTGTTTCTCACTGATGAAACTGGTTCTTCACTACATCTTTTATCCTTTGGAGCTCATTATGTACTGTTCATCTTGACATGGAAATTCGTACAAACACCTGGTGTTACACAACGCCAGACAAATATCACTGAGGATGATGGGGATCTCAACCTACCGAACATGGAGATCTACACCATATATGGAGGGAGCACAGCCCCAACCTCCAAAACCCAGGCTAAACTGGTCGAGAGGCAGGTCATGAGTGCATAACCATCAACACAGAGATTACGGTGGTCCGACGTGCTGATTACATTTGACATCAGAGATCACCTGGTCAATCTATACTTGGGTCCGCTCATGCCACTAATCATCAAGCCATATATCGGCCCATACAAGGTCGGATGAACCTTAGTTGATTATGGCAGCGTGCTGAATCTGATGTTTACCAAGACCTACGTTGGCCTTGGCCTCCCGAGGAGAGGGTTGACTCTTGTCAGTCAGCCATTCTACGGGGTTGTTGCCGGGGTGCAAGCGTACCCCATAGGCAGGGTCGACCTGCAAGTCGCCTTTGTAGATGGTTCGAACGTTCGATTTGAGTTCCTAACCTTTGAGTTGGCTGACATCGACTCAGTGTACAATTGCATCTTGATCGTTCTTCAAGAAAATTATGGCGGTCGCACATTTTGCTTATGGGATGCTCAAGATCCCAGGTCCCAAGGGACCACTCATTGTTGAAGGGGACAGGGTTGGTGATGCTAGGTGCAACCTCAAAACCCTCGACATGATCAACGACGCTTGAGAGGTCACTGCAGCAGCAGCCGAAGCTAGTAAGAGTCAGGGAGCCACCCCAGTAGAGCGCGATCCTGAGCCTTCTTGAGCGGCAGAAGAGAGGGCAGCCAAGGCCAAGCCCCTGACAACAGGATGCCTCGATGAGCAAATAGCTCCTTCTCCTGTGACTCCAGTAGTGCAAGTGGAAGACACATCTGCACGGCCTGATGGCGCGACGCCTTCAGTGGCTCAACCATGTATTCTTGCGATGGTTCCCGCTGAACCAAGCACAAAGCCTATACAGATCAGCCCCAATGACCCGAACAAGACTACCCTGACTGGGACTGAGTTGGGAGAGAAATAGGAACTCGAGCTCATTGCTTTCCTCCAGGAAAATAGTGATGTGTTCGCTTGGAAACTGTCCGATATGCCTGGGATCCCTAGGGAGGTAATACAGCATAAGCTTGGCATTCGAGCTGGCATCTGACCAGTCAAGTAGCAGCAGAGAAGATACCCCCCGAAGAAACGAGACGCCATGAATGGGGAGATCAACTGGCTACTCAAAGTCGGCTTCGTGCGAGATGTGCCTTTTCTAGAGTGGTTAGCCAACCCAATCATGGTGAAGAAACCAAACGGGACCTGGAGGATGTGCGTGAACTACACCAACCTGCATAAAGCTTGCCTAAAGGACGAGTATCCCCTTCCAAGGATAGATTAAATTGTAGATTCAACCTCAACTTGCTAATTAGTTAGTTTTCTTGATGCCTATTCAGGGTATCATCAAATTAGCATGTGCATAGATGATAAGAAAAAAACTGCATTTGTAACCCCCTTCGGTGTTTACTGCTATATTAAGATGCCCTTTGGTCATAAAAATTGTAACATCCAGCCCAAGTCCGGTTGGGCCAGGCCAAGTGGGCAGAATTCGTGGTAAGAGTGCATAGGCACTATGGAGTAGGGACTTTAGTCCCATACTGAAAGTTGAGAGTGGGATGAGCTAACTTAAATAGCCAGGCCAAGAACTTGCACCCTTTTGCGCGAAACGAGGACAAAAGCGCAAGTGAGTTGCTACGTAGGTGTGATTCACTCAGCGTGTAGAGTGGGCGTTAGCCGTGTGTCGGGCCTGGGGATTACAATTGGTATTAGAGCCAACTCTCGCGGTTTCATGGGCGCGTACACATCAGATGCACGGGCATGGTGCGCATGACGTGTGGGCCTTACGAGGACACGGTATGGCACGTTGGCTGGCACTGGACATACGGACGTGACCAAGAGAGCGGGTCCTCGACAATTTTCCTAAATGGGTGAGTTAGCTCAGCTCTTGACGAGGACGTCGAGTCCTTAAGGATCAGTGGATGTGATGTCGAGTCCTTAAGGATGGGCCAAATTCATGGTAAAAGTGCACAGGCACTACGGTGTAGGGACTCTAGTCCCATACTGAAAGTTGAGAGTTGGATGAGCTAACTTAAATAGCCAGGCCAAGAACACTAGTAACTCTGGTTGCAACTTTTGCGCGAAGCGAGGATGAAAGCACAAGTGAGTTGCTACGTAGGTGTGGTTCACTCAGCATGTAGAGTGGGTCTTAGCCGTGTGTCGTGCCTGGGGTGTAACAAAAATGCTTGTTGTACTTATCAAAAATGTGTGCACAATGTTCTCAAAGATCAAGTAGGTCGCAATGTGGAAGCATAAATAGATGATATAGTGGTAAAAAGTAAGTTGACGGGTGACCTGCTCGCCGATCTTATAAAACTTTCAACAACCTGCAGAAACACAAGATGATGCTAAATCCCACCAAATGCATGTTCGGTGTATCATCGGGTAAGCTCCTCAGATACCATGTCTCTCATCGGGGTATTGAGGCCAGTCCACATAAGATCGATGCTATCGATAACATGTAGTGTCCACAAAACAAGTGAGAAATACAGAAGCTTGCAGGAATGATGGTGTCCCTGAGTCGATTCGAATCCAAGTCAGGCAAATGAGGTATGATGTTTTATAAGCTGTTATGTAAAGAGGATCATTTTGAGTGGACTGCGGAGGCAAAAAAGGCATTCCAAGCATTCAAGCAATACCTGCAGCAACATATCTAAACGTACTCAAATTGAGCAACCTCACCTGGAACCGTCATTAGGACCCACTCCACAGTCACCCAGGCGAAGATGGGCCCGAGAGGAGCCGGTGGGCCGTCGCCCGACCTAGCCGCGTCGCCCGACCTGGTATTCGTGCCAAACTCGCTCAACTTTGATGGGGTGCTTCCCACCGCCTCGAGGAGTCCATCCCGGCCGTGCATCACTCAAGTCGATGCATCCTAGGGTCGGCTGATGAGGACATCAACGACCACACGAGTACATCTACACCAGCAGCATCTCCATCCCAGGCGCCACCTTCTTCTTCAGCTGGGCCAATCACTCGGGCCCGTGCAGGAGAACTGAACTTCGTCATGCTACTGAAGAATGAAGGCCCAGAAGATTAGACGTTGGCCCAACAGCAGGCCCAACCCTCGCAAACCCTAGGCGTGAACAGTACCTGCGGCACTGTAGCACGGGTACTGTAGCGCGCCGCCCCTCCTGGCCACCAGGGGCTGCGCCCCCTATTTAGATAGACTCCTCTTTTATTTTCAGACTTGGGTTTTGTTTTCATCTAGCTTTAGCTACTCTCGAACACGCACAAATACGTGCTGTCCTCGTGATTCAGAACCCCACCTTCGAGTGATATTGTGATTGCTCGCATCTTGTTCTTGTTCGTTCTTCGATTGCGGACAGGAATTGATCTTCGTGATCAGGCTGATCTTGCACCGGCAAGGTTGGTAACCATCGGGAGTTGGTTCAGCGATTGCATTGGCGCTTCGGGTTCGCTCGTCGTAGTCGGATCGTGAGGGTCTACTTCCACCAAGTCGAATTTATCTCCACTCACCGAAAGATCGGGCACTCCAGCTCTATCAAGTGGTATCAGCTTTCCAGGTTGATCGGTGAGTTTATCAAGTGTTTTTTTTTCCATTACCTACAGTCCACAAAACCAAAAAATTGTCAGGTTAGATCTTTGTCCCAGCACCCTTTTGAGCCTCGCACCTTCTTTCAATAATTTGCGTTGTTGAATTTGTGTTCTTTACGCTTCAATTGTTGCTGGTTACTATGTGTTTTCTCGCCTTTCTTTTTCTTAAACCCTAGGCGCCGCCACCATCTTCTGCCGCCGCCACATCCACCACAAGCGTCGCGCCTCTCTGATCGCCAACCCCCCTCTGGAGCGCGCCAGTCCCTGAACTGCGCCGCCCCCTGGTTAGCGCCGATCCCCCCTGATCACCCTCCTTCCTGTGTGTTTGGAAAGTCAAAAAAAAGGAAAGAAATCAAAAAAAAGAGGAGAAAAAAAAGAAGAGAAAGAAACAAAAAAAACAGGTCGCCTAATCCTGGCTGATCTCGGCTCACTCTTGAGAGAGAGAGAGAGAGAGAGTATCTTTTTTTTACCGGAATACCCCTACTCTTCCAGAAAAAGTGTGTGTGGTGACTTGCTCATTTGTATTCCTTTGTTCATATAATCAGTTTGTGAGTTTCTCTGAAAAAAAAACAAAAAAAGGGACAGCAATCCTGCGCACAGAAGGAAACCGAACCACGCAGGGACTCTTGGTTGGGGCGCACGCCTGCTGCCCTCCCATCTCCGGTGTCCCCCTTTCTTTCCTTCCCCTCCCTCTATTTCTTGTTTCCCTTTTACACCTTGTTTCCAGCAGCATTGTTACGTGTTAGCACTATAATTCAACCTTGCATTATTGTTTGATTGTGCTAATCCTTGATCTGAGTGCAGCCTACCCAGAACTCCACATATTTCTACGACGAGCAGATTTTGTTTCTCCAGGCAATCGCTGCTCCAATCTTTCGCGAGTTCCACCGGTTGGTTGCAGTTCGCCCCTGTGTGCGTGGTAAGAACGAATAAGAATTTGATAACAGCACTTTTGTGAGCGCATTACATCCTCGTAGTCGTAGGATTTTGTTCTTGTGTTTGCGCTAACCATGTCAGGAGAAAACGACACGACGGATACAAAGCTGCAGGACGTACGGGCACAAGTTGATGGACTTGCCACGGACATAAAGACCATACATGAACGGATGGATTCATCGGTCACTTCGGTGAACGAGCGGTTCGATCAGCTAGACCTCGCGCAGACAGCCACTAAGGCCACGCTTGACACCATCACGGCACGCCTCGACACATTGACCACGCGGATCACCGACCTCCAGAAGGATTATGGCGGTGACACGGAGCAAGAGGGCGATCGTCGCGGTCGCGCCCGTCGTGTGGTACGTCCACCCGCTAATGATTCATTTGCTAAGATTAAATTTAAAATTCCATCTTTTAATGGCAAATATGATCCTGCTGCGTATCTTGATTGGGAATTAGAAGTTGAACAGAAATTTTCATGCCATGATATTCCTGCTGATTCTCAAGTTAAAGCTGCTATTAGTGAATTTACTGATTTTGCTTTAATTTGGTGGCGTGAACATAAACTTAAACATCCTACTGCTATTCCCACCACTTGGACTCAATTAAAATCTGCTATGCGACACCGCTTTGTGCCTTCCTATTATGCCCGCGATTTGCTTAATAAAATGCAGTGTTTTCAACAAGGCAATCAATCTGTTGAGGAGTATTACCAGGAACTACAAAAAGGTATGATTCGTTGTGGTATATTTGAAGTTGATGACGCTGCGATGGCACGTTTTCGTGGTGGTTTAAATCGAGAAATTCAGGACATACTTGATTATAAGGAGTATCATGATATAACCACGTTATTTGAATTTGCTTGTAAAGCTGAACGTGAAGTGCAGGGACGACGATCGAAGCCCTATACTAACTCTTTTGCAGGTCGGAGCCCGGCGTCCAGTTCGGCTTTTTCTCGCCCCACTTCGTCCACGTCCAGCGCTACACCGCGAGAGACGATGGCCAAACCAGCCGCGCCACCAGCTACAGGCGCTCCTCCTTCCACCGCGCGTACAAGGGATATTCAGTGCCATCGTTGCAAAGGCTTTGGGCACATGATTCGGGACTGCCCAAACAAGCGCACTTTGCTCATACGTGACGATGGTGAGTACTCTTCTGCTAGTGATTCCGAGGATACTCGACATGCTATGCTTGCCACTGACAATGCAGATCATGCGGAGGTTCATGTCGCTCCCGGCGACGCCGATAGGTATGAGAGTCTTGTTGCACAGCGTGTTCTTAGTACGCAGGTTGCCCCACCCGAGAAGAATCAACGACACACTCTATTCCATACTAAAGGCATTGTGCAAGAACGGTCGGTTCGCATCGTCATCGACAGCGGCAGCTGCAACAATTTGGCGAGTACTGTGCTGGTAGAGAAGTTGTCGTTACCCACCCGTAAGCATCCGCACCCATATCACATTCAGTGGCTTAATGATGGTGGCAAAATTAAGGTAACGCGGTCAGTGCGTGTCCCTTTTTCCATGGGTGCTTATTCTGATTTTGTCGATTGTGATGTCATTCCCATGGAAGCATGCTCTTTGTTACTTGGTAGACCTTGGCAATATGATACTGATACCTTGCATCATGGTCGTTCGAATCATTATTCTCTCATGTTTAAGGGTCAGAAAATAATTATACATCCCATGACACCTGAACAAATTGTTAAAGATGATCTTGCTCGAGCTGCTAAAACTGCTAAACAACTTGAACCATCACCATCGACCCCTGTTAATTCTGAAATCAAGTTGAATGCTCCTGTTTTACTTGCTACACGTGCTGATTTTGCTGATCTACACGATGCTCATTTGCCCTGCTATGCACTTGTATGCTCTACTGTGCTTGTTTCACTTGATGATGCACCATCTTTGGATATTCCCCCTGCGGTTGCTAACCTTTTGCAGGAGTACGCTGATGTTTTTCCCAAAGATTTACCACCGGGTCTTCCACCGATTCGTGGCATTGAGCACCAGATCGATCTCATTCCCGGCGCACAGCTTCCGAACCGCGCACCATACCGTACAAACCCGGATGAGACGAAGGAGATTCAGCGCCAGGTCCAGGCGTTGCTTGACAAGGGTTACATTCGTGAGTCTCTTAGCCCTTGCTCAGTTCCTGTGTTACTTGTTCCAAAGAAAGATGGGTCATGGCGTATGTGTGTAGATTGTCGTGCTATTAATAACATCACAATTCGTTATCGATACCCTATTCCACGCCTTGATGATATGCTAGATGAGCTTAGTGGTGCCATTATTTTCACTAAGATTGATTTGCGTAGCGGGTACCACCAGATTAGAATGAAATTGGGTGATGAATGGAAAACGGCTTTTAAAACAAAATTTGGGTTATATGAATGGTTGGTTATGCCGTTTGGGTTGACTAATGCTCCTAGTACCTTTATGCGTTTGATGAATGAAGTTCTAAGGCCCTTCATAGGATTGTTTGTTGTTGTCTATTTTGATGATATCCTCATTTACAGCAAGTCTATGGAAGAGCATTTAGAACATTTGAGTGCTGTTTTTTGTGCGTTGCGTGCTGCTCGTTTATTTGGTAACATAGAAAAATGCATCTTTTGCACGCAACGTGTCTCGTTTCTTGGCTATGTTGTCACTCCACAGGGCATTGAGGTGGATGGCAGCAAGATCGATGCCATTCGGGAGTGGCCTACACCGACGACGGTCACACAGATTCGGAGTTTTCTTGGACTCGCAGGTTTCTATCGCAGGTTCGTCCGTGATTTTAGCTCCATTGCAGCGCCTCTACATGAGCTTACAAAGAAAGGTGTGCCGTTTACTTGGAGTGATTCGCAGGAGGTAGCATTCAGCACTTTAAAAGATAAGTTAACACATGCTCCTCTCTTGCAATTACCTGATTTTGGTAAAATATTTGAGCTTGAATGTGATGCCAGCGGTATTGGGCTAGGTGCTGTCTTGTTACAAGAAGGAAAACCGGTTGCTTATTTTAGTGAAAAATTAAGCGGTGCTAGCCTGAGATATTCTACTTATGATAAGGAACTTTATGCTTTAGTACGCACTTTGCAAACATGGCGGCACTATCTTTGGCATCGTGAGTTTATAATTCACTCTGATCATGAGGCTTTAAAACATATTCGTACCCAAACAAATCTGAACCGTCGTCATGCTACTTGGGTAGAATTCATTGAGTCTTTCCCTTACATTATTAAACACAAGAACGGGAAGGAAAATGTCATTGCTGATGCTTTGTCTCGTCGATATACCATGCTGTCTCAGTTAGATTTTAAAATCTTTGGCTTGCAAACTGTAAAAGATCAATATGTCGACGATGCTGATTTTAAAGATGTCTTGGTCCATTGTATGAATGGGAAACCATGGGGCAAATTTCACATGCAGGATGGGTTCCTGTTTCGCGCTAACAAGCTGTGTGTTCCAGCAAGCTCGGTTCGTTTTTTGTTGTTATAGGAAGCGCATGGAGGCGGTCTCATGGGACATTTTGGCGTTTACAAGATGCATGAGGTGCTGGCCGCCCACTTCTTTTGGCCCCGGATGCGCCGTGATGTTGAGCGCCTTGTTGCCCGCTGCACTACTTGTCAGAAAGCTAAGTCACGATTGAACAGCCATGGTTTGTATATGCCCTTGCCTGTTCCTACTTCCCCTTGGCTTGATATTTCTATGGACTTTGTTTTGGGATTGCCTAGAACTAAGAATGGGAGAGATAGCATTTTTGTGGTTGTTGATCGATTCTCCAAAATGGCTCATTTTATACCTTGTCATAAGACTGATGATGCTAGCGGTGTTGCTGAATTGTTCTTTAGAGAGATTATTCGTTTGCATGGTATTCCAAATACAATAGTCTCGGATCGTGATGCTAAGTTTCTCAGTCATTTTTGGAGATCACTTTGGAATAAATTGGGAACTAAATTGCTGTTTAGCACAACTTGTCACCCTCAGACTGATGGACAAACTGAGGTGGTTAATCGAACTTTGTCAACCATGCTTAGTGCTGTTTTAGACAAAAATTTGAAATGTTGGGAGGACTGCTTGCCTCATGTTGAGTTTGCTTATAATCATGCAACGCATTCTTCTACAAAGATGTGTCCTTTTCAGATTGTTTATGGTTACATTCCGTGGGCGCCTATTGATTTGTTTTCGCTTGATGCTATGGACGCCCCACACATAGATGCTGTTGCACATGTTGAACAAATGATTAACTTGCATGAACAGACTCAACAAAACATTGCTGCTGCTAATGCTAAATATCAGGTTGCTGGTAGTAAAGGTTGAAAACTTGTTTCTTTTGCACCTGGTGATATGGTTTGGTTGCATTTGAGAAAGGATCGTTTTCCTACTTTGCGCCGTTCTAAATTGATGCCTCGTGCTGCTGGCCCTTTTAAGGTGCTAACCAAGATTAATGATAATGCTTATATCCTTGACCTGCCTGCGGAGTTTGGTGTTTCCACTAGTTTTAATGTTGCAGATTTGAAACCATATGCGGAAGAGGATGAGGAGTTGCCGTCGAGGACGACTTCGGTTCAAGAAGGGGAGGATGATGAGGACATCAACGACCACACGAGTACATCTACACCAGCAGCATCTCCATCCCAGGCGCCACCTTCTTCTTCAGCTGGGCCAATCACTCGGGCCCGTGCAAGAGAACTGAACTTCGTCATGCTACTGAAGAATGAAGGCCCAGAAGATTAGACGTTGGCCCAACAGCAGGCCTGAAGCGCCCCTGCCTAAGCAGAGACTAAATGTGATACAAATTATCAGTCCCAGGAGGCTGATACACATTTATTCAACAGTTGGTACAGAAACTCACAGCCCACGAGGAAGCGGGCACCTGATACAAACCAAGACTGCTAAAAGGTAAACTACGGCGGTAAGCCAAAGGATGAACCAGAACGGTTCAACTAAGGGATCAGAGTTCTGCGACAGCGAAGCCATCCTGGGCGGGACCAAACTCCACGGGCAAAGTTGGGTGCGGAAGCGACCACCTATTCAGCGTCCTCAACAAAGTCCGGGTCTTCTTCTGGATTAACAACAACAAGGGTGAGTACAAAAGTACTCAACAAGCCCAATCACACCCACGGAGGGGTTAACACAGAATTATGCACAAGGAATAACAAGGATAAGGCTAGGTTTTATTTTTGCCAAAAAGCTAGTTTTAACACATGCACGGGTTTATCAAGGTACATTTTAGCAAGGCAAGCTTTTAGTAACAAGTCAATTAAGTGGGGGTTGATCCACAAAGGATCCAAACTTTTAGTGCTACCGGATTTCCCATCCGCCGTAGCTTTTGGCACAAAGCCGAACTCATTCCAAAACCAACACACTCCAAACCCATCCCAAAACCTTAGTATTGTGACCAAGCCATAACTCGCCCATAACCGTGGGCACGGCTATTCGAATAGATTAGGAAACTCTGCAGAGGTGTACACTTTCACCACAAGTAGGGTACCGCAACACGATCACCTTGGTGTCAGTGCGGATCCTATCGAAGTCATTACCCACCATAGCCAAAACTGCCTAGCCATCACGAGAAAAACACCAAGGGGTTTATGTCACTAAGACGGCAACCATGTCACTAAGACGGCACTTGGTTTTCCCGTTGCACACCTGCCACCAGACAACTAACAGCACGGCTAGTGGGATTTAGACTAAGCCCTTGCACCATACAAGAGTCGAGTGGTTGTACGAGTAAAGTGGGTTAGGCAAGATGACACATCACTTTGGTTTAAAACCGGACAAAATGGATATCTCCCAACTTGCTTAACCACAAAGGTACAAGCCTCCTTTTAGGCATTTCACAAAGTCATGCCCATCCATTTTATCCACACACTTTTACTCTTTTTCAAACCCAAAACCCAAACCAACTCACACATTTATTCTTTGGTAAAACAAGTGTATAGTCATGATTAGGTAAGGGTCACAAAACCTATGCATTCTAAGCCTAAGCATTCTAGAAGTTGTCATCATCTAAACAGAGCGTATCATATTTAGTGATAACTGGGTAATCAAGGAATATCATAACAATCAAGGGTGGCTAACCAAACGGGTTTTGAATAAAACAATGCAATAATCAAAGGCTTAATGGGTTGTGTTTATAAAACATAGGATAAACATGCATCAAAGGATGGGATCGGACTTGCCGTCAACAAAAGCTTCTGGGAGGTCCTGCTCGCGGTACGGGTCCTCGGGATCGGGCTCGCGGTACTCTCCTGCGTAGTCCTGCTCGCGGTACTGCTCCTCCTCGTTCACTCCGTCGTCTAGGGCACGAACAAACAAACATACAATAAGAAAACACATTCCTTAACCGATGAGTTGGAAACAGGAAAGAACAAAATAAAATAGGAAGCGAAGTTATATTGGGATGATTGGTGTAAAGCTTAGCCGGAATGGACATAAGATAGGCATGGTGAAGTTTGATGGAAAACCGGAGTGATTTGGCGCATGGAATGACGAGTTAGAGGAGGTTTAGGGCTTAAACGGGGGTTTTAGGACCTCTTTATAATATTTATAAAGGGCCAGGGGCCTATTTGTGAAGATCTTATAAGGTGGAAGGGCATGGTTGTGAATTTGGAAAGTGTTTGGGGGGTTTTGGAAACAACCAGGGACATATTTGAGAATAACTGGAAAAGACAGGGGGTTTTCTGGAAGAATGGCTAAAGGTGGAGGGACTCTTTATGGATTAGGAGATTTGGCAGGGGGGTATTCGGAAAAACGGCGCCCTTTCTCTTCTTTTCCACGCCGGCCGACAGGGGAGGGGATTGGGGCGGCGGCGGCGCTCGGCCTCGCCGGCGATTGCCGGCCTCTGGCCACGGAAACGGGGAATGGGCGCGCGCGTGAGCACCAGGGGGCCACGGGGGATCCATCCCCGTGCTCACCTTGGGCAGAGGGCAGG
>CM014276.1:18305543-18321910 GCA_004135705.1 Alloteropsis semialata
GGTTGTTCTTGGCACAGCAAGAACAGCACAAATCGAGGCGGTGTAACTGTCGCTAAGGCGCAGCCCTTGTGGTGTTGTAGTCGGACAGCCAACATCGAATCCACCCCAAATCGAAGTTATCCCCAACTCTCATCGAAGGATCAGGAACAAACCCTAGCGGGTTCTATCAATATATATGTTCAACAAGCCTTAATCAAGTTAGAGACCAATATATCACACATATCAACATGTCTCTTTCTTTGTTTCACCATAGCTTGCCATTCATCACATTCATGCATAATGAGATCACGCACTTGTTTATATGTGTCACTATGAGCCATACGCTTGCATTCAACCCATGAATAATAGTGTATCATAAAATATACATTTTAATCCCTGCTCATAATCTGTAACAAACACGTTAGTCCTTTAATCCTTTTGTCATTCAATTCACCAAAACCCACCTAGGGTCCTATATGCACTTTCAAGGACGTTTGACACTACATGAGATGCAGGTTGACAAGGCACCTTTTCCTGTTAATACCCTTGAAATGCAACCTCCTAAGGTTCTGGTTCGGCCGCATCAAGTCGAATCAACCAAAGGAAAGAATGTTGTTGTGGGAGATCAAAAGCCTGAAAATTTGAAGGGTAAATCAATTATCAGAGAAGTGGTGTGTGAGAAGACCCCCAATGGCAAAGAAACTTTCAAAATTACTGTAAGAGTTGCTGATCTCGGGGGGCAAGGATCGTCAAAAGCATTGGTTAAGCCTGCTGCATAGGAAGAACCGGTGAAACTGGTTTCAGGAACCGGTCCTACCGATTTTGGTCAGGGACGCCCGGAAATGTTAAAGCCCAAGCGTCCTAAGATCGGAACCTAGAAAATTAATGTGGCCAAAGATCAGGGTAAAGTTGCAAAACCAAAGCCGACCTTTGACCAATTATTTTCCAAATATGCAAATCAAAGGCCAGTTGATGAGTATTGGCCAGCAAAAAAGAGAAAGAGATCAACCATGCGTCAAGAAAAGCCAATTTCGCCTCCAAGGATTAATAACAGACAGAAGGGTGATGTTGCTACCTTGTATCCCCAACAGAATCAATATCAAGCCATGCCATGGATGCCTCCATATTACACCGGTGGCACCGGTTCTCAAAACCGGTGGAACCGGTTTCCTCAGAAGAGGCAACCATCTCCTACCAAGCAGGTTTATCATCCTAAGAAAGTGGAGGAAGTTGTCCAGAAGATGGATATCGACCAAGAGAGGACTACTGCTGCTGATGTAATTCAGATTGGTGATATCAAGGTGATTTCGGAGGACGATGACAAGATGCCAATTGTGATTGGTGATGAGGCTAAGCCATCAGTCCAGAAAGATGTTGCTGCAGATCCTAATGAGGGTAAGAAGGTTGAAATTGATAAATCAAAATACTTCATGCCGAGATGGTGTCCTCTAGGTTTGACATGCACATAAAAGAGGAAGTTGCAGTGGCTTCGCTTTCAAGAACAGAAGGAGAAGGAGCTGGAGAAGCAGAGGGAGGAGCACTTCCTATGATTCCTCCAGGCAAGGGTGGAAGAAAGTTGAAGCTCCAGGACAAAATCCAGTGGAACCGGATTCCAAACTGGTGGAACCGGTTTCGCCTGCTTCGGTGCCTGCTGCTGCGCCAGAACCGGTTAAACCGGTTCTGAATTCGGTTGCACCGGTTTCTGCTGATCCAGGTCTATCTCATGTTGCTTCTGAGATTTCTATCACATCTACGTTTAATCAGAGGTTGTCATCGGATTCCCAGAATATGGACGATGAACAGCTTGTTGATTATGGGTTATCACCTGAACATATGAATGTTGATGCTAATGTGGTGCATCTTTCTTCGGATTATTACATCATTCCGGAGGAAGAGATAGCTCATCTAGACTTTGGCCCAAAGGAAGCTATATTTAAAAGGCCAAAGGATTCTGAAAATCAGCTAAAGGCGCTGTACATGAAGGGGCATATCAATGGGAAGCCAGTTTCGAGGATGCTTGTTGATACCGGGGCAATTGTCAATTTGATGCCCTATTCTATGTTCAAGAAGCTTGGTGGTTTGGATGATGAGCTGATCAAGACCAACTTGACTATTAATAGTGTGGGAGGAGACGAGCCTATGAGTGCGAAGGGCGTTGCTTCTATGAAGCTCACCATTGGGAGCAAGATGTTGGTTATTGCTTTCTTCATCGCCGAGGCCCAAGGTAACTTCAGTTTAATATTGGGTCGTGATTGGATTCATGTAAATAGATGTGTACCTTCTAGTTTGCATCAATTTCTTATTCAATGGGTTGATGAGGATATTAAGGTTGTACATGGAGATACATCGGCTTGTGTTGCTGTGGCTGATGGTTCTATCATGTCTATGCATGATCATGTCAAGTGCTTAACAGGTTTAGATATTTCTAACTATGAGATGATCAACTGTACTAGAGATGGCTTTGTGCCTGCTGTTCTAAAGCCGGTTGAGTATCGGCTAAACCATTTGTTGTGAATCAATAAATAGTTCAGAATGGTTGCAGCAGAGACTTGAGCACTATCGGGCACAAAAGAGCGATATGTGTGAGGCCATTGAAGATTTTGATGATATGAGTAAATTGGGGCAAGGTTTTACGTCGGCTGATCCCTTAGAGGAGATTGATATTGGCGATGGTTCTATACCTAGGCCGACGTTTGTAAACAAAAATTTGAAAGCTAATTATAAAGCTGAATTAATCGAGCTGTTGAAAGAATATGTTGATTGTTTTGCATAGAATTATCAAGAGATGCCTGGTTTAAGCCACGAGTTAGTTGAGCATCGGCTACCTATTAAACCTGGTTTTAGGCCTTTTAAACAAACTGCTAGGCGTTTCAATCCTAATATGTATGACTGGATTAAAGAAGAAATTAATCGGTTGTTGGAGGCAAATTTTATTACACCTTGTCGTTATGCGGAATGGTTATCAAATATTGTGCCAGTTGAGAAAAAGGATTCTGGTAAGCTCAGAGTTTGCATTGATTTTAGAAATCTTAATAGAGCTACTTCTAAAGATGAATATCCTATGCCTATAGCCGACTTGCTTATTAATGATGCTTCTGGACATAAAGTTATTAATTTTCTTGATAGTAATGCTGGTTACAATCAAATATTCATGGCTAAAGAGGATATATCCAAAACGGCCTTTGTATGTCCAGATTTTGTTGGTTTATTTGAGTGGGTAGTTATGACCCTTGGTTTAAAAAATGCCGGTGCTACTTACTAAAGGGCTATGAATTTAATTTTTCATGATTTGCTTGGCTTAATCATAGAGGTTTATATCGATGATATTGTTGTTAAATCGGCTGGTCTAAAACCCCATTTGGCTGATTTAATACTTGCTTTTGAAAGAATGCGTCGATATGGATTAAAGATGAACCCACTTAAATGTGCATTTGGTGTGTCGGCTGGAAAGTTTCTAGGCTTTATTATTCATGAAAATGGCATAGAGATAGATCCTAAGAGAATTGATATTATCAAGAAGATTAAAGCTCCTACATGCAAGAAAGATTTGCGGAAATTTCTAGGCAAGGTAAATTACTTGAGGAGATTTATTTGCAACTTGTCTGGGAAGGTCAATACTTTTATTCCTATTCTTCAGTTAAAAGATGAAGCCGAATTTACTTGGGGGTAAAACAGCAAGAAGCATTTGAGAAAATTAAATATTACTTGTCTTCGCCGCCGGTCATAAAAGCTCCTAGGAGAGGATTTCTATTTAAATTATATGTAGCTGCTGAAGATCAAGTGATTGGGTCTGTTTTGACTCAAGAAACCGAAGGAAAGAAACATATTGTTACCTATGCAAGTCGTCGATTATTGGATGCCGAAACAAGGTATATATTTATTGAAAAGCTTTGCTTATCACTATATTATGCTTGTACCAAGATGAGGCATTATTTATTATCCAATACTTGCATAGTGATTTGTCAAACCGATATTATTAAATATATGTTGCATAGACCAATTTTAAGTGGTAGAATTGGCAAATGGGCTTATGCTCTCATTGAATATGATTTGGCTTGTGAACCTTTGAAATCTATGAAAGGCCAAATTGTTGCTGATTTTATTGTTGAGCATAGCATTAATGATAATGATTTAGATATCGGTTATGTCACTTTTACTCCATGGAAATTGCATTTTGATGGATCGGTTTGTAAGAGCGGTTGTGGTATTGGTGGTGTTTTTATATCACCAAGTGGTGCTGAATTTGAAGCTCTTAACTATTAGAAAATGATTGTACAAATAATCAAGCCGAATATGAAGCTTTATTGTTCGGGCTAGAAATCTTGCATGACATGGGAGTAAAACATGTGGAGGCATTTGGTGATTCTCTGCTAGTTGTACAGAAGTAAATAAGGTATATCAATGCTTTGATGGATTTTTAAATGCATATCTTGACAAATGCTTGGATATGATTGCTCAATTTGATGAATTCTCTATATATCATGTTTCAAGAGATGAGAATCCAAGGGCAAATGCTCTGGCTCAGCAAGCATCTGGCTATGATACTCAGAAAAGAAATTTTAATGAAAGAAAGCCGATGCTTTGCATAGCCGAGTTCTCTGCCCAGGAAGAACTGGTTTCACCGGATTACGAAACCGGTGGAACCGGAAATTCCGGTGGAACCGATTCCAAAACCGGTGGAACCGGTTTATCTGCTGACAGCGACACTTCGGCCATTGAGCAGTCCAAAATTAATAAGGACGAAGTTGTTGATTGGAGAATACCTATTGTTGAGTATTTGCAGAATCCCAGTCATAAAATTGACAGAAAAGTCCGACAGTGGGCATTTAAATTTATTTTGGTTGATGGTGAATTATATCATCAGATGGCTGATGATTTATTATTAAAGTGCTTGGATTCTGATCAAGCTAAGGTTGCAATGGGTGAAGTTCATGAAGGAATTTGTGGTACACATCAATTGGCTCCTAAGATGAAGTGGCTTTTGAGAAGAGCTTGTTTTTATTGGCCTAATATGATAGCTGATTGTTTTCGGTACTACAAAGGTTGTGAGGAGTGCCAAAGGTTTGGGAATATTCAGATGGTTCCTGCTGCATTATTACATCCTATTATCAAGCCTTGGCCTTTTCGAGAATGGGGATTGGACTTTATTGGACAGATTCATCCTCCTTCATCGAAGGGACACCGCTTCGTGTTGGTGGCTACTGATTATTTCACAAAGTGGACCGAAGCAGTGCCTTTGAAGAATATGACGCATCGGGAGGTAATTGAGTTTATTACTGAGCATATTACCCATAGATTTGGCATTCCACAAACTTTGACTACTGATCAAGGTACTTCATTTATATCAAAGAAAGTTTGTGAGTTTGTTGAGATGTATGGTATTAAATTGCTCAATTCATCTCCATACTATGCTCAGGCTAATGGTCAGGCCGAGTCTAGTAATAAGATCTTAATTAAACTTATTAAAAAGAAGGTAGAGGAGAATCCTAGAAGGTGGCATGAGGTTTTATCTGAAGCTTTGTGGGCTCATCGCATATCTAGACATGGTGCTACTAAGGTTACTCCTTTTGAGCTTGTGTATGGTCAGGAAGCTGTTTTACCTGTTGAAGTGAGTTTGAGTGCCTATCGGTTGGCTAGACAAAATGATCTCAATGCTGTTGATTATCATGATTTAATGATGGACAATATTGATGAGGTGACCGATAAGCGATTAAAGGCCTTGAAGGAAATTGAGAAGGACAAAATTCGGGTTGCCAAGGCCTACAACAAGAAGGTAAAACAGAAGTCTTTTCAGGTTGGTGATTTGGTTTGGAAAACAATTTTACCTATAGGATCGAAGAGCAACAAGTTTGGTAAATGGTCTCCAAGTTGGGAAGGTCCATACAAGATAATTAAGGTGATCTTCGGCAATTCTTATATGGTGGAGACTTTGCAAGGTCAGCGGCTGCCAAGAGCTCTCAATGGGAGGTATTTGACGAAGTATTATCCGAGTATTTGGCAGGAAGCTTAGTTTATATGGCCGATAGTTTCGAATATCGCCCTTAGAATAAAAAGGCCAATGAAATTTGTTTAAACATATCCCTCAGGAGTATGTTCTTGTGCTAAAATGTTTTCTGGTATGCAAGCTTTACCAAAAAACAGGGAGCATATGTTGACGATCAAAATTGGCACGAGACAATCTGACAGAGAAAACCGATGGAACTGAATTCAAGAACCGGTGGAACCGGTTTGGTTCCTGTTGCTCGTCTGACAGGGTGATCCGTGGAATCGGATTTGAAACCGGTGGAACCGGTTTTCCCCGAGTCCTAGTAGGTTTGGACTCTTTTTGTAGATCCGAGTTGTAATAGGACTTTCCTTGTGGGGCAAGACCTCCCCACCCTATAAATATAAAGGGCCATGGCCGATTGAGGGTTTATCCAATCGATCAAACACAAAATACCTTTACTTTTTGTCATCTCCAAACCCTAGCTTTTCCAACCATAATTGCTATTCGTACTTCGTCTCTACGGCGTTGACGGCGTTCTGAGTGGCCTGCAGACCTCAGAGCAGCCCTAGGCGCGCCTGCCCTGACGGGGTCCCTCCCATGCCAGCGATCTTAGGCTCACGCAGCAAGCCCTAGAGAACCGGTTTCACCGGATTCATAAACCGGTTTCACCGGTTTTGCTTGGGCGTGCTGCAGGTGACTGGTCCGTTGTGGATCCGCGTGAGCTAGCACGATTTTTGGTGTGTTGGCCAGAAAAAGCGTCAACAACAATCATTTTGGGAAATGAGTCGTTGATCCCAACAGCTAAAACCTTTCGGACCTCCTTTGGAGAAATCTTAGAAGGTATAGGGATCTTGCAGAACGTGTCTATAACACACGAAGACGTCGATGCGACCCTAGACTCTCATGCCTTCGAAATCCCAGACTTTGATATCTTGATTGGACATCCTATAGAGAATTTTCTCTTAGATGCTCCAACTCTAGGAAAGCTAGATGTCTAGCTCAGGAAGGAGCCCTTTTCTGTCCAAATTGATCAATCCAGAAATCCATTGACAGAACCTTCCCTTAGATCTATGGTACTTCCTTTACCCCCTGATCCTCCCAACGAAGCATTTCTCAAGGAGCTCATGGATGAGGAGTGGTCGGACGGAGTGAGACGCTTTTCCGAAGCAATTTGGATTAGTTCACCCTCTACGATCATTCCTTGTTCCATAAGAGGAATTACCGTAAAAGCCCATCTTAACCCCATCATGGACGTTAATGTGATGCCATGGCACTTAGCGGACACTCTATTGGGCTGAGTGTCGCTAAGACCATCCGACAAGCTCCTCAAGAGTTGTCCCTTTGGACATATCCTTAAATGTCTGGAGGTCACAAGTATCGTTCCACTCATGATAGACAAGATTAAGACTATTCTAGACTTTCACATCTTTGATGTCCTCGATCTTGATCTCTCCTAGGCTACCCACTAGAAAAAATCCATGATAGATCCCATGGGAGCCTAGATGAAAAGCTTAGGGAAACTGCTTTTGCCACTACTACCTCCTATCCAGAAAATCCTATGGCGAAGCCTCATCCCAAGCTAAACCCATTCAAGAGTATTATGCATGGATCTCCGTTCATATCATCCGAGCCCGTCCTCTTTGAGGTGGCAGAATTCTCTGCTCCCAAAGAGTACGACTAGGAAGAGACACTTCGCCTTTGTGAAGACGAACGATCTTCATCACCCTCGATCGAGTTTAAACTGCTTCCCACTGGCCCACACTATGTTGTTCCCGATCATGATCGAGAATCGACATTGAGCTGTCATGATGAATCTCTTGAGATGGAGAACCCATGGGCCATGGAAGATTGTGAGGCGCTGACTCAGGAGTCCAGAGGAAAGGATTTCGTAGATGAGCACGAGAGCTTCATTCATCAAATACACAAGAACCATGCTCCTATAAAGCCTCTCCAGAGTCAGCTACGCATTGTGCTCGGAGTGCACACGAGGTCTACAACCACCCTAAGGTCTTCTCTTGCAAAAAAGTTTAGAAGGTTGGTTGTAGATACATATGTTTACCATAAGCATTGTAAATTTCGTGGATGCACTATGGCACTAACCTTGCAGCTAAAGCTCTAATGACACAACAACAATTGGCAGTGAGGCAGGAATGATACCACCAATGGTAGCTGCAAGAGAATGATCCCATGGTCTAGCTTGTGACCATAAACAAAGCACTGCTGGAAGATAGCCCAGATTATCATTTGTTTTCCCTTTGAATAAAAAGCAAGATCTTGATTCTAGGATAAAGTTGTCCTTCGAGTATTGGTCGCTAACCATTTCAAGTGGAGATTAAAGAAGGATGATGGACAAGTGATGCCTAAGAACATGGGAGCTACATCAAGTACAACACCTTGGCAAGTCTTGGTGAGGGAACGATTACGAAATGAGGCTTGAACTCCACACACTTGAGTCGAATTGCACAACAATGCAAACTCCAAGTGTGGGGGGGACATATGTGAGTATCCTGAGTAAAGTTCCTCTCATACCAAATCTTATCTTGGTCTGGAGAGGGTGTTGGTTCTTGCATCTTGCTCAATAAAAAAAAAGAGAGAGACAAAAAGATGAGTTACTACGACGTTGAATTGGGATTATTCATCAATGAGACACCATGGTAAGTTCCTCCAGGTATGTCCTGCTTTTGACTTTAAACAAAGCTCTTCCGGGAGGTCGCCCGAAGTTTGCCAGTTTCATGCTCATGTTTATCTCTCTTTGAATATGGCTTGATCATGCTATCATACTCCCTTTATCTGTGCTCGTATGCTCTAGTTTGAATGCATGGTTCGAATGTGCATTCATAGGTCGTTTTAAATTAAGCATGGTGCTTAGGTTGAAATGCCTTCTCCAATCAAACAAGGCATGATGTCGAGTTTGGTTGATGAACTTTAGAGTTATGCTTTTCATAGACATTGGTTGTATATGTGGACTAACCCCTGCAGGAAATCCAAATCCCAATGGGTGAGTCATCAAGCTTGATTCAAATGGGAAGGTAAGCCAAGGCATCGATTCTATTGTGCAACATACAAAGGTGGTACATTCTTCTTTGCTTGTGTTGTTGCAACATGAATTCAGCCTTGTTTGAGTTATGTCTCTTGGTGAAGAATAAAATAAAAAAACCCAAAAATATTTGAATTTGAATAAAGGCTCTGTGGTTCTCGAACCAGCAGAGTCCCTCTTTTGTTTCCATTTTTTGTTAGAATGACAGCACCAAGAACAAGTACAAAGTACAAGTGTGGGGGAGATCTCTCAAGCTCATCGTCAGCACACATACTTGAGATCTCCCACGAAGGTGTTGCACACCATCGAATGTGCCAACATGACAATGGACAAGGTAATTGCACCACAAGGAATCGGTCACCCATGTGGTTTGATCGAATCATCACTGGTTTACCTTGATCCCCATCTTCTTCAAGAGCGATGGTATGTGCACCCTTTACCTCTCTACTCTCTGATTCATGAGTTTGAATAATTTCAAAATCTGATCCTTTAAATCAAACTCAAGGAATCGTGCTAAGCCTGCTCTACGTGTTTCCTATGGTTGGCTTGCATATGTTTTATTCCTCGCTATCATCTTGATGCTTGTGAACAAAAATCATTAGGACCTCATGTTCATCTAAGTAGTTGATGTTTGAGATATGATTTGATGATGTGATCCTCACTCTTAATGTTTGAGTGCTTGGGAAATTTGTTTTGAAAATTTGGAAAACCCTTTGCAAAGCTCCTCTTTGATATGCCAAAGTCCTACCAAAGCCATATGATGAGTTTTTCGTGAAAAACCTTATACACATGTGCTACATGCCATTTCATTCAGCTTTGTCAAATTGTTGTGACCCTTGTGAGAATTCTTTTCATGCTATCATGATCAAGATTCCCGTGCACACCATATTCCCTTTGCTATGCTTCTACACTGGAAGTTAGCATTGCACTATCCATCCATTCAACAAAATAAACACTCCACTATATGTGTTGGTCTCTCTCTCTCTCTCTGTCTATTGTTACAAAAGAGACATGGCTATTAAAAAAAATATGGACACATGAAGGTCCAAGCATTAAAAAAAAGAGAAGAAAAAAAAAGTTGGACACATGAAGGTCCAAGAAAAAAAAGAAAAAAAGAAGAAGAAAAGATATCCATGTTCTCAAAAGATTTATAAAAGAGAGAGACCATACAGAAAGGAGTTCTTTATTCCATCTACCATCCACCACATCCATACACGTGCACATCTTGGTCTGATTGTATGATTTGATTTCTCCTTGGATCTGGTTTTTGATTTTGCAATATATGTGATAGAAGTATGCCTTATCCTTCATACCCTACCTTGAGCTCCACATATAGCCATCATTAGAAGTAGGATGGAGAAAGGTGAGTTAATGCCTTGGTGAGGACATATACACATTGAGCACTATGAGAGAATCAAATGAGGAGCTAAGCAAGGTTTGTTTTGAAAACTTATTGGAAAATCCTAAGCTACTTGACAAAAGGAGTTGAGGTGACTTGCTTCACGACCGTTCCACTCCTCAACTACCCAAAATGACATGATAGACACTTCAAAGTTCACAGATGCAAGGTAAGGCTTGGAATATCTCTTATGCTCGCTCCATACCTTTGAAATCATGTTTCACCTTAGTCCTTTCTCCTTCACTCGAGGACGAGCAAAGGCTAAGTGTGCGGGTGTTGTTGATGGCTATTAAGTACCAAATTTATGCCGTCAACTCCTGCATAAATGAGCAAAATGTGAACATCAACATTAGTAGTAGGAGTTATTACTAACGAATTCCACAAGTATTGGTGAATATTTGTATGCAGGTCACTTATCTATGGAAATGAAGTGGGAATGCACCTAAGTGGCCAAACTAGCACCACTCCAGCTAATCAAGGGCTGCCACATAGGCTTCCCACAGATCCACGGATAAATAGCTCCTTCTCATCAGGATTCTGAGCAGGAAACTAATAATCTCACTTCAAGAAGGCCTTATAATGTGAACAGCCCTGATTAGAAAGCATTTTAATGGCATTCGTTATGCAAGTCCGACAGCATAGTCTCCAACCTTGGACAAAACGTCCGGCAGAAACTGAAACTCATCATCAAGCCAATCAAAAAGCTTATCGAGGCCGTAATCCTGGCTAGGAAAGGCAAAGGGCTCTGCACCATATTGCTTGAGAGCGGCTTCGTATTCACGATGAACTTTAAGACCACGAGCCCAGACATCTTGCTCTATTTTTTTTTGTCAGAACGAAGCTTCTCTACAGTACCCCGAAGCCGATTAGCTTCATCATTCAAAGAATTCTTCAAATTTGTCACGATAAGAAGCTCTCTCTTATACTTTTCGGCATCGGCAGAAAATTTATCCTTTGCGCCTTCTAGACTCTTAAGCTAACTCTTCAAATCATGAACAACTGAGGCATCATCATCTAACTTGTTGCGAAGCCCCTCAATTGTCTCAGCATTACGAGTCCGCTCCGCCTCGAGCAAAGTCAACTGATTCTTAAGCGAAGAAATCTTAGTATGGGCGGATTCACGCTCAATATGAAGCTGTTCCTTTCCAGCCTCAAGAGATTCTTTCAGCTTAGTAACACTAGCTTGCTCAGAAGCCCATTCCTCATGCTCCTTCTGCAAAGACTCAAGCTCAGCTCTTTCACTTTCAACATCATTAAGCCAAAGCGGAAGGCGTTCAAAAAGCTCATGAAGCGAAATCATTGACTATAAATGAAAAACAATATCATCAATGAAGCCAGTCATGAAAAACGAAAACAGAGAGCGAAAGAGAAATGTGACTCACCTTTATATTTCCAGTAATGCATGTACCAGCATGCGCGTCCAAGTCAAAGGTCTTTACTCTATTCTCAAACTTTACAAAACGATAGCTAAAAGATAATCAACAAAACTGAAGAAAAGTGATAAGTAAAAGACGAAAAGAAGCAAACTTTACCATCTGGAGAAAAATCAGTCATTTCGTCCATGGAATGAAGCCCATCCCGACGAAGGTGCAAAACAAAGGATTCACGAGAAATATGACCTGTGCCCACAACAAGATCAGATGATTTTGTGTCAACAGACTCATTCCCTCACCACAAAAAAAAAGAGCTAAATTGCTTAGAATCACTTTGGAGAGAGAAGGAGTAGAAGTTACCTTCTGCGAGGACAGACCCAGTTCCGGCACTAACAGCTTGATCAGACAACTCTGCCTGAACAGAAACTATTCTTCTTTCAGCCAAAACTCGTACTTACTGAACTTGGCATAGAGCTGATTCTCTCTGAGCTTCTGCAATACTAGCCGCAAGTGTTCCTCCTCATTCTTGGAGTAGATCAAGATATCATCAATAAATACCACCACAAAATGTCCAAGTACTCCATAAACACCTTGTTCATCAAATACATAAAGTAGGCAGGGGCATTAGTCAAACCAAAAGACATAACTGTATACTCATACAAACCATATCTGGTAGTGAAAGCTGTCTTCTGGATATCTGATGGCCTGATCTTTAATTGATGATAGCCTGAACGCAGATCAATCTTGGAGAATACCTTTGCTCCTTTCAACTGATCAAATAGATCCTTGATCCTGGGTAGAGGATACTTATTCTTGATAGTAACCTCATTCAGTGACCTGTAATCAACACACATCCTCTGTGTACCATCCTTCTTCTCAACAAAGATAACTGGTGCTCCCCAGGGCGATGAACTAGGGCAAATGAAACCCTTATCCAACAACTCTCTCAGTTGTTTCTTAAGTTCTTCCAGTTCATCAACTGACATTCTATAAGGCCTCTTAGAAATAGGAGCTGTACCAGCTAGAAGTTTAATGAGGAACTCAATATCTCTATCCGGTGGCAAACCTAGCAAATCATCTTGGAACACATATGGAAATTCACATACTACTCTGATATCTGCGACTATAATACTCTTCACTTGATTCACATTTGTCTATATTGAGTTCAGTTGCTTCTGGTTGATCTGAGTATTACCTTTTTCTCCATTAACCTCTTCATGTCGCACTAGAGCTTTCCTTTGACCATTTCCACCATAAAATTGCGGGTACTTCTTCGGGCATTTACTAATCATATGTCCTTCTTGCTTGCAACATAAACACAACTTAGTACCCGAAGCACTTGCTCGACTAGGCTTCACATGTGAAGTCTTTGGCACTTTCTGAACAAATGCACGACAGTTACAAATTGCAGTTGATAGCTGATTTGTGGAACTTGAGCTTGGTTAGAGTGGCCATACTGCCTCACTGGACAACTCTGCACCTCAACCTGCTGAGACAGAAACGAGTGCTGCAATCAGACTGTATCTGTCTCTGAGAGTTCATCTTCCTCTTCTTCTTCTCATTTATCTCATCTCTCAAATTCTCTATCAAGAGCACCTTATCCACTAGCTGATCAAAACTATGACCCCGGGATAACATAAGTTGTATAGTCTAGATGATGATGCCTGATTTCCAGGGGCATAAGAGGAATGTAAAATGTGCCTCTTGGCCTCCCTATAAAAGGGGACCTCCCACCAACGTGTAAAGTGCTGATTCCTGAGAACACTGTTGATAAGTAATTTATTGTTGCTTGTCTCTGTTCTCTGTCTTGGCTATTGTTTGGGCTTATTGGCTTCGGCATTAACCCAACCTATGTGGAGCTCACTTTGGAGCGAGAGCAATTGTGGGGAAGGCAATGAGACAAGGGTTCTATTGGTCTCCAATCATCAATGATGCAACAAACACGGTCCAAACTTGTGATGAATGTCAAAAATGTGCAGCAACCAGAAAAATGCCTTTGGAGCCATCACAGCTGATAACTCCAACCTGGCCACTACAGAGATGGGGCATAGATCTGGTGGGTCCACTACCCACAGCTCAAGGAAATCTGAAATATGCAATAGTTGCAGTAGAATATTTCACCAAGTGGATTAAGGCAAGGCCATTGGCAAACATCACTGCGAAGACAGTCATCAAATTCTTTTGGCAGCAAATCGTATGCAGATTTGGAGTCCCAAGGGAAATCACAGTGGATAATGGCAAGCAGTTCGATTGTGATGTATTCAGGCAGTATTGCATGTCCATCAGGACGAAGGCAAGATTCGCATCAGTATACCACCCGTAGTCCAATGGTGCGGTCGAAAGAGCAAATGGCATAATTTTCACCGCCATCAGAAAATGCCTTGCAAATTGTAAGAAAAAAGGCAAATGGGTGGTGGAAATGCCAAATGTAATCTAGGCTCACAACACATCTACATCAAGAGCAACTCAATTCACACCATTCAAGCTACTATATGGCGAAGAAGCAGTGTGTCCCGAGGAAATTCTTCACAAAGGGCTTCGCACTCAGCAAGAAGCACCAAAAGATAGCGAAGCTATAGACAAAAGATCTTACAGAGATTTACAGGCTGCAAGCAACCACGAACATCTCCAAGTACCAAGAAGAAACAAGAAGATGGCGCGACAAGAAAGTGGTAAGACATAAAGATAGGCGACTGGGTACTAAGGAAGAACCCAAGTATGCCTTCGGGAAAATTGCGAAACAAATGGGAAGGTCCATTCTTAGTCATCAAGAGTAACAGAACAGGATCATTTCACTTGGGGGGCGAAGAAGGCAATGAGCTACCACATTCATGGAATGTGGATAGCTTGCGAAGGTACTACCAGTGAAAAGGATGTAACAATTGGCTTCGTAATCTATAAATGAAGCAATTGGTAAAGTAGATTTTTATTTTTCTTTCAAAAGGCCCGTACTCTTTTCCTCACAGGGGAACCCTTAACAAGGGGTGAGGTTTTTAACGAGGCGGTGCTAACTGTAACTCGTGTGAAATATATGAACGAACTATTCCCCAAAAGATTCACATCGAAAGCGATAGGATTCGACCAAATCACTGATATTCGATAAACCAAATAGAACTAAATTGACCCTACCAAAGGTAAGGCCGATTCAGATCTAAAAATGCTTACTCTAAGGAGTAAAAGGGGCTTCGGCTCAGATTGCTTTCAATATGCAGAAAATGCTTACTCTAAGGAGTAAAAGGGGCTTCGGCTCAGATCGTCCTTTATATATGCAAAAAACGCTTACTCTAAAGAGTAAAAGGGGCTCCGGCTTCGCTTACTCGTCACGAAGTGGAGCATGAACTCCAAAGAGTAAAAGCAGAGAAAATTCCCAATCAAACTCAACCATCATCAAAATGCTCGCCAGTTGAGCACTTGAACGAAAAGCATAAACTCGCTTTGGGGGGAGGAGGCGCTTCTCTCAAAAGCGAAGGCAAATCAAGTTCAATCTCTTTCGTTCAAACACAAAATACATAATCATTTACACGAGCGGCTTCACATGAAGTCATGAAGATATTCGTCATCGCATGAATAAATACAAAATCGCTTTGGGGGGAAGGAGGCGTTTCTCTCAAAAGCAAAGGTAAATTGAGTTCATATTCATTCATCCAAAGTCTTAATTACATCATACCTTCCAGATTTTAACATCAAACATTCTCAATACGAAGATGTCAGAACATCTCAAACACATATCCATAAAACTCCTCGCCAGACGATCTAAAGCGAGGAGCATTATAAACACATGCAAAGTCCTTGCCACCAGGACTAACATCAACTGGCTCCATCTTCAGAATGCCCTGGGAAGTAGCTTCGGCATTTCTCTTTGTAGCGAGCTCAACTCGGTCCGAACCATGAGCAATAAACGCAGTGAAAAAATCGAAAACATCGAACTCATTGCGATGATAAAACTCATGACAAAACTCCAAAAAGTCGTTATGACTAGAATTTGGATAGCGTTATTGAAATTCCTTCCAGGCAAAGCCGGAAATACAAAGCGGCCCATCACGCATGGCCAACGGAGTAAGTTCAAGCATCTCATCACCCTGAATATACACAAATGTATAGGTTCAAAAGATCTGTTCACTTAACAAGCGCGAACTCTAATCACAATCTAAACATTCCTAAAACTAGGAAGAAGAACTCTAGACGCTCCTTGACTACCATGCCCCTGGGAAGAAGAACTAGCACCGGCTTCGCCGGTAGCAGCACCAGTGGTGGTGGCTTCGGCAGCTTCCCTCGCAGCGGCTTCTCTTGCGGCGGCTTCGGCATCAGCCTTTAGCTTTCGGCTCAGCTCCTTTGACTGAGAATACATAAGCTATCAAACAAAAATAAATTTAAGAACAAAATGAATCAAAGATGACCGCGACAGCAACTAACAGAGTACCTTAGCCAGCCGATCGGAGATAATGTTCTGAGCTGCCTGGCATCCACTCGCAACCCAGAAGTTCTTACAGAAAAGTGCCTTCACAATCATTATGTCTCTCGAAAAGGCATTCTCATCGGCAGGGTCCTTCGGCTCGGGATAAGGATAACCCTTCCGAAGCAAAGCCGTATAAT
>CM014276.1:18322910-18357003 GCA_004135705.1 Alloteropsis semialata
GCATATTATGAGTAGCTGTATAGACGATAAATTCAAGAGTTCAAGACAGGTTTTAGTATGCTGGTACTTATATTTAAAAAACTTGCAGCGTGAGTGAACATAAGAAGAAAAAGGTAAAGGGGCAGACATTATCTGGTGACTGCGCTACTGCCTCATCCTAAATAGATCAGACATTAGCTAAACCTATGTGGATTCACAAATACTCCAAATCTTGACCTGACCGTCGTTAGACATCAACCAGGTATCAAGTGGACATATAAGACTACCAATTTTAAAGATAGATACATGAATTATGGTACCACGAGCAAAAACACATGCACCACGATCTGTGGACAACAGATCAACTCCCGCTACTGCTAAGTGCAGAACTAACGTGGGGGCATGGGAATCAAGTTCAGCACACAGAAATTTGCGAAATTAAAGCAGGTATTAGTACCCCACCACACAGCAAGCAAATCCGCAACAAATTGAAGCATGGAAGCACAAATCGCGCGGAGAAATATTCGGACACATCAGAGAAAATTTTTGCTAGAGCGAAACGATCAATCCGCCTAAGCAATCTAGGGCTTCCTAACCAAACAAGGGATCGAATCCACTCTAGGACGGATCTCTAATCCACGAGACCACGACGGTGAAGGGGGAACGAGGACGCCTACGGAAGGAGGGAGGGGGCCGCGGCGGCGGCGGAAGGATACCTGGATCTGGATCGAGGGCGCGTCCGGCGCTGCAGGAGAGGGCGGTGAAGAGCCTGCGGAGCTGGGGAAGGGATGGTCTTTGGCATCGGTTGGTGCGTGGGGAAGCGAATATGCAAGGTGGCCCGGGGGTAATTTGGGAACACCATATGAAACACGGGGGCATTGCTTTTTCGGGAACGGAGATTTTTTCATGTGTCACTCGCAAAAGAAGTAGCATACAAATTATTATAGTGGGAAAATAGTGTCGGTGTGCGAAATAACCAACAAGTAAATTTAGTGGATTGCGCGTTTGGGCTCCGGATGGTTCGCGAGAGGACACAAGGGATTATACTGGTTCGGGCACGAACGCCCTACGTCCAGTTCGAGGCTGCTCGTGTTACTCGCGTTGCTCGTAGTAGGGGTTACAAGCGGTCGAGAGAGGGAGGGGCTCCCAAGTCTCTGGTGCGTCTGAGAGTGAGTGTTGTCTTCGTCGTGTGATCGTCCCCCCCTCTCCTGAGGCTTGATTTTTCTATTTATACTCAGGAGAGGTGAGACTTTACAAGGCGTGCTCAAGAAGGTAAAAAATAGAAAGCTTGCTGAAGAAGCTCCGCCGCCTGCGGGATACTGTGGACGCCGTACAGGACACTGTTCGAGACGCTGATCGGAGTTGTTGGGGACGTGGCTCTCCCTGCGTGGACGCTGATCGGAGTTGTTGGGGACGTGGCTCTCCCTGCGTGGACGCTGATCGGAGTTGTTGGGGACGTGGCTCTCCTCGCGTGGCGCCCGCGTACGGGCAAGTCAGTGGGAGTCACATCCGCTGGCCGCGCCGGACAGTGCTTGGTGAGGCCAATTAATGCCGATGGGAAATGGCATGGGCGTATGGAGACACATCCTTACGCCGGGTCTTCCGGACGCTCCACTTCATCTCGGGCCCACGCCGATTCGGGCGAGACGAAGAGAGGTCGGGCGAGATAGCGACAGGAGTGGATCGGCCGAGGCGGACGGGGGTCGGCCGAGGCGGACGGGGGTCGGCCGAGGCGGACGGGAGTCGGCCGAGACGGATGAGGGTCGGCCGAGTCAGGGGAAAACCGATCCTCCCCTAATCTGATGTTCTTCGGGTTTTCTTATGCCTATCTTCTTCCTGAAACTGCGCGGTCCCACCCGTCGGTGAGAGGGTCGGATATTGATATCCGACAGTAGCCCCCGAGCCTGCTCGGAGGACAGGTGGTTCTCCGTGTAGGCTCTTTCTCGATGCCTGATCAGATGTCACTCGGGGGTGTGCGCGAGCGCACCCACCGGGTGTAGCCCCCGAGCCCGTAGGGGAACGGTTGGTTCGCCTATGGGCTGGAGTAAAGTTTGTCCTTTTCCCACCGGGGCGCGCGAGCGCACCCGGTGGGTGTAGCCCCCGAGCCTATAGGGGAACGGTGGTTCGCCTATAGGCTGAAGTTGGGTTTGCCATCTCTGTGCGGTCCCTACAGGATGACGCCGTGCGTTGTCCGATGGACCGGAGCATGGTCCGCTTTTTTCAGAGGCACTGGCTCCCTTCTGAGCCGTCATGTCGTCCTTTCTGAGGTCACTGTTCGTTGGTGATGCTCTGTCGCTTTGCATGGAGGGCCACGCGGCGCGGTCTCACACCCGGCCTGAGTGCTGACTCGGACACCTCCAGGCTATAAATAGGGTTCCCCGGGCCGTTTTCCTGGGCACGCAACTATCCTGCCTCCTTTTTCTCTTGTTAGCATGAGATTTTTAGTCGGTGAACCGCCTCGAGGGCGTCCCCCTGGTCCGGGGACCGAGAGATTAGTCGCCTGATGCCACAAGAATGACTGCGACTTTGGGGAGTTCCGGCGTGGAGGAGCGCTGCTCGGCGTCGCAAGTGAAGGACGGCTTTGATTCCGCCGACCCCTCCCGTCCGTTGGTGCTGCCTCGGTGGCAGTAGAATGGGAGGGGGGAGGCGCACGAGCGGAAACGCCATGTCCGTCAGGCATCCGGACGCATCGTGTGCCGTAGCGAGCCGAAGCCACTCCCCGACTTGCGTCGCCAGGGCAGTTGCAGTGGTCGTGTACAGCCACCTGCGCGCTTCCTCTCCTTTCCCTTGCGCCGATGTGATGCCGATGCCGGCGACCATCGGCCCCAGGACGACGGAGAGAGTCGGTGGTGACACTCCATTGTCGCGGCCCCGCGGCGTGATCCTCTGCCGAGTTCCCCTCGCGGCGTCGGCGGGCGGGGAGATGCTACAAGAAGGACTGCGACGTTCGCAGTTCGGCCCTTCTTGTTGCATCGGATCTCCTGCTCCCTTCGTCGCTTGATTTCGTCACCGAGGGTGGCGAAACCCGTTTGTGTTATTTCACGGCCTTTGGCCGCGTGTACTTTTTACCCTTATTTGAGAAATAAAGGAATCTGGTTGACTCGTGGTGTCTTTCTGCGGCCGCGCAGTCGGCCTCTTTTTGCGATTTCGGCTCCCCCGTGCGCCCCCGAGTCGGTCGGGCGGGAAGCCGTTTCGTCTTTTTATCGTTTTCCCCTCACGCATTCCCTCCGCGGGACGGAAGGTAAGGGCACGCCTCGTGTTTTACCGCGTAGGCCGAAACACGGCTCCCGGTGAGCTACTAGCGGGCTAGATCGAGCGAGGCCTCGGTCCTCCTCCGGGAGAGGACCGTCGGATCAACTGGTGATCGACCTCGGATAATCCCCAGATTTCCCGACCCCCTTAGTTCCCGCGGTCGTTCGACCGACCACAGGGGCTCGTCGCCTCTCTTCGGGGAGATACATGGGGTCAGGAATCTTAGGCTCGAACGCAGATCTGGGCGTCCTCGGCACCCGTGTGCCGAGACTGTGGCCTCTAGTGGGCCCGCCCATCTCTGCCCCTTCGCTCGGGCGCTTCAGAGCGGCCGTCGGACCCTAGGGCCGGCCTTCGAACTCTTGGGCTGTTTTTCGGTTTCGCGTCATGTCCCTTGGGCCCAAGAACGGCCCGGGCTTGTTTTGTTTTTCCTGAAAGACAAAAAAGCGCAAGAGAAAGAAATAGGAACGGACGCAAAATAAATAAACGAAAGGCGGGACATGGAATGCGAAAGGGTTGAGAGAGAGAGAGAGAGCCTGGGCGCGAATCTCGGGACGTGGGAGACGTGGGGGGCGTGGGCGTGCGTCGTGGGCCGCGTGGCCTTCGCGAGCTGAGGCGCATGGGGGAGACCCGAGGCGTCGCGCCTGCTCCCTCACCTGCCCATTTAAGGCAGAGAGGAGGGGGCCCCGGGCTTTCTTCTTCCTCCGCTCGCCTGTTCTCAAATCGCCGCCGCCTGCAAGGGAAAAACCCGTACCTCCTTTCTCCTTCCGTCCGTTTGCCCTCAAATCGCCGCCGCCGTCCTTCTTCTCCTTCCACCCACTTGCAAGCCATGGCCTGGTCCCGCTCGTCCGTCACGGAGGGTGAGCTTGAGCGCCTGGTGGGGCGCGGGCTTCTGTGCCGGCGAACCGACGTCGTGGAGTGGATGGCGCCGGGAAACGAGGAGATCCCTGCTCCGCCTGACGGATACGTGGTGTCCTTCGTCCCCTTCCATGAGCGGGGCTTGGGACTTCCTCCCCACAACTTCCTCCGCGGGCTCCTGTGCTACTACGGCATCGAGCTCCACCATCTCAATCCTAACGGATTGCTCCACATGGCGGTCTTCGTCGCCATGTGCGAGGGATTTCTCGGCATCGAGCCCCACTTCAACCTGTGGCGGTCCTACTTCCACGTCGAGGAGGTGAGGGCGGAGGGGCGGCCGAGACCACACGGCTGCGCCGGGGTGCGGCTGCGCACCGGTCAGGGTGAGGGTTATCCCTCGCTCCCTTGGATCTCCAGCAACAAGGGGTGGCAGCCGAGGTGGTTCTACCTGCGGAGCGACCCGGGCGCCCCCTTCCCGGCCTTCACGGGAAGGCTCATCGAGGGGCGGCCGAACTCCTGGCATTGGGGCGTGCCTCAGGACGAACGGCCTCACCTGACCGGGCTTCGGGACGCGGTCGCCCGGCTTCGCGAGCGCGGGGTTACCGGCCCTGGGATCATTGCGGCGTACCACTCGCGCCGCGTCCTTCCCCTGATGGCCCGCCGTCTGCGATTGGACCAGATGACTCTGGCGGCGGACTGGACAGGGTCGGTGATGGCGGTCGGGGAACCTTCCGTCGAGGAGATGGTCGCCCGACTCCGCGAAGCGGTCCAGCGTTCGTCCGCGGGGTACCCGCTGCGGAATCACCCTGTCATGCTCCCCTCGGGCGAATCCCTTATCCAGGTTAGCTGTCGGGGTTTTTCTTGGGTTTTTCTTTTTCCTTCGCCGTCCTTTTTTCGAATCTGGAGATTTATCTGACCCTCTTCTTCTTCAGGGCCCCCTGTCGTTCAGGGTTTCCCGGCCCCCACTTCCCGAGGACGTGGCCGTTCGGGCCGCGAACCGTGCGCGCGCGGAGGCCGACCGCCTGAAGAAGAAGGAGGAGGAGGCGAAGAAGAAGAGGAAGCGGCTGGCCCGCGAGAAGGCCGAGGCGGCGTACCGCGAGCGGCGTCGGCAGGCTCGGCAGGACGGGCTGTGGAGGGAAGACCAGGGCTCCTTCGAGGGGGGCTTTGAGTATGCCTCGGACTCCTCGACTGGATCCGGGTGGAGCGGCCCGGCCCCCCAGCGCGAGTCCTCGGCCGGTCGGGAGACGCCGCAGGTCACGGGGCCGTCGCACGATGGCAGGTCCGCGCCGATTCCACCCCCGACCCGAGGGCGGACCCCTGCTCCCGTAGTCGAGGTCGTCGTCGTAGGCACGGACACGCGGGGACCCGTAGTCGAGGTCGGTCGGGAGTACGGCTTCCGACCCGTATACCATGAAGAACGGGGTGAAACCCGTCGCGCGACTCGCCGTCGTGCGCAGGCTCCAAACCACCGCCGGGAGCTCTTCGACCCATCGCCCTCCGAACTTTTTCAAGCGCTCGAATAGCCGAGGTTTGAGCCCTCGTAGGATCAACCCATTCGCGCGCTCTACTTGCCCGTTTGTGCGTGGATGTCCGACGGCGGCCCAATCGACCCGTATGTGGTATTCATCACAGAATCGCAGGAATTTCTTCCCGGTGAATTGAGTTCCGTTGTCCGTGATGATCGAATTGGGGACGCCGAAGCGATGAACGATGTCGAGGAAGAATTTGACGGCTTCTTCCGATCGGATCGTCGCGATTGGCCGGACTTCTATCCACTTGGTGAACTTGTCAACGGCGGATTACGTATTTCATTCGCACTCCGAGAGGTGATCCGATCGGAAGCATTGTTGGAAGCCGTCAAAGCCTCGTACTCGGCAGCATTGTTGGACGCCGGGAAGTGTAGCCGGATTACGTATTTCATTCGCACCCCGAGAGGCGAAACGAAAACTAAGCCGACCCCTGCTCCCGTCCGAGCCAACGAGCCGTCAAAGTACATGACCCAGTACTCCTGATCAACAGGGGCCGTGGGCAGCTGGACCTCGGTCCATTCCGCGACGAAGTCGGCGAGGGTTTGGGACTTGATGGCCGTGCGCGGGGCATAGGTGATGCCCTGACCCATCAGCTCCATGGCCCATTTCGAAATCCGACCCGTCGAGTCCGGGTTATTTATAATCTCACCGAGAGGGAAAGAACTCACCACTGTGACCGGATGCGAGTCGAAGTAGTGGCGGAGCTTTCTCTTGGAGATGAGAACGGCGTACAGCAACTTCTGGATCTGCGGATACCTCGTCTTGGTGTCGGCGAGCACCTCGCTCACGAAGTATACCGGGCGCTGTACTTTGAGGGCGTGCCCCTCTTCTTCGCGTTCCACTACCACCGCCGCACTCACCACCTGTGTGGTGGCAGCGATGTAGAGGAGAAGAGGCTCGCCGTCGTTCGGCGAGACCAGGATCGGGGGATTTGTCAAGATCGCCTTGATGTGGTTTAGCGCAGTCTCCGCCTCGTCCGTCCAGACGAACCGCTCGGATTTCTTCAAGAGACGGTACAACGGGAGGACTTTTTCACCGAGGCGTGAGATGAACCGGCTCAAGGCGGCTAGACACCCTGTGACCCGTTGAACCCCTTTCAGGTTCTGAATCGGGCCCATCCTGGTTATGGCGTTGATCTTATCGGGGTTGGCTTCTATCCCTCGGCGGGACACGATGAAACCTAAGAGCATCCCCCTGGGTACCCCAAAGACGCATTTCTCGGGGTTGAGTTTAACGCTATTCGTCCTGAGCTTGGCGAACGTGCTCTCCAGGTCGGCCACGAGTCGGTCGGCCTGTCGGGACTTGACGACGATGTCGTCCACGTACGCCTCAACGGTCGGTCCGATGAGTTCGTCGAAACACCTAAGCATACACCTTTGGTAGGTGGCGCCGGCGTTTTTGAGCCCGAACGGCATCGTCACGTAACAGTACGATCCGAACGGGGTGATGAAGGAGGTTGCGAGCTGGTCGGACTCCTTCATCGCGATTTGGTGGTATCCAGAATACGCGTCAAGGAAGCACAGGGTTTCGCACCCCGAGGTCGAGTCGACTATCTGATCTATGCGCGGCAATGGAAAGGAATCCTTTGGGCACGCTTTGTTAAGAGCAGTATAATCAACACACATTCTCCATTTCCCATTCTTTTTTCGTACAAGGACGGGATTAGCTAACCACTCGGGATGATACACTTCCTTGATGAAGCCGGCCACCAGGAGCTTCGCGATTTCCTCGCCGATTGCCTTGCGCTTCTCGTCATCAAAGCGCCGCAGGCGCTGCTTTACGGGTCGGGACCCGGCTCGGATGTCCAGGGAGTGCTCGGCGACTTCCCTCGGGATGCCCGGCATGTCCGAGGGCTTCCACGCAAACACGTCGACGTTCGCGCGGAGGAAGTCGACGAGCGCGCCTTCCTATTTCGGGGACAGCTTGGTCCCGATCCGCGCCACCTTTGCGCTCGGGTGGTCGGGGTCCAGCTGGACCTCCTTGGTGCCCTCAAGCGGCTCGAACGACGCCAGGCCTTGGGTGAAGTCTGGTGCCTCTTCGACGAGGCGCGCCTTGATTGGATCCAACTCCTCTGTCGATGCGATGATGGCCGACGCCAGCTCGCAGCTCTCCACCTCGCACTGATGGGCCCGTTGGAATGACGATCCCACCGTGATCACCCCCTTCGGCCCCGGCATCTTGAGCTTGAGGTAGGTGTAGTTGGGAACGGCCATGAACTTCGCGTAACATGGGCGGCCCAAAATGGCGTGATAGGCGCCGTGGAATCCTACCACCTCGAATGTGAGGGTCTCCGTCCGAAAGTTGGTCGGGGACCCAAACGTGACGGGCAGATCGATCTGCCCGAGGGGGACGGCCTGTTTACCGGGGACCACCCCATGGAAAGGCGCCCCGGTCGGGCGAACGCGCCCTCGGTCGATCCCCATGGAGTCGAGCGTGTCGGCGTAAAGGATATTCAGCCCGCTCCCGCCGTCCATCAGCACCTTGGTGAGGCGCTTGCGTCCTATGACCGGGTCAACCACTAGAGGGTACTTACCCGGCCTCGGGACGAACTGCGGGTGGTCGGCACGGTCGAAGGTGATGGGCGCCTCCGACCACTTGAGGAAGGCCGGAGTGGCCGGCTCGGCGGCATACACCTCTCGGCGCTCCAGCTTGGCTCGCCCTTTGCTCACCGACGCCTCCGTTCCGCCGAAGATCATCAGACAGCCGTCTGGCTCCGGATAGGGGTCGGCGTCCATGTCCTGGTCAGCCCCCGGCTCCTGCGGGGCCGGGTCGGGCTTCTTCGACCGAGGTACCGGCTTGCGGGAGCCCCCTGCCATGAATTTCTTCATGAGGGAGCAATCCTTGTACAGGTGCTTGACAGGGTACTCGTGATTCGGGCAAGGCCCGTTCCACTTCTTCTCGAAGTGGTCAGGGACCTCCCCAGTCGGAGGTTTGAAGGTCGGCTTCGGGTCGGCGGCGGCTACCATGGCGGCCTCGTCGTCGTTCCGCCTGCCCTTGCCTTTCTTCTTCTTCCTGGCAGGGGGCCCCGATGGGCCTCCCTCCGCCTCCTCAGTCCGCTTACCCTTAGGGTCGGCGGACTGGCGGAAGATGGCCCCCACTGCTTCCTCGCCAGCGGCGTGGCTCGTAGCGATGTCAAGCAGCTCCTTCGCGGTGCGGGGACTCTTCCGCCCGAGCTTGTGGACGAGAGACTTGCACGTCGTCCCTGTGAGGAAAGCCCCGATGACGTCGGCGTCAGCGAGGTTGGGAAGTTCGTTGCACTGTCGGGAGAAGCGCCTGATGTACTCCCGGAGCGTCTCCCCCTGCTTTTGCCTGCAGCTCCTGAGATCCCATGGGTTTCCAGGGCGGTTGTAGGTCGCCTGGAAGTTTCCCACGAAAACCTCCCTCAGGTCGGACCAGCTGCCGATTTGTCCGGTGGGGACATGTTGGAGCCAGGCCCGCGCCGAGTCGGCCAGATGGAGCGGCAGGTTGTGGATGATAAAGTCATCCTCGTCGGCCCCTCCGGCTCTGCAGGCGAGTCGGTAATCCTCGAGCCAGAGCTCGGGGTCGGTTTCCCCGTCGTACCTCGGGAAGTTCGACGGGGCTCTAAAGTTGGCGGGACGAGGAGCCGCACGGATCCGCGGGCTGAAAGCCCGTGGTCCCGGCGCCTCCGGACTCGGCGTCCTCTCGTCCTCGCCCTCGTCGTCGTCGTCGTACCGGCCACCTCGCCGGGGAACGCGTCCTCGCTGTCGCTCGGGTTCACCCGCGGGGGGTTGTCGCCGGCGGGCGTCTAGTATGCTCCGAGCATCCTGGATCGGGCCGACTCGCTGTCGGACCGGAACCGCGTTCCCGGGACGACGGGGCTGGTGCACCGACTGCCCTTGTTGGGCGCGTCCGTCGCGGCCGCCGGCTGGCTGCCTCGAGGCCTCACGGTGTCCCATCTGCGACGCTCGTCGTCGCGACTGTGAACTCTCGGCCTGCTGCGCGGCGGCTCGCTCCAGCAGCTCGGCGAGTTCCCGCTGCGCCTTGCGGGCCTCCGGGGTCACCGGCGGGGGAAGCCCCCTCACGAGCATGGCCGCCGCGGCTATGTTTTGTCCGGCGTGGGCGAAACACGGGGGCGGGGCACCGTCATCGTCGACGATTTGGCGCTGCACGTCCCGGGCGCGCTCCCGCGCGGGAGGCGCGTCTCTGATCTGCAGGAGCTCGCGCTCGACGCGCTCCCGTTCCTGCTCGACCCGCGCCCGTTCCTGCTCCAATCTGCGACGGGCTTCTTGGAGCTCCTCCCGGCGTTGCCGGGCGTCGTCGGCTTGGGAGCGCCGGGGCGGTGTAGCCGCTCTTCGCGGGGCCGGCTGCCCTGCTACTGCCGCGGCCTGGGCCGCAGCCGGAGCGGGAGCGACGGGCGCGTCGGCCACCGGGTGGCCGTCGTCAGGGCCCGCTGGCCCCGAGCCGCTCTCACTCGCTTCTCCCCCCTCCCCGTCGGGAGGGTCCGCCATGAAGCATTCCCGGGAGGGGTGGTGGCTTTCTCCGACGAGCTCCGTGTCGGAGGCCTCCGAAACGGGATCGTCCAGCAGGTCGAAGACCGATTCGGAGACGTGATCGATCACCCCGACGAACTCGCTGTCCGCCGGGGTGGGGCTCAGGAGGCGCGTCACCAGGCGGGACACGACTTCAGCCGCGTTGCACAGACCGTATGGGACCGCATACGGTGGGATGTAGTTCAGCATCTCCGGGGGGAGAGGGGCTCCTCCCAGAAGCTGAGTAGCGACGTTCGCCAGGGCGAACCTGGCACAGCGCACGTCTTCCTGCGTGGGCCGTGGCCCCAGGAAGATCTCGAGCTGCTCCCGCAGTGGGGCCTCGTTGGCCCTCGAGCGGGGGTTGCTAGCCTCGTCGCCAGGGGCGTTGATGTTGATGTCCGCGAGGGCCTCGGTGGCGGTCGCGACGTCAGCATCGGCAGAGTTGACCGGGGGCATGAGAGCGACTCTCTCCAAGTCCCCGGCGTCGGTGATGACGAAATCCAAACTCCCAAGACGCAGCTGCGTCCCGGGAGTCCAGCTCGATCCGTGGGTGGCCATCCGAAGCCTGATGATCGTCGGAACGCGCAAAGTCCCCTACCTGGCGCGCCAACTGTCGGTGTGCGAAATAACCAACAAGTAAATTTAGTGGATTGCGCGTTTGGGCTCCGGATGGTTCGCGAGAGGACACAAGGGATTATACTGGTTCGGGCACGAACGCCCTACGTCCAGTTCGAGGCTGCTCGTGTTACTCGCGTTGCTCGTAGTAGGGGTTACAAGCGGTCGAGAGAGGGAGGGGCTCCCAAGTCTCTGGTGCGTCTGAGAGTGAGTGTTGTCTTCGTCGTGTGATCGTCCCCCCCTCTCCTGAGGCTTGATTTTTCTATTTATACTCAGGAGAGGTGAGACTTTACAAGGCGTGCTCAAGAAGGTAAAAAATAGAAAGCTTGCTGAAGAAGCCCCGCCGCCTGCGGGATACTGTGGACGCCGTACAGGACACTGTTCGAGACGCTGATCGGAGTTGTTGGGGACGTGGCTCTCCCTGCGTGGACGCTGATCGGAGTTGTTGGGGACGTGGCTCTCCCTGCGTGGACGCTGATCGGAGTTGTTGGGGACGTGGCTCTCCTCGCGTGGCGCCCGCGTACGGGCAAGTCAGTGGGAGTCACATCCGCTGGCCGCGCCGGACAGTGCTTGGTGAGGCCAATTAATGCCGATGGGAAATGGCATGGGCGTATGGAGGCACACCCTTACGCCGGGTCTTCCGGACGCTCCACTTCATCTCGGGCCCACGCCGATTCGGGCGAGACGAAGAGAGGTCGGACGAGATAGCGACAGGAGTGGATCGGCCGAGGCGGACGGGGGTCGGCCGAGGCGGACGGGGGTCGGCCGAGACGGACGAGGGTCGGCCGAGGCGGACGGGAGTCGGCCGAGACGGATGAGGGTCGGCCGAGTCAGGGGAAAACCGATCCTCCCCTAATCTGATGTTCTTCGGGTTTTCTTATGCCTATCTTCTTCCTGAAACTGCGCGGTCCCACCCGTCGGTGAGAGGGTCGGATATTGATATCCGACAAATAGCATCTATTGTAGATTTAAATTTTTAATCGATTAAACGACTTATTTTCTGAGGCGGCAGAGAAGATGCTAAAGAAATATGTTTTAAAATATACAATACAAACATAATATGTTTTAAAATATACAATACAAACATACTCTCACACACAGAATGCCTCGTTGTGGAAGGGCATCTAGCACTAAAAGGATGATAAGCGATGCATGAGTGTGTAGATTCCACCATAGAACAGCTTGCTTTCGATTACAGAGAAGAATAAGCAATGTGGCATCTTCAGCATTTTTCAGTAAATATTATTAGATTTTGTGGCTCTTAGAGACGAGTCTTTACTCTTTAGTCCGCGTGCAACAGTGACGGATAAGTGGAAGTACTATTTTGAGAGTTGAAATCGAGCGATTCCAGTCAAGTCTAAAGTAGAGATGCATTGCACTGCAGGTCCGCAGCTAAAGTAGACATCGGATTAGACCATGAGTATTCACTTCTAGCGACTTTTCGGTTTTTTTTCCTTTTTGAAATTAGGACTAATCAGTTTTCGACTTCGCGTCAGCAAGGTCCTCCACTGCCATGAGGAAAGGCAGCCGGCCGAACCCGCGCGCGCTCACTCGTCACCAACTCACCATCCGCCCGCGTGCGCACGGCGTCCGGCGACCGGCACGTGAAATCGCGGCCCCGCGCATGAGTGTCGCCATCACGGCTGCCGCCAGCTCCAGCCAAGCACGCCGCGGGCCTGCCGCCGTTGCCGTGAAGGCGCGCACTGCTACAGCCTTCCTGCCTCCGGCGGCAGCAGTCACGCGGCGCGCGCAGTCAGTGTTCGGACGGGGGTGCAAATTTTTTTCACCCTACTTTGACCACTAATTAGAGATATTAAATAAAGCCAGTTTACAAAACTAAATAAAACCAGTTTACAAAACTACTTCCACAACCTCTAGCAAATTCGTGAGATGAATCTAATAAGGCCTTTGACCGCACGATTAGAGGATGATTACTGTAGCATTACTGTAGCAAATTATAGATTAATTAGGCTCGTTAGATTCGTCGCGCAAAGTTACACTTATCTGTAAAAATGTTTTGTAAATTGACTTTGTTTAGAGCTCCATGCATGCGAAATTCCTTGATGCAAATTTTTTGACGCGGCCATCCGAACACGGCCGGGCGATGCCGCCGAAGGCGGAAGCGGCCGGCCCTCGATCGCCGGGAGCCCCGAAATGGGAAGGTCCGAACACGGCCGGGCGATGCCGCCGAAGGCGGAAGCGGCCGGCCCTCGATCGCCGGGAGCCCCGAAATGGGAAGGACGCGCGAGCGCGTGCGCCATCACCAGCGGACGGACCATGTGTACACCAGCAGCTACCAGATAAAGCAAGAACCAAAATCCTAAGACAAACGGGCAGGAAAAGGAAGCACTTCAAAATCCGACTGTGATTTTCGTCGAAGGAAGAAAAACATCCGACTATGATGAGCAGCAGAAATAGAGAAGGGGAATTCAATTCATTAATCACGCTGCAAAGATCACGTCAAATTACAGAGCAACAATATCCTATGAAAATCAGAAGAGCTCCTGATTTAACTGAACGGTACAATGGCATTGGATTATCAATCAGATCGCTAGGATAAGACAAAAAAGAAATGCACATAAGATTTACCGAAAACGACCGGGGATCAACAGAAACTGAAACTTTGAGCAGGCGGCTATCAACTTTGCTGAAGCTCTATAAGCAATTCACTATGCAACCTAGCTACCATCTCCGGCTAAACTATGCTGTACCCCTCATGGTGCCTGGGCTGTCTCCGGCTTGTCCTCCAAGGGCGTCCTTGTCCCCGAAGAGTAGGAGTTCCGGATCTCCATGATCCTCCTTATCACCTCCTCCATCTTAGGCCGCTGATCGGGGGCAACAGCCACGCATGCCATCGCAACCTGGAGCATCTGAACCATCTCGTCCTCAACGTTGGGATGCCTTAACAAGTCAACGTCGAAGACCTCAGCAGTCCACTCTTCGCGAACCACAGATTGCACCCATCTTGGAAGGTGCTCGATGGAATCCTCGCGCCCGGGAGATCTGAGAGGAGCTTTTCCAGTTAGCATTTCAAGGACCAAGACACCGAAGCTGTAGACGTCGGACTTCTGAGTTGATTTTTTAGTCTCAAGTACTTCTGGTGCTCGGTATCCAACAAGCCGCGGTGGGGCTTGTGGAGTGGTCATAAGCTGTGCCAAGCCAAACTCAGACACACAACCATCCTGGTTCTGTGATAGAAGGACGTTCGATGCTTTGATGTTGCCATGGATGAACTTGCCACCTCCCTCGGCATGAAGATGAGCAATACCATGGGCTACATCAAGCGATATCTTGACTCTTGTCTCCCAGTCCAATGGAGCTCTTCCAGCAGATTTATTCCCTGAAAGTAGTTACAATCAAGTGTGATAGTGTCATTTCGTTTGGACTGTCAAGACACATTAGACAAAATTCTCTTCAACAAAGACTAATGCTTCTGGCATTTTTATTTGACTGGTCCATATTAGTTTAAATGCCTGAATCGTATTGATACACATACAGTGAATGCTATTGCCGCGTATTTTCATTTTGAAAGATAATCCATGTGCATTTTCTAACTCATGTTTTGAAACTAAAAGGCAAAAGGTGAACTTGGAGAAATGGTGATAAGTTTAGTTGATTCTTTCTGTCAGAGAAGGGAAAAAAAAGGAGTAACTCTCCATATGACCTCAAAACGAAACAAGAGCTAACACATCAATTCTAGCACAAAATACATAATGCTACTTGAGCCTATTTGTTTTAACAATAAGATCAAAGAGCACAATTCAGACAGAAAGGTGATACATAATGGTCTCTTTCTCAGAACACATCTTATCACCAAAGTTTGACTGGTGACAAAAATAATTTATACCTACTGAAGAAACCACCCTAGATTTATTAGCTACATTAAAGCATTAAGCTTCAGAAGGAAATTACAGGGCAGAAGTTTTCAAATTTAGCCCTCTCCTAACCCACTAATAGCTTTCTGATTTCACTGTATTAGCCAAAATGAATCTATAGTTTTGATTTGTGATTTTCTAGCTATATCTTGATAACTTTGAACTGGTGCATATTAGTCAACCTGAATTACCAATTTCTGGCTTCTATATTAAGGAACAAGTTGAACAGGATATAAAGCCAGAAATAAGTGCTACCGTAATTGGTAAGAGGCAAAGCAAAGAACATACCATGCAAAACAGAAGCGAGGCTACCAGATGGGACATAGTCAAACACCAATAGCTTCTCATCCTTGGAGTAATAGTAAGCACGCAATGGAACAACATTTTGGTGCTGGCCAACCCTGCCAATTATCTCCATCTGCTGTTCAAAGTCCTTCTTGCCCACCACGACTTCCTTCAGTCTCTTGACCACAACTGTGGTGCCATCCTCAAGAACAGCCTTGTAGGTGGTTCCATAACTTCCTTTCCCAAGAACTTCAGCAGAAGCTCTCAGTAAATCTTCCAAGTCAAAATTGTATGAACTGCCCTCAAAGAAAACCAACTTATTCCTCTCTGCTTCCTGAACACCACTGCTGTAGTCTTCCTTAGGGTTTTCTGCCCTACCACCTGCAACCGCCTTTCCTTTGGACGAAGCTGTGGTAGGTTCAGTGTGCCTCTTTCTCTTGAAAATACATATCAAGAGAACAAGAATCAATATAAGCAACAATGCTCCTCCAACAGCAGCAATTGCAATTATGACAATAGTTTTGATCTTTTTCCATAAGCTCTTCTTGGGCTTACTGGGTGATGGTGGCGATACTGGAGAAGGAGAAGGTGCGGTTCCTGGACATGGTTCCAAAGGAAATCCACACAGAAAAGCATTCCCGAAGAAGGAACTTGCTGGAAATTTCTGCAAGGAAGGCGGTATTGGCCCACTGAGGTTATTGTTGCTTAAATTCAAATGTCTCAATTTAGGGAGTTGGAGGTCAGGGATCGGTCCAGAAAGTGAGTTGTTCTGGAGAAGCAACGCAGTAAGTTGGGTAAGATTTTGCACTTTCAATGGGATTTCTCCATCAAAAGTGTTGTATGACAGGTCTAAGAATGTTAAACTGGAAGAAAGGGAAGTTGGTATGATTCCAGACAGGTTATTATGTTGAAGATAGAGGGAATGGAGGGCAGGAATAGATCCTACATCAGGTGGGAGGTCAACAGTAAGGCGATTGGACCTAAGGCTCAATACCTCCAAGGCATCAAGCTTTCCAAGAGTGTCTGATGGTATTGGACCGAAGAGTCCTACAGCAGGTAGGCGCAGTGTATGTACACGGCTCTTATCTGGTGTGCATGTCACCCCCACCCAAGATGTGCAGACAGGTGTGGTGGAGCTCCAGTTGAGCTTCCTGCCATGAGGCAGTGATGCAGCAAATGCAAGAAGAGCCTGCTTGTCAGAGTTCAGATCAGCACTTTTGACATGAGGAATGCTTGCAAAAAGGAGAGAAGCAGCCACAAAGGATATCACTGTAAGATGTTGCATGGTTGAGACTTGCTGGAAGAGAATTGGATTCAGCGCTACTATACGAGCTTTTCCATCAGAATTTCAATCCTCTAGCATCAAAGAAAAAGAAACAAAAGTTAGTGAAAACAAAACAATGCATAACACCAAGATCATAGTTCATATAAAAGAAGGAATTCAGGATATGAAGCATGATGCATAAATTTTTGACCTCTGATACACTTCATCACTACCTAATGAGAGAATATAGACAATCAAGAGAATCTGGGAAATTTGAGAAAAAAAATGCAAGGAGCAAATCTTGCACATGTTGGCAATGTCGTAGAAATGAATACATAAAATAATTAAATCCCAAAAATACAAAAGCGGTCTTCAAAATAGATAGGTGGGAAGTGTTGGCCCAGCTCACACTACCAAAGATACACACCAAGAACTATATGCTCTATGTCTCATAGAGCTACATCTCATTCTTTATCAACATGAGGGGTACATGTCCTTTTATAGGACTTACAAACCGTCATATATGAGCACAACTCACCTCTAGCTAGCATGCTCATTTGACAACTCATTGACAACTACATAATCTAGCCAATTTGACTTTGATCTCTCTAGGCTAACACACCCAAAGACAACCAAAGTACTACCTAGAAACTTCAAGTAATCAATTCTAACTTTACTACCTAATGCTAGCTAAGTATTAGCACAAAGAACAAGTCAATTTCCTTTTGACTTGAACTCAGCCCATAGATGCATGTAGATGCATCTACACATTTCTAGTAGTCAAGATTATTGCTAACAATTTCCCCCCTAATCTTGACTACACTCCTTGTGTGGAACACCACACCTTCTTGCCACGATTTGAGCCATTTTGAACAAAACCCCAGCTCGTGATGCTCCTATGAATGAAGCTCCTCGCCAAGATGACATTACTGCCGAAGCCTCTCAGGAAGATGTGCCAATCAATGCCCCATCTTTCCCTTCTGCTTCGCCTCCTCAGGCTGAGGATTCTTTGCAGGTTTTGGCTCATGTGGCCGAAGCTGCTGGCTGTGATGATCAGGATAAGGGGAAGAAGATGGTTGAGGCCGAGACCTCGGGTGCTGCTGAGAGGGCTACTATCTTCGCTAGGGGTGAAAGTGGAGTGGATAATTTCCGCATCCGATCTGATCTGAATCCGATTTTTGTGGATATGGGAAAAAGTTTTTTATATCCGCACGGATATGGATAATCAGAATCTGATTCTGTGCGGATGTGGAGTAGGATTTGGTTCTAGCAAAATCGATGGATATGGATTATCCGATAATTGAATGCGGATTATCTGAACCTTATAATAGGATATCCGACTACTCTAACAAACCCAACATGATCCGTTGCCAACCCAAACAATAGGACACTATGTAATTTTTTAATGTTTTCACTCCCTACTAGGTTTAAAATCTGAATTTATAATAATTTTTGTTCGTCATTAAGTACGAAGTGTTAGTGTCAACTGTGAAAATTACTTTAAATGTGATTTATAAATTATAAAGTTCAATATTAATTATCATAATATAAATCTACACATGAGCATATATTATCCGATTATATTAATCCGTGTCCGCTCCGACACCGCTCCGACTCCGCACCATCTCCGACATCCGAAAAAATCGCATCCGGATCCGGATCCACGTAATATCCGATCCGCGCCATATCTGACAAAAAAAAGTGGATGAGGATATAAAAAAGGTATTATCCGCTCCGATCCGATCCGCTTTCATCCCTAGTCTCTGCTACCCATATGGATGTCGATGTGCGGGTCAATGACCCTTCTTCTTCCAAAGGTAGCTATAGTAGTTCCTCCTCTTCCTCCAGCTCAAGTGATGACAACTGCCAGGTGGTAGATGATGTTGTTGACGGGACTTATGAACCAGGTGGCTAGGTCGATCGCCGTGCTAGGTTTGAAGGCGAATCTTCTTATGTGCCTACCCATGACGAGATGGCAGCAATGTGCGAAGGTGACGTTTTTGGCATTTTTGTTTATTATTTCTTCTTTGATTATTTCTGACGCTCTCTCTCTCGGCAGCTTATGAGCAGCTTGTTAAAGGCCCTGATGTTGACGCCCTTGAATGCAGTGTGCTGTCTTCAAGTCTCAAGGTTTGTTTTTATTCTTATTGTCTTTGAGATATTCGACCTTTCGCCTTCGCTTATTATTATTTTTCCTTGTAGGCTACTATTGCAATGAAAGAGTTGATTGATCGCCTTCCTCCCCGACTTGACCTCGTTCCTTCGGAACGCAAGGAATTGATTAAACTTAGGAAAGAGAAGGCTGAGCTCCTGACTATCCAGGCTAAAATTGACCTGATTAAACAAGAGTTGGAGGAGGAGAAAACGCAGTATCGTCGGGATCAGGAGTCCCAAGCTAGCGAAGTCGGATCCTTAAAGAACAAAGTTACTTCCTTGGAAGCCTAGCTAGCGGATCGCGATCATGCTATCGAAGCCGCTGCAGGTGAAGGTAAACTTCTAAAGAATAAGGTTGTCACTTTGGAGGCCCAGATGGCTGATAAGGACAGCGTGCTTGAAAATCTTCGCAAGAAAGTTGCTGATGACCTGGATATTATTTCTGTGCTGAAGAGCGGGATCAATACCCTTAATGAGGTTAAAGCGAAATTGTCTCGCGATGCCGATCTGTATCGGTCGCGTAGCGAGAACGCTGAGCGTGAGCTCATATCTTCATGTTCTTCGCTCGTCTCCCTTCGCAAGGAACATGAGGAAGTTATCAGTGTTGCGTGGGAGCGCGGCCTCAAGTTGTATCGCTTGTACAAGGAGGCTTTGTGCAGTTTGGGGCAGAGCCCCTTGCATTTCCTGATAGAGAATATAGCCTTGAGAAACTATTTGGCTGTATTGATAAGGAATTTGCTTCGCTTCCTAGGGTTCTTCAGTCTGTTGGTGACTTTGCAGCTTCGGTTTGTTCATGTAATCTGTTCAAGATTCTTTCTGATCATGGCTGCGAGCACTACAAAGCTTTGCTAACAAAAGGTTATAAGTTTCCCAAAGCCAAAGATCCTGCTGACAAGGCTGTATTCCCTGAAGATATCATGGTTGCAAAGGCGCTCTTCTGCAAGCACTTTTGGGTCGCCAGCGGGCGCGAGGCGGCTCGAACTATTTCTTTCGATCGATTAGCTAAGGTTTTTTTATTAGCCACCTTCGGTGTTAGCTTTGTCTTTGTATTCTTGATTTCATATTGTTTTGTTTGATAGATTATGTATTCTCAGTCAAAGGAGTTAAGCCGAAAGAAGAAAGCCGAAGCTGAAGCCGCCGCAAGGGAAGCTGCTACTAAGGAAGATGCTGCCAATGGTGCTACCGAAGCCGCCGCTGGTTCCTCGTCCCAAGGGCAAAGCAGTTGGGGTGCTTCTGGTGTCAATCAATAGGTCTACAGACCTTTAGATTGTAATTTAGAGTTAGAGGTTGTTGAGTGGACAAAGCTTTTGAACTTGTAAATTTATGTGTATTCAGATCCCTGGAGAGGGTGACATCCTTGAACTTGCTCCTTTGGCCATGCGTGATGGCGTGATTTGCGCTTCTGGCTTCGCCTAGAAGGAATATCAACGACGTTATCCTAGTTCTTCTCTTAGCGATTTTTGGGAGTTCTGTCATGAGTTTTATCGTCGCAATGAAATTGATATTTTCAGCTTCTTCACCACGTTTATTGCCCAAGGCTCCGAGCGTGTTGAACTTGCTGCGCAAAGGAATGCCGAAGCTATTCCTTTGCTTACACCTAAGATGGAGCCGTTAGAGCTTAACGTTGGTGTCGAGGATTTTGCTTGTGTTTACAATGCTCCTTGGTTCACCTCTTCTAGCCAGGAATTTGACGGATATGTCTTTGAAATGTTTTGGCATCTGTTTGTAAATACTCTTTATAATTGGCTTGAATATGTGTTGTGGTTATGCTCAGTCACGTGTATGAATGAATATAAACTCGATTTGGCTTCATTTTTGCGGTTTTATATTTATTCGTACGGAATCAAGAGTGTTTATGAGTTCATGAGACGCTGTTTATGCGCATGAGTGTGTGTATGTGCAAAGGTAAACTCGATTTTCTTCATTTTTGAGATAAACGCCTCCTCCCCCCGAAGCGAGTTTGCCTTTGCTCCATATGATTTGTTTGGTGATCCTGGAGTTTGCTCGAAGCTATTTTGTTATTAGTTGTAGCGAAGCTAATGTTTTGAGGGTAAATCTTAGTTTTTGCTTTTTAAGTAACAGAATTATCTTTGGACAATAAGAAGTCCCTTTTACTCTTTCTAGAGTAAGCTTTTTGTTTTGATAATGCATAACTAGGATTTTTAACTTGAGCTATGCGAAGCCCATTTTGCTCCTTGGAGTAAGCAGTTATTTTTCATCCGTGATGAGTTCAAATATGTTTGAGCTTTGTGAAGCCCCTTTTACTCCTTGGAGTAAGTAGTTCTTTTTTCATCTTGTGTTGAGATCGAATATGTTTGAGCTATATGAAGCCCCTTTTACTCCTTGGAGTAAGCAGTTTTAGATCTGAATTGACCTTACTTTATGTGGGGTCAATTTAGTTCTACTCAAGTTATCAAATACAGATGATTTGGTCGAACTAATCGCTTTCGATGCAAGTTTTTTATGGGGAGTAGCTCATCATATATTTCACACGAGTTACAATTAGCACCGCCTCATTAAAAACCTCACCCCTTGGTAAGGGTTCCCCTGTGAGGAAAAGAGTACGGGCTGTTGAATGAAGGAAAAAATCTACTCTACTTATTGACTCCATTTATAGATTACGAAGCCAATTTTTACATATTTTTTCACATGTAGTACCTTCGTAAGGTGTCAGCATTCCATGAATGTGGCAGCTCATTGCCATCGTCGTCTCCCAGGCGGAAGGATCCCGGCCTGTTGCTCTTGATGACCAAAAATGGGCTTTCCCATTTGTCGGATGTTTGGACCCGGCAGTCCACACAGGGTAGCCTACGTGGTTGATTTGTTGAGGGACAGATCGAGGATCAGAAGTCGATGGTAACACAAGACGCAAGGATTGAACAGGTTCGGGCCGTCAAGATGACGTAATACCCTACGTCCTGTGTTGGGGGTGATTGTATTGCTGTGTATGAAGTTCCTTGAAGGATCTCCGTAGTTGGGTTCTGTCCTAGGTTTTGTAGATGATGTTGATCGTGTTCTGGAGGGGGGTCCCAGGGCGCCTTATATAGTCCGGCTGCCTTGAGTTACAAGTCGGCTAGAGATCGTAACCTACCTGAAATACAAGGATTCGATCCTATAATGATTACAGATATCTTTCCCTATAATTTCGGCTAGTTTATCTTGATCTCCGAGCTTCTTGCGGGATACGCCGTATTGTTCCTTGCCGCGCGCGCGTCGTCGCGCCCATCCGGTTCGCCCGACTGGTGGGCCTTCTGACTGGTGGGCCACCCAGTCCGACAAACCGATCCAGATGCACTCGGATTGGGCCGCCCCTTGCTGGTTGGGCCAATCCGCCTTCTGGGTACCCCTGGGGGTCTACCCCCGACAAGCCCCCGAGTAGTACGTGGTTGAGAGACAAGTCGGCGAGGTCATGCTGTCTGATGAGCGTCGAGCCTGCTGCAGTTGGAAGCGAAACCGCGTGATACTGGAGAGAAAAGAGCCGTTTTCCAACGGATGCGCCGCGAGGTGCGTCCGTTGGCCGTAGCCCCTGAGCCTTGAAGCGATTCCGAAGGAATCGGTCCAAGGGTTAGTAGCCTTCTTCTGAGGTCACCGAATGATCAACGGATGCGCCGCGAGGTGCGTCTGTTGGCCGTAGCCCCCGAGCCTTGAAGCGATTCCGAAGGAATCGGTCCAAGGGTTAGTCAAGGAGCATCTGGCTAAACCATCCGGCGTTAATTTCGGCGTCCAGCCCCCGAGCGCGAGGACCAGCGGAGTCCCACGAGACACGCCGAGTAGTCGTCCCGGCGCCAGCCCCCGAGCGCGAGGGCTGAGCACGCCGAGTAGTCTTCCCGGCGCCAGCCCCCGAGCGTGAGGGCTGAGCACGCCGAGTAGTCGTCCCGGCGCCAGCCCCCGAGCGTGAGGGCTGAGCACGCCGAGTAGTCGTCCCGGCGCCAGCCCCCGAGCGTGAGGGCCGAGCACGCCGAGTAGTCGTCCCGGCGCCAGCCCCCGAGCGTGAGGGCCGAGCACGCCGAGTAGTCGTCCCGGCGCCAGCCCCCGAGCGTGAGGGCCGAGCACGCCGAGTAGTCGTCCCGACGCCAGCCCCCGAGCGTGAGGGCCAAGCACGCCGAGTGGTCGTCCGTACCCTGCAACAAAGTAAAAATTCGAGGAGGAAGCATTCGGCGATATAAATATTAATGAACTCCGCTTCCTGCTTTTAAGTCTTTTAATTTCCCCGGGCAGTTAGCCTGTTACGTTTATGCACCTGATCCCCGATAGCCGTAGTCCATAGCGCAGGGAGCTGGGCCTGCGTGCACGCGTAGGAGGGTAGGCGTACGGAAGAGCCGAGGTTTCACGGATTAAGGCGTGTGCTCCCCGAGTACTTTAGCAACTTGTTTTAAAGCTCGCGGAATTGACGAAGTTAATCAACTGAAACTTATCTTGGAGAAAGGTTCAAGTCCCGGAGGATTCCTTCTCTGTCAAGTATGACAATGAGAGGTAGGCAAGGCGGCGTCGTATCTGAGATGCGGCGTCAGGAATAGTATTCCCGTGACTGCATAGTGCGCTCCCGTGGTCGAGTGGAGCCAAAGGAGATAAGGGCGACCTGTGCATTTCGGGCTGGAGGAGAGACGCGTGGCGCGGAGTCCGCGCTCGTCATCGTGAAGGAAATCTTCCGCCCTCCGGTGACCAGGGGCTATAAATACCCGTCGGGGAGCCTGAGCTGCTACCCAAGAGTGAATAGATATAGGATCCTTGTGATCAATATGTCGGAGGCCCATTGTTGGGTTCATCCACCGGGGAGAGTTTATGAAGTCATCATAGCACGGTGCTAGAAGAGTGCTTGCGAAGATCCTGAGGCGTTGATCAGCATGTGAGTGCTGCCCCGTTCACCCCCGCGTTCCCATGTGATGAGGGCCGCGTGGGGTGAAATGCCTTGTAGTGCCAGGGGTAGCAGAAGGCATCCGCTATCAACCCTCCACCGGTGCTGTCCCGTCGACGGCTGCAGTGGTGCTACAAGAGAGCTTGCGAGGAGCTCATGTGAACCAAGCTTGCTCCGGATGTAGCACTAGGTGCAGGGACGAGTGCCCCAGGCCGTCATCTTGGCGGTTGTTGTGTTTGATGTTTATAACCGGCGCAAGTCCGGCTTCGTTGTAACTGTATTTCCTGCAAAGGATTGCATTGTCTGTCGCAATTTGTTCGCAGCGTCAGTCCCGAGCGTTTCGGGGCTGATCGAGCCCGCATGGCGCGCTGCTTTTGATGTGGCGCCAGCCCCCGAGTCCGAGTGCCGGTCGAACCTTAGCGGTACGCCTTCAGTCCTGCAGTGTTGGCTTCCGAGTGGTTCGGAGCCAATCGAGCCCGAGAGGCGCACTGACTTAATCGTGGCGCCAGCCCCCGAGCGTGGGAGCTGTTCGAGCCTTAGCGGCACACCACTAGGTTTGCAGTGTTGACTCCCGAGTGGTTCGGGGCCAATCGAGCCCGAGAGGCACACTGGCTTGATCGTGGCGCCAGCCCCCGAGCGTGGGAGCTGTTCGAGCCTTAGCGGCACGCCACTGGGTTTGCAGTGTTGGCGCCCGAGTGGTTCGGGGCCAATCGAGCCCGAGAGGCACACTGGCTTTGTTACGGCGCCAGCCCCCGAGCGTGGGAGCTGTTCGAGCCTTAGCGGCACGCCGACTTCTTTGTTTTGCTCGAGTGCTCTGGAGCCATTTTTTTACCGTTGACGCCCGGCGTGTAACGGAAGGCGAAGCGCCCAACGGATCTTTTTACCGTTTCGCCCGCTCCCGCTAATCGCGTTATCTCGCGGTAATTTCGGGCATCAAGGCGCGCTATAAAGGGTGAGGGTTAGACCCGGAGGGAAATCTTCCCATTCCCAGATCCGTCTTCCCCGTTCTTCGCTTTTCATCCCGCCGCCACCAAAGCTCCCATTGCTCGCCAGTCCGTAGTGCGATCTCAGCCACCACGGGGAGCGCAGCCTCGCTGATGCGATCAAAGACCCCTGCCGTAAGATCCATGGCGGGGAGGAAGAAGCTTACTGGCGTCCCGAAGTCTGACAAGATCCCTTCCCCTGTCCTCGCGTGGACGCGGGGGAAGGTGACCACGGAGGCACTGGAGGAGATGGTGGAGCGGAGTATCCTGCCGCCTCAGGCCATGGCGGAATGGCGGCCGAGCGCGGGAGAGGTGTTCCCGTCGGAGAACTCCGGCGAGCTGGTCCTTTTCAAGCCTTTCTTCGAGGCGGGACTCGGCTTGCCCACGGGGGCGTTCTTCCGAGGGCTGCTGCACTACTACGGGATCGAGGCCATCAACCTCAACCCTAACTCCATCATGGCAATCTCGGTCTTCATCCACCTCTGCGAGGCATATCTAGGGATCTCTCCCCACTTCAACTTGTGGAGGTACTTGTACTGGCTGAAGCCTCAGCCAAGTGAGGAGAAGATGGTGGTGGTCGGAGGCGCTGGGTTCATGCTGCGTCAAGGGCGGAAGGACGAATACTTCGACATCGCCCTCAACACCTCCAACAAAGGGTGGAAAGCCGAGTGGTTCTACGTCGGGAACCACGAGCCGGCGATCCCCTGCCATACCGGAGAGCAGCCAAAGGTTCAGGATTGCTGGAATGAGCTTCCTGACGCCTCTGAGATGGGCGAGATCGACGAGCTCCTGATGCTGATCAAGGAGCTGAAGGACCAAGGCCTGACGGCGATCGGTATCGCCTGCAACTTCAGCAGGCGGCTGATCCAACCTATCCAGGAGTGGAAGCACCCGGGCTACGAGTACTCGGGCCGAGATGATCCCACTCGGGCTGCCAACCGCACCGTGGGGAAGGAGGAGATGAAAGCGCGCGTCGGCGGGTTCTTCCTCGGCCGCGTGTCAGAGAAGGACCAGCCGCGCCCTTTTTCGCTGAAGAGGCCTCCACCACCGGTAAGTTGACTTTCCGAGTCCTTTCGAGTGTTTTATCTTGACGTAATTTCTGATTTCGTCCGTTGGCCGTCTGATTTTGCGGCTTCTCTTGCGCAGGATCGAGTCTTTGAATTCTTCTCTGCTGCCCCACTTCCGGAGGACCTCCCGAGGAAGGTGATTCTCGAGGACGCGCCCCCGGCTACTCAGGGAGGCTCTTGGGCAGAAGGGGCGGTTGAACCGCCTGCTCCCCGTATATGGGCCCCGAGTGACACAGAGGGCTCTCTGAGTCCTTCGGATGAGGAGGTGGTGGAGGACCGTCCGCGGAAGCGCCGGGCGGCTGTGGCGAAAAGGACCAGCTGTGGGGGCGGCGTTTCCAAGCGGGTGGTGGCCGTTGACGACGGGGTGGCCGACGACTCGGCCACGTTGTCGGATGAAGCGCCCTCCGTCCGGGACGCAGTGGTGGATACGGCGCCGCCGCCTCCCAAGCGGAGGCGCATGAAGAAGGTGGTGGCGAGGAAATCGGGCGCGCAGCCGGCTCAGCAGCCGACTACGGGTTCGGAGGCCGATGTTGACGAGCCGGGACGTCCTTCCCCGGTCGCCACGGAGGAAGAGGAGAAGGACGAGGCGGTGCCTGACGACGTGTTCCAGGAGCAGGAGCACGCCCGGGCCATGGGCGTTTCGGTGGAGGAGAGGCGGCGCCTGGTGGCGGAGACGCTTGTGCAGGCCACGGCGGATGCAAGGCCAGTCTCCGACTTGGGGACCAGGCCGATCCTCATGGCGGCTTCAGCGCAGCGGCGTCCCAAGCTCCCCGTCATTCGGCCCCGAGTTGCGGTGGTGAAGGGTACTCGGTGAGTTGTTGGTCTTCGCGTTTCTTCTTGTTATCCAAGTTCTTGTACTAACTTCCGAGTGCTTTTTTCAGCAATGCCTCCAATCTGGATGGTGAGGCGGCGAGCGGGAGGGCTCCCTCGACTGATGCCCTGCGAGGCCCGAGTGCTCCACCCGCCGCACCTGCAGGCCAGTCATCCTCGGGTGCCACGCCCGAGGTGACGAACTCGGCGGATGGACCGGGAGCGACTCAGGCTGCGGAGGTCCCAGCCGGGCTTGACCCGGAGGTGGTGGCGGAGGTGCCGGCGGCCGACGATACGGCGATCACTCCAAGCGTTGCTGGAGATCCTGTCGTGGACACGGTGATCCAGTCGTCGCCCGTCGGCGCGGGCGACATTACTCGGCGTGAAGCCCAGGAGGAGGATCTGCCGAAGCAGTCGGACACCTCGGGGACCATCACTGTCCCCGGGGTGGACGCCATGGCGGAGAAGGAGGGCTCGGTGATCGCCGAGCTTCAGATTGCCGTCGACCACGCCCAGCGCCTTGCAGCGGTTAGATTCCTCCCCTGTCTTGTTGATCTTTTCTTCTTCTTTATTGGTTTTCTGAGTTGTTCTCCCGTTCGGAATGTTTGTAGAAACTGGCTACACTCCGGCAGTCGCGCCTTGCGCAGGCTCAGGACGCGGAGTCGGCGCTCCATCGTGCGGCGAAGGCGGAAGCAGAGCTCAAACGGGTCAAGCGTCAACGTGATGCTGCCAAGAAGAGCTTGAATGACGCCACCTTGGAGCATCGGCATATTCTTCATCGTAAGGCCTTATCCTTGTAATTCCCGAATAGTTGGTGAACTGTAGGACCTTGCCGTGCTGTCCTCATCCTGACCAAGTACTCCCTTGCCTTTCCAGAGAAAGAGATGGAGAGAGAGCGCCACATCACCGAGCTGAAGGAGCTGCGATTTGCGAATGCAACTCTGCAGCAGTCGGAAGAGGTGATGGCGGGCAAACTGAAGCAGGAGCAGGACTTCCGAAAAGGTGCGGACATGACGATGCTCCAAGCCATGTATACAATTCAGAATAACTCTCAAATCATAACAGGCTTGGAGCAAGATCTCTCATCGGCGCATCTGGCCCTGACGGAGGTCAACGAGGCGGCGAGGGACCTGCTGGACTCCGTGGCCCCGGAGGAGGGTGAGCCGACTGCTTTGGTCCCGCGTCTTCAAGCCGCGCCGGCCCGCATTGCCAAGTTGATCAAGGAATCTGCCGTTGTGTGCGCGAACGACGCCTTGGCGCGTGTTCGGACACTGTACCCACGGATTGACCTTGCGCCGGTCGGAGACGGGGTGGCGGCGGACGCCACGGCGGAGCAGGTCGATGCGGCGATGGCTGAAACTCGCCTGATCGCCGAGAAAGTTGGCGAGGCTCTCAAGTTTGAGTAGAGTCCTGTATTCTGTATCAGAGTAGTGTAAACCTTTGTATATGCAAGTAGTCAGAAACAAGTAAAACAAGAGTGTTGGAGACTTTGTTTCGTATTTTATTGTTGCCCGAGTAGCTTTTGGCTGAAATGTGTTTTTCCCTTTGCTTCACTTATCCTAAGTTCATAACGTCGAGAGCAGATCCCGTGCACGTGTAGAAGGCTTAGGTGTCGTTCCAGGCCCGGTTACACAGCATTCAGTTAAGAGCTACTCAGGAACGGAGTGATTTCGAGAAGTTTTGCAAGGAGAACGAATATACGAAAAAAGCATATAGTATTATTGAACATTGTGATACATAGCTTTTCATGGGTAGAATCGGCGTAAATGCTCTATGTTTCACGGGTGTGGGACCTCGGTGCCATCTTCGTATTGGAGTCGAAAAGTACCCGGACATATGACCTTGGTCACGATGAACGGGCCTTCCCATGGGGCGGAGAGTTTGTGAACCCCTGCAGTGGATTGCACTCGGCGTAGGATGAGGTCACCAATGTTGAAGTCCCGTTCCTGGACGTTCTTGTCGTGGTAGCGTCGGAGTTGTTGCTGATAGCGCGCGTGCTGTATGAGCGCGTTAACTCGGTGTTCTTCGATGGAGTCTAGGTCCACCTCGCGAGCTGCCTCTGCTTCACCTTCGTCGTAGTTGTCGATGCGCGATGATCCAAAAGCGATGTCGGTGGGGAGGATTGCCTCGGAGCCGTAGACGAGGAAGAACGGAGTATGACCTGTTGCACGACTCGGCTGAGTCCTGAGTCCCCAAATGACGTGTGGTAGCTCTTGGTGCCACCGTCCAGCGAATTTTTTCAGTGGGTCGAAGACTCTTGCTTTTAGTCCTTGGAGTATCATGGCGTTGGCTCGTTCCACCTGTCCGTTACATCTGGGATGGGCGACGGAGGCGTAGTATACGCAGATACAGCTGTTCTCGCAAAAGTCCCAGAAGGCGGATCCAGTGAACTGTGTCCCCAAGTTGGTGATGATCCTGTTAGGGACTCCGAACCGGTGTGTGATTTCTTCGACGAAGGCGGCGGCCTGCTTTGATGTTGGAGTTCCGACGATGGCCTTGTACTCTATCCATTTGGAGAATTTATCGATGGCCACAAGGATGTGTGTGTAACCTCCCGGGGTTGCTTTGAATGGTCCCACCATGTCCAAACCCCAACAGGCGAATGGCCACGAAGGGGGGATGGTGCGTAGAGCTTGGGCCGGGAGGTGTTTCTGCTTGGCGAAGAATTGGCACCCCTGGCATCGGCGGACGAGTGCTTTGGCGTCAGAGACAGCGGTGGGCCAAAAGAACCCAGCTCGGTATGCTTTCCCGACTAGAGTTCCTGCGGCAGCGTGGCTTCCACAAACTCCCGAGTGGATGTCATCAAGGATCTGAAGGCCGACTTCTTTCGTGACGCATTTGATGAATACTTGATTTGTGGCAGCTCGTCTGTACAAGGCACCATCGACCACCACGTAGTTTTTGCTTCGGCGCTCCAGGATCTTTCGCTCTGTGGGGTCCTTTGGCACTTTGTTGTGGGCGAGGAAATCTATGAACTCGGCCATCCAGTCTTCCTCTTCGGCGTTAATAGCCAACACCTCGCAGAGTTCCGGGGCAGGCTCTGGCTCGTCGCTCAGCTCCTTAACCGAGGGTTTGAGGAGGCCTTGCACGAACACTCCCCCTGGAACTTCTGCACGGGTGGATCCCAGCTTGGCGAGTGCATCAGCGGCGAGGTTGTTTTCCCGTGGGACGTAGTGGTACTCAACTCCGTAGAATTTCCCCTCCTGCTTATGCACTGCCTCTTCCGCTCGCTGTTGCGATCCCACTCTTTGTTCACCTGGTTTATAACAACAGCAGAGTCGCCATAGACCAGGAGCCTCTTTATGCCTAGCGAGGTGGCGATGCGGAGCCCGTGGAGAATTGCTTCGTACTCGGCGGCGTTGTTGGTGACAGGGAAACGAATTTAGAGGACGTATCGGAGCTGTTCCCCTTTCGGCGAGATGAAGAGCACCCCGGCCCCTCCTCCGTCGATCATGAGGGAGCCGTCAAAGTACATCTTCCAGTGTTCGCCGCTGGTGTCTTCTTTCGCGTCCTGGCTCTCGGTCCATTCGGCGACGAAGTCGGCGAGGATTTGCGACCTGATGGCGGTGCGCGGGACGAAGTCTATGATGAAGGAGCCGAGCTCGACGGACCATTTGATGATTCGCCCCGTGACGTCTCTGTTGTGGAGGATTTCCCCGAGTGGAAATTGCATGACCACCTTGATGCGATGCGCTTGGAAGTAATGTCGGAGTTTTCTCGATGTGATCAGCAGCACATAGAGTAGCTTCTGCACCTGGGGATAGCGAGACTTGGACTCGCTGAGCACTTCGCTCACGTAGTAGACTGGTCGCTGCACTCGTTGCACCTTTCCTTCTTCCTCCCTTTCCACGACGATGATGGTGCTCACCACGTTGGTCGTGGCAGCGATGTACAGGAGTAGCGTTTCGTCGTTATGCGGAGCGGCGAGTACTGGTGGATTGGAGAGGTAGTTCTTGAGGTCGGTGAAAGCTTGCTGCGCCTCTTGATTCCACTCGAACCTGTCGGTTTTCTTGAGGATCTTGAAGAACGGCAAGCCCTTATCCCCGAGCCGGGAGATGAATCTGCTCAAGGCCGCCATGCAACCAGTCAGTTTTTGGATCTCTTTCTTCCCAGTCGGCGGTTTCATCCTCCGGATGGTGTCTATCTTCTCTGGGTTGGCTTGAATGCCTCTGTTGCTGACGATGAAGCCGAGTAGTTTCCCTTTGGGTACGCCGAAGACGCACTTAGTCGGGTTCAGCCTCCAGTTGAGCCTGCGGAGATTGTTAAACGTTTCGGAGAGATCGGCGATGAACTCGGCTTCGATCTTTATCTTGATGACTATGTCGTCGACGTAGGCCTCGGCGTTGCGGCCGATCTGAGTGCCTAAGGTCAAGTTAATGGCCCTCTGGTAGGTGGCTCCGGCGTTGCGGAGGCCAAACATCATCTTGGTGTAGCAATAGGCGCCGATCAGAGTTATGAAGGACGTCTTTTCCTGGTCTTCTTCTTTCAGGGCGATCTGGTGGTAGCCGGAGTAACAATCAAGGAAGCATAGGAGCACGCATCCGGCGGTGGAGTCAACGACTTGGTTGATGCGGGGTAGGACGAAGGGGTCCTTAGGGCAGTGCCTGTTGAGATCCATGTAGTCAACACACATTCTCCATTCATTATTCTTTTTTCTTACAAGGACTGGGTTAGTGAGCCAGTCAGGGTAAAAGACTTCTCTAATGAACCCGGCGGCTAACAGCCTTGTAATCTCTGCCCTAATGGCCTCCTTGCGGTCCTGCGCGAAGCGTCGGAGCTTTTGGCGAACTGGCTTGGCGTTCGCGTCAACCTTCAAGGAGTGCTCGACCACCTCCCTCGGAACACCCGGCATATCTGATGGAGTCCATGCAAATATATCGGCGTTGTCCCGGAGGAAGGTGACGAGCGCGCTTTCCTATTTGGGGTCGAGCCCTGATCCGATCAGGGCGGTTTTGGAGGGGTCGGAGAGCCCAAGTGAAATAGGGCGCACTTCCTCAGCCGGCTGCATCGTGGTCGGTGCGGTTCTTCGCTTGGAGGACTCGGGGACGGAGCCTGGGTCTCCTTGGAAGGTTCTTGCCTCGTGGACCACCTCCATCTGCAGCACGCTGCGTTCGATGCCGGTGCAGAGGTTGAGCCCTTCTTTGTCGCAGCGCTTGGAGGTGTAGACGTCGCTGCGGACGGAGAGGACGCCGTTTGGTGCTGGCATCTTCATCAGCAGATACGTGTAGTTGGGGACCGCCATGAACTTGGCGAGCGCTGGTCTCCCCAGTATGGCGTGGTAGGCGGTGGTGAAGTCGGCGACCTGGAAGTTGAGGTACTCGGTCCTGAAGTTGCCCTGATCGCCGAAGGTGACGGGCAAAGTGATCTGTCCGAGTGGTTTGGAGCCCTTGCTCGGGATCAGCCCGTAGAACGGGTGGAGAGAAGGAGTCAGGGCGTCGAGGCCGATGCCCATGTCCTTCAGCGTCTGGGCGAAGATGATGTTGAGCCCGCTCCCACCGTCGATGAGTACTTTGGTGAGACGGGCGTTGTGCACGATTAGGCTGAGTACCAGCGGGTACTCGCCCACGTCGGAGACCTGGAACCACTGGTCCTCCCTGGAGAAGGTGATCGGCTGTTCAGACCAGCGGAGTGGTTGGATCGGCGATGTGTAGCAGGAGAATATCTCCCGGTCACGTACTTTCTCCCGGCGCTTGTCTTCTACGGGCGGTGGTCCTCCGAGGATGAAGTTCACCTGCCTGTCGACATTCGGGAAAGCAGGGTTCTCGGGAGCCCCTTTTCCCTTATCGCCTTTGTCGTCATCTCGTGGCGGCAGCTTCCCCTCCTTTTTCTTGTAGGCGTCGGCGAGCCCCATGCAGTCGATCATGCAATGCTTGGACTGCTTGTGGATGGGGCAGGGTCCCTGGAGCATCTTCTCGAAGTCAGCGCTGAAGTTGGACCGCGGGCGAGGGCCGCTACGGTCCATGGCGGCGACGGTGAAGTCTCTCGAGCGCTTTCGGTCATCCCTCCTGCTTGGTTCAGGTCGGGGGCGGCGTGTGTCTTCCTTCTTCGGGCGATCTTCTCGGCGAGGGGGACGATCATCGTCCCGAGTGCTTTTCTTGCCATAGTGGAGGCGGACGGCCTCCTTGGCGTTCGCCATCTTGTTCACTCGGCCAAAGAACTCGCCGGAGGTCTTTGGCATATCCTCGCAGAGGCGCTCGAAGACGGCGGAGTCGGCGAGGCCATCGAGGAAGTAGCTGATGATCTCGGACTCGGAGCAGCCGGGAACTAAGTTCCGGTTCTCCATGTACCGGTCGGTGTAGTCGCGGAGGCTCTCCCCGCGGTTCTGCTTCACCTTGCCCAGGTCCCAGGCGGTGCCTGGTCGGATGGAACTCCCCTGGAAGTAGCTCTTGAACTTGTCGCAGAGGGTCCCCCAGCTGTCGATGGAGCCGGGCTCGAGGCTGTGAAGCCAGGTTAGCCCCACCTTGGTCATGGCGACTGGGAAGTAGGCGTACATGGAGTCGTGGTCGCCGTTTACCGCGCGGATGGCGATGCTGTAGGTCCGGAGCCACATCGTCGGGTCCGCCTTCCCGTCATATTTTTCTATGCCTGTAGGTTTGAAGTTAGCAGGCATTCTAATGGATCTTACTCGGGCAGTGAATGCCGGGAAGCCGTTGCAGTCGTTGAGGTTCCCGGCGTCCGCGTGTCCTGAGTCGGCGGAGTAGTCTTCCGGGGTGTTAGCCCGGGGTGGCCTGTCTTGTCCGAGTGGAGGCCCGTACTTGCGGTCGAACTCTCGGCGGCATGCGGCCTCAATGGCCTCAAGCTCTCGGCGTTGGCGTGCGTCGCGATCCAGCCCTGGGGGGCCGTGTTCACGATTGTACTCGGCGCGCCGTCGGAGCTCTTCCTCGTCCCTTCGTCGATGACGGTCGTCGAGGTTCCTCCGAAGATCGCGGTTACGGAGTTGTTCGCGGAGATCCAGCTGCTCGACCACGTCGCGATCAGCTTCTCGGCGGCTGGCCGACCTGGAGTGGCGAGACGAGGAAGCAGGAGCCCTCTGGGCATTGATCATGCCCGCGGCTGCAGTCAGCCTAACCTTGATCCGATTGAGCTCCGGGGTTTCCGGGATCCCCTCTAGCTCTTGGTGCGCGGCGGCGAGGTTGGCCGACGGGGTGGCGTAAACTCCCACGCTGCCAATTTCTTGGACGAAGTCGTCTTGGAGATTACGCATAACCCTGGGGTTTCGGCGTTCTCGCCGCGCATCGCGGCGTCGTTGCTTTTCACCGTTGCGCCCGATCCTGGCATCGCGGTGTGCCTGGTCCTCGCCTTGGACCGTTGGCTCGTCGGCGGATATGTCGGAGACGAACATCTCCCGCTTGGCAGGCGTGATCCTCTTATTCGGAGGGAGGACACGTGTCACCCGCGGGAAAGCCGGAGTTGGTTCAGGTGGAGTCGGCGTATCCTGAGGATGAGGATGCTGTGTCGCCGCAGCGTCCGGAGTAGATCCGATCTGGGTGGCCGCGATGGGATCGACCGCCCTGATCGCATCTGGGGAGTAGTCGGCGCTCACGCGTTCGCCGAGTGCTTGCTGGTAGACGGCCCCACTGTTCCCGAGTCCCAGCGGGAATCGTGTCGGCGAGGCGATGTTCTGACGAGCAGACTCGGTGAGCTCGATGCATTCACCGATGGAGGCGATGGCATGATCCATGTCCGCCTCGAACTGGCGTTGGCGTGCAGCCCATCGGCGCCTTCGCTCCTCGGGCATCTCCTGCGCCCTGCGTGGTTGAGGCGGAGTGGACGAAGCAGTCGGCGGTGTAGGAGAAAGCGTGTTCCCCTCGGATGGCGGGAGAATGACGCCGGCCGTCGCGGTCGCCGAGTTGTTGGCGATGGTTGGCGACGGAGCGGTAATGGTGACGACCCCGTCTGGCGTAGCGTTGAGTCGCGGCGCTGTCTCCTCCGGGGTGGCGTCACGGGTGAAGGAGAGCTCTCCCTCGGGCCCGGCGGTGAAGACCATGGATCCGAAGAAGAACATAGCCCCCTCAGCGATGGAAATCTTCATGGATGCCGGCGTGATGACGGCGGAAGTGGATGCCATCGAGCTTGCAGA
>CM014276.1:18358003-18407842 GCA_004135705.1 Alloteropsis semialata
ATGTAAGGGGAAAATAAAGGAACTGAATAGTATTTCACTGATGGCTAAAATGCAATGAAATGTGATTGGATTAGCAACTCTACTCCTAATTAGCCAAGGGAAGGCCAGATGAGAATGGGGGCGGGTACCTATGGCGGCGAGGTGGGGAATGGTGAGCGTCTTGGCAAGGCGCTGTCCGCCGCTCGCGTCGGCAGCCTCGGCTGGTCAATCGATTGATTTTTTCTTTATCTGTCAATCGACGACCGCGCCCCTTAGATCGTGATCGGACGAAGGCAACGAAACCATGTGTATTTTTCCTATTGGGCCCGCAGCAATGCAGTCCTCGTACCCGTTAGCACGTCATCGGGCAACGCTAGTCAATTGACTGCTACCCGTTAGGAGGTTTCTGTGTTGTTCGCGAAGTCACTGGCTGTTTGTTTCTTGTTTCACCATTCTCCATCCCCTCCGCAAGCTCAGACAGAAAGGCGACGACGAAGACGCCGGATTGGCGGCGGCGCCGAGCGCAGCCCCAGGGTGCGACGGGGACTCATCGCCGGTGTGTGCACAGGCAGCGTCGTGGTAATCTCCCCCAGCATCGCCCCCTGTTTTGTACCAGGCGCCCTCTCCTCCTCTCATCCTTGCCTTTGTTCTGTTTAGGGTTTGATTTTTTTCCCCAAGCATCAGCGATTGTGAACCTGCCTCGCCCCTGTTTTGTACCAGGTGCCCTCTCCTCCTCTCATCCTTGCCTTTGTTCTGTTTAGGGTTTGATTTTTTTCCCCCAAGCATCAGCGATTGTGAACCTGCCTCGCCCCTGTTTTGTACCAGGCGCCCTCCCCTCCTCTCATCTTGCTTTTGTTCTATTTAGGGTTTGATTCCCCCCCTCCCCCACCACCCCAAGCATCACCGATTGTGAAAATTTTGGTAGTTTTGTTTCATTTGCTTGTTAGGTGACATTTTTAGGGTTGGATTCGGTGTATCATGGCCTGTAGGGTGGGGGAGAACGGGGGTCTGGGTGGATGGCGACATGTTGTTTAATTTTGGTTTGGTTTCATTTTGCGTTGCAACAGTTTCAGACATTACATTAGTTTTGATTTTTGCCTGTATGCTCATGGCTGTTGCCTAGCTCTAGCTTGATTTCGAGGTTCTGAAAAACAGCAGGCATGTTCAAGATCTGAAAAAGCGTAAGTTTTTTGTATATTGTGCTAGCTAAATTTTGCCCCTTTATGTCGTTGGATGTGGTGTTCCTGTTTTCTGCTCATGGCCACTCTGATATGTGATGTATGTGCTGTATTCACTCGATGAGGCATTATGTGGGCACAATTGTCCTCCGTATTGATCAATTTGTGTTCTTATCCGTAGCTTGTCCATGCATTTTTTGCCCGGTGTTATCTGTTAGTCCTCACCTGTTATCTCATTGTTCTTTAAGGAGGTAGGAGCTTGTCTGTATCAGGGGCACTGCACGCATCTTAGTTCATGTCTCGATTTGTGGTGTCATAGAGTTGTTCCCACATGTGTAAATAGGATTGATATGGTAGCTGCTGGTAGGTGAGAGAGGGAGGGAGGAGAGTTTAACATTTTGTTGTGTCAATAGTTTGTCAAGTCATTAAATTTCAGAGAAATGTTCTCTACTGATGTGTGTCAGATACTTTATGCTTTTCAATTTTATCAGCATAAATTATCTTTTATTGTTGATTATGTGTTCTACTTAATACGTGATGTTGTTGTCTACTTGGTTCCAAACTATGGATTATGGTTGTGCCATTTGCTGTTGGTGCTTTACGGCAGTTGTGATTTACCACCTGACTGTATTCTAATTTCAGATGTTGCAATTTGGGTGTGTCTCTTTCTCCAATACCTTTACTTGAGGGTATTAGCCTATGCTGCCTCGAGATAAAAGGGCTGCCATGTCATATTATTTTGTCTGGTTAGAACATAGATATTTTTTTTTGGTCATAGTATATGGTTGCTTTGTACGGTGGTATATACTGAATTGAGAATTGCATCCAAGTTTTCTGTCCTTATCCTGCACTTTGTTTTTGTGCAATCTATGGCTGATTCTGTATCAGAGAATTCTTGGCCTCTGTCTGCATTGCATATTATGTGTTCTGTTGGGGGACAGTGTGCTCTTGTATGTCCTTTGTTTGTATTTACACGAAATTTCTCTAGATGATTCTATATTATTATTCTGACTAAAATCTAATTTAGTCAGTATGACGGAGGACAAAAGGGAGATTACTAAATACAGTACAGAGTGGATGTAGGCAAGCTAATGTTTTTGGATTGTTGGATTTTTTTTCACCTTTGCTTGGTGAATGATGACCTTTTTCTTGTGTTAGTTATGATGGCGAAGCCAAGGGAATGTGTCAGGCTTTATGTGTATTTAATTAGAGAGCTTTCAATTTTGAAAAATGCGAATATCCTAACAAATATTGTTCACTTTCTTTTAAAAAAATCTGATCTTGTAGTTATCTGGTAGCTTTATTCTTCTGTTCCTTCAATGGGTTTATAAACCTTATGTCAGTTAGAATTGTAGCTCTGTGTGTTTTTTTAAAAAAAATAGCTGATTTCTCATAGTTACACACTCGACATATGTGTCATTTTTCATATTTACAGACCAAAATGTTCATAGTTCTTCCATAGCTTTGCTTCTAATGTTATGGAGCATTCTACCATTCAGATAAAGTCATCAATGTTATTCGGATAGTGACTTGCACTGCTGGATGTTGGCTTTGATTGATGGATAACATAGGGGAATCATGAATTGAATAGTGTATTATATAGGTCATATTGTTTGTTCTACACATTTAGATATAGAGATAATATTTTTTTACTTAAATTAAAGAGCAATCCAGCTCATTTCATTTATTCTTTTTTCTGTTAGATTACATGATCAAAGCAAATAATTTTATTCCCTTTTCTGTACCTTTTTTTATTGTTATTATTTTTTTCTTCAGATAATGGATCCTTCTCATGAACGGTATATTGCGGAGTCAGATGGGGACCACGAAGACAATAATAGCAAGCATGAAGCTTCCGATGGTGCTGCCAATACTGAAGCACATGCTCAACGTGATGCACAAAGTCAGTTCTCAGAAATTGACGACGAGGCACTTTTTGGTCTTGTTAAGAAAGTAGTATGTGATCTTTTCCCTCGCTTGTTAATTGATTTATTTCTTATAAAGATGTGTTTTGGGTTGAAGTTTTGATTTTTTAATCAATTTTCATTTGTTCAATAATGTTTTAGTTCATTTGAATGGAATTATAATTCTGCTGCATAATGTGTTATTTTATCATAATGGTTTAATTAACGTGGAAGTTCTATAAACTTTTCCATTTTAAGTTATAGAATTTTCTTTGCACTCCCATGTTTTGGGGTATTTAATTCAACTTCTAGCTTTTTACTGTCATGGTTATTTATCCTTCCCTCCTTGTATATGTTGGAATTTTTATACTGTCCTTTTTTATTATTTACATAGGTTTGCAACGGTGTCCGGCAGTTATTATCTTATTGTACCATACGTGCCGGCATCAGTAAGAGTGTTCTACATGACCAGACTTATGTTGGTGGACGTGGTCCTGTTTTGAAAGCAGTCACAAAGCTTAATCTGTCCTATTTCTCGGATGTTCTAGACTCTCTTAATCCAGACAAGAGACGTATTATTGACAAGTATGGATTTGGATCTTTGTTGGATTTTGATAAGCGTTCTATACCAATCCCATTTGCTCGTTGGGTTGTTGATCATATTGATGTCAGGAGCACCGATATTGTTGTGAAGAATAGGTCCATCTCCATCGCCCACAAATGGTCCATGATGTTTNACCGATATTGTTGTGAAGAATAGGTCCATCTCCATCACCCCACAAATGGTCCATGATGTTTTAGGGATTCCAATTGGCGGAAAAACAATCTCAAAAGCTGATCCTGATAATGGAAAGCGTAGTTTTTTGAGTTGCATGAAGCTCACTAGTCTCCCTTCTGTGAAGTTCTGTGGTGAGAATCTGCTGAAGGACGACCTTTCTGATGATGAACTTGTGCGCAATTTTCTCACAGTTGCTCTTGTCTCTTTCCTTTGCCCAAACTCTTGCACTGTCCCCGGCACTGAGTATTTAGAGCCATTAGTTGAAGTAACTAAAGCTAATGAGTGGGACTGGAGTAAGTTTGTGCATTACTGGTTGTTCAAGCAGATAGACAAGTTCAACAAGCAAATGAAGACTACAGATCGTGCGTCCATTACAATGGGAGGATGCTTGTATATTGTTTGTGTGAGTTCTCTTTTTTCCTTACTGTATAGTTTCTATCTTCCCATTGCCTGTCATCTGTGTGCTATGTTTTCATACTTTTGTCAGCCTATGTTCAATTTTCTGTTCAGGTTACATTCTCTTTTTAGTCATGCAATTTTTGTTATTTCATGCTTTTCTAACAGGTCGCCTATCTTGACTGTTTGGACATGGGTCCGCTACATCTGCCTACCACTTTTCCTCGAATTCGTGTATGGAAAGGTGACATGATCAAGGACAAGGCTAAGCTTGATCATGTTCAAGGCCACGTGTATGGGAAACATGCTGTAAGAACTATTTATTTTCACTTTATTTTTTCACGCTCTAAACTTTTGCATACATATTTCTTAAATATTTTAGTAGCTATAATGTGTGAAAAATGTTGCATTTGCAGATTCTACCGCTAAACTCAACTTGTTACTATAAAACGGCTTATTCAAGGACCCCATCACCCACTAGTCATACTGATCTGGTTGATTATTCCAAATTTCCTCCAATCGTTGTCTTCTTTTGCTTTTGGTGTAGATCTCCTCCATGCTGGACCAAGGGAAGAGAAACAGATCCGTGTTTTTGTTCTATGCTCAGGAGTTACCCTAGGCGTCAGGCTTATATAGACGTGAATAGCACGTAAGTGCTTGGCGCCAGATTAGATCACTAGTCCCGCCCTTTTTTTTGTGTAATGGGCTAATGGGCTATAAGTATTGTTTGTACTTCTAATGGGTCCAAAACAGAGCCCAAGCTACATCTACATAAAAGAACAAAATTGTTTGACGGGTGGCGCCAAAAAACCTGTACCCGTTATCATTTTTCGGGTGTACAGTACGAGAAGCAATAAACATGTGGGGGAAGTCACACCACGGTATAAGACAGCTGTAGGATGACGTACAGACAGGGTGATTGAGGGATAAGTTAAATCTCAATCGATTGACATGGAGACAGATTCTTAAATTTTTAAACATAATAAAAAACAATAGACTCCAGATGACGATGTTTGTGTTGCGGAATTTCACAAACGTTCCGCGAGCGTCGGATTGAAAATCTGCTGCGATTATCAAAATTCACGCCTGACTGTCACCTGATAATCACAAACGTACGCACTAACCAAGTGATTCTTACTTCTCGATATGTTGCTGCCATTATCAAACTGACTAGAAAAGGCCGCGGCGTTGCCGCGGATGGCCAGTGGATGTACCCGTGCTACGGTTTTTTTAACGCTTGGTTGTACAAATATTTTTTTTAGAAATAAATATCAGAGTGCGTTGAACCCGTAAAAGCGCTATGTGGAAATGTTGTAAATTTTTGAATATTGGGTATCTTTTGTTTTGAAGTGTATCTTATGTTGAAATGCGAACATTTGTGCAAGAGAATTGGAAAGGAGCATTGAATTCTATTTGCTATGTATGAATTTTGCAGGTTTTGGTATTTGGAGCAATTTTTATGTTGGAAAACTATTAATTTAAAAGTATTTTGGTGGTCGGATGTTAGATATAATGGGAAAATTGGAAAAATGATTTGAATGGACGCAGATTAAATATCCATTTTTATGGGCTAGATTTGAAGAAAATTAAGTTTAAAGCCGAATTGCATAGTCATGTAAAAATTAAATATAAGCTACTTTGGACTGTCTATGAAGTTATTTGCTGGGCAACAGTCTGCGCACGTAAGAGATGCAGTTAGCAACTGCAATCTGCAAGTAGCACACTGATTGTGCACATCATTGGCAAGGTGGATCAAATTAATTAATAGAATGGGAAATTAGCACTTAAGGATATATTGACGAAGCATTAGTTAAAAGCCTGAAAGGACAGTTAAAATGTAAAAGAAAAACACAGAAGTATTGCACAATGCAATGAAGAGGGAAGCCACATCCATCCATCTGAAGCACAAGCCCAATTAGCACGCTCCATGCATATGGAAGATCAGGTGCTCACATATCTGAAGCTGTGTAGATGCACATCGATTGGCTTACAACAAAAGGGAATGAGCTCATGGCTCTGCATAATGATGAAAACTGGCAGCTAGCTTGTTTACATATAAGTACTAAACTATAATCACAATTTGTTGGCATTTACAGGTTCCAATTTTTTTAACTGAGGGTTCAAAAGTTCCATTTACAACTTATGCACCTCAAGATTTTGCATCTATTAGATCAGTACTCGTTCCTTCTTTGATCTTTTTTCCACTCAGTCAATCAAACAAACAGGTTGGCAGCACCGCAGCACACATAGACAGCACATGAGATTAGCAGAGGGATGCTCACCTTCATTCTGTAGGCTTCCACATGAAGAAATCCATCTGCCCGCAAGTGAGTACCGGCGCTGCTCCTTCCGGCATCAAGTTCGTCCACTCTTTCCTTTTTCCATTTGTTTCTATGCCTGTAGGTTTGAAGTTAGCAGGCATTCTAATGGATCTTACTCGGGCAGTGAATGCCGGGAAGCCGTCGCAGTCGTTGAGGTTCCCGGCGTCCGCGTGTCCTGAGTCGGCGGAGTAGTCTTCCGGGGTGTTAGCCCGGGGTGGCCTGTCTTGTCCGAGTGGAGGCCCGTACTTGCGGTCGAACTCTCGGCGGCGTGCGGCCTCAAGCTCTCGGCGTTGGCGCGCGTCGCGATCCAGCCCTGGGGGGCCGTGTTCACGATTGTACTCGGCGCGCCGTCGGAGCTCTTCCTCGTCCCTTCGTCGATGACGGTCGTCGAGGTTCCTCCGAAGATCGCGGTTACGGAGTTGTTCGCGGAGATCCAGCTGCTCGACCACGTCGCGATCAGCTTCTCGGCGGCTGGCCGACCTGGAGTGGCGAGACGAGGAAGCAGGAGCCCTCTGGGCATTGATCATGCCCGCGGCTGCAGTCAGCCTAACCTTGATCCGGTTGAGCTCCGGGGTTTCCGGGATTCCTTCTAGCTCTTGGTGCGCGGCGGCAAGGTTGGCTGACGGGGTGGCGTAAACTCCCACGCCGCCAATTTCTTGGACGAAGTCGTCTTGGAGATTACGCATAACCCTGGGGTTTCGGCGTTCTCGCCGCGCATCGCGGCGTCGTTGCTTTTCACCGTTGCGCCCGATCCTGGCATCGCGGTGTGCCTGGTCCTCGCCTTGGACCGTTGGCTCGTCGGCGGATATGTCGGAGACGAACATCTCCCGCTTGGCAGGCGTGATCCTCTTATTTGGAGGGAGAACACGTGTCACCCGCGGGAAAGCCGGAGTTGGTTCAGGTGGAGTCGGCGTATCCTGAGGATGAGGATGCTGTGTCGCCGCAGCGTCCGGAGTAGATCCGATCTGGGTGGCCGCGATGGGATCGACCGCCCTGATCGCATCTGGGGAGTAGTCGGCGCTCACGCGTTCGCCGAGTGCTTGCTGGTAGACGGCCCCACTGTTCCCGAGTCCCAGCGGGAATCGTGTCGGCGAGGCGATGTTCTGACGAGCAGACTCGGTGAGCTCGATGCATTCACCGATGGAGGCGATGGCATGATCCATGTCCGCCTCGAACTGGCGTTGGCGTGCAGCCCATCGGCGCCTTCGCTCCTCGGGCATCTCCTGCGCCCTGCGTGGTTGAGGCGGAGTGGACGAAGCAGTCGGCGGTGTAGGAGAAAGCGTGTTCCCCTCGGATGGCGGGAGAATGACGCCGGCCGTCGCGGTCGCCGAGTTGTTGGCGATGGTTGGCGACGGAGCGGTAATGGTGACGACCCCGTCTGGCGTAGCGTTGAGTCGCGGCGCTGTCTCCTCCGGGGTGGCGTCACGGGTGAAGGAGAGCTCTCCCTCGGGCCCGGCGGTGAAGACCATGGATCCGAAGAAGAACATAGCCCCCTCAGCGATGGAAATCTTCATGGATGCCGGCATGATGACGGCGGAAGTGGATGCCATCGAGCTTGCAGATTGATCTCGTCGATCACCCCTACCTGGCGCGCCAACTGTCGGATGTTTGGACCCGGCAGTCCACACAGGGTAGCCTACGTGGTTGTTTTGTTGAGGGACAGATCGAGGATCAGAAGTCGATGGTAACACAAGACGCAAGGATTGAACAGGTTCGGGCCGTCGAGATGACGTAATACCCTACGTCCTGTGTTGGGGGTGATTGTATTGCTGTGTATGAAGTTCCTTGAAGGATCTCCGTAGTTGGGTTCTGTCCTAGGTTTCGTAGATGATGTTGATCGTGTTCTGGAGGGGGGTCCCAGGGCGCCTTATATAGTCCGGCTGCCTTGAGTTACAAGTCGGCTAGAGATCGTAACCTACCCGAAATACAAGAATTCGATCCTATAACGATTACAGATATCTTTCCCTATAATTCCGGCTAGTTTATCTTGATCTCCGAGCTTCTTGCGGGATACGCCGTGTTGTTCCTTGCCGCGCGCGCCGTCGCGCCCATCCGGTTCGCCCGACTGGTGGGCCTCCCGACTGGTGGGCCACCCAGTCTGACAAACCGGCCCAGTTGCACTCGGATTGGGCCGCCCCTTGCTGGTTGGGCCAATCCGCCTTCTGGGTACCCCTGGGGGTCTACCCCCGACACCATTTGTTTTGTAACTTTCCTGAAGGCGAACTTGGGTTTTTCCTCAGCACCCAGTCGCCGACGCTGATGTCTTTCCTGACAATCTTTTTATCACGCCACTTTTTTGTTTCTGCTTGGTATTTGGAGATGTTTTTGGCCGCTTGCAGCCTGTATATCTCAGTGAGATTGTTGTCTATAGCTACGCTATCTTTTGGTGCTTCTTGTTGAGTGCGAAGCCCCTTGTGTAGGATTTCCTCTGGGCACACTGCTTCTCGCCGTATAATAGTTTGAAAGGAGTGAATTGTGTTGCTCTTGACGTGGATGTATTATGAGCCCAAATTACCTTCCGCATTTCTTATACCCATTTGCCTTTTTTTCTTGCAGTTTGCTAGGCACTTTCTGATGGCAGTGAAGATGATGCCATTTGCTCTTTCAACTGTGCTATTAGATTGTGGATTGTATACTGATGTGAATCTTGCCTTCATCCCAATGGACATGCAGTATTGCCTAAACTCATCGCAGTCAAACTGTTTCCCGTTGCCCACTGTAATTTCCCTTGGGACTCCAAATCTGCACACGATTTGCTGCCAGAAGAACTTAATGACTGTTTTCGCTGTGATGTTGGCCAAGGGTCTGGCTTCGATCCGCTTTGTGAAATACTCTACTGTGACTATTGCATATTTCAGATTTTCTTGGGCTGTGGGGAGTGGACCCACGAGATCTATGCCCCATCTTTGCAGTGGCCAAGTTGGAGTGATCAGCTGTGATAGCTCCGAAGGCGATTTTCATGTTGCCGCACACTTTTGACATGCATCACATATCCTGACTATGCTTGTTGCATCATTGATGATTGATGGCCAATAAAATCCTTGCCTCATTGCCTTTCCCACGACTGCTCTCGCCCCAAAATGAGCTCCGCACAGGCCACTGTGTATCTCTTGTATTAACTCTTTACCTTCGCCATATGAAATGCAGCGAAGCCAAGGAGCCACTAGTCCTTTTTTGTACAAGACATCATCGATGATTTGATAAGACCTTGCTCTTTGCTGCATGCATTTGAGGTCTTCTTCGTCGCTGGGTTCATAATACCCCCGAAGGTAAGCCATTATTGGTGATCGCAAATCTTCTGAGTTTATTGCATTGATCAGTTTTGGCTGCTCATCTAGATCTTTGATCGAAGGAGTTGTTATTGTCTGAAAGAAGACATCAGGCGGTAGCTTATCCCCTTTTGCTGCTGCCTTAGCCAGTGCATCTGCTTCTTCATTTCTTGCTCTTGGTATGTATTCAACTGTGAAGCCTTTGAATTTCTCCATTGATCGCACTGTGCTCAAGTACTTGATCAGCTCGGGTTGCTTTGCAATACTCTCTTTTTCGATGTGATCTGCCACCACCTTCGAGTCAGTTTTTACAATGAATCATTGAGCTCCTAATACCTTATCTTATCTTGAGTTTCCATCCTTTGCCTGGAGGAACCATGGGCCTGTATTTGTTGAAGTTCTCATCTCTCTGTCTCTCCAGCTCCATTTCTTTCTACTCCTGAAACGAAGCCGCTGCAGCTTCCTCTTCTGTGTGCGCGTCAAACCTGGAGGACACCACCTTGGTAAGAAGTATTTAGATTTATCAATTTCAACTTTCTTACCCTCACCAAGATCAGCTGCAACATCTTCCTGGATTGATGCCTTGACCTCATCTCTAATAACAATTGGTCTCTTGCCATCGTCCTCTGGAATCACCTTGATGCCGCCAATCTGAATAACATCAGCACCAGTAGTCCTCTCTTGGTCAACATCCATCTTATGAACAGCTTCCTCCAACTTCTTAGCTAGGGCAATAAACTTGCTTGGCAGGAGAAGGCTATTTCTTCTAGGAAAAACGGTTCCACCGGTTTTGAAATCTGGTGTCACCGGTTTTGGGTGGTTGATCCCAACCAGATCGACGAGGTGCCGAACGGTTATCCACCAATCTCTCATGCACTGGCCCTCTGGTATTACCCCATCCTAGATGAAAAGGGGAACATTGCATAGGGTAATAGGCATATACATCCCATTGAATTCCCATGCTGGATATGGAGAATCATGTGGCAGTGGAATCCATGGCATGGCTTGATACTGATTTTGCAGAGGATGCAATGTAACAAGATCACTCTTTTGCCTTTTATTCACCCTTGGAGGAGAAACTTGTTTCTCTTGGCATGTAGGTGATCTCTTTCTTTTTTTTACTGGCCAATCCTCATCAACTGACCTTTGATTCACATATTTGGAAAATAATTGGTCAAAGGTCGGCTTTGGCTTTGCAACTTCGCCCTGATCTTTGGTCACATTTACTTTCTAGGTTTCGATCTCTGGTCGCTTAGGTTTTAGCATATTTGGGCGACCCTGACCAAACCAGTAGTACCGGTTTCTGAAATCGGTGGAACCGGTTTGTCCTGCACAGCAGGCTCAAACGGTTTCTTCGAGGATCCTTGCCCCCCAAGATCTGAGACTCTTGCAGTGATCTTGAATGTTTCTCTGCCATTAAGTGTCTTCTCACACACCACTTGATGCGGCCGAACCAGAACCTTAGGTGGGTGCATCTCAAGGGTGTTGACAGGGAAAGGCGTCTTGTCAACCTGCATCTCATGTAGGTTCAAACGTCCTTCATTTAAGGCCGATTGCATCTGTCAACAAAAAACATTACAATCATTAGTAGCATGCGAAAAGAATTATGTAATTTGCAATATGCCCGTCTTTTAAGCTCTTCGGGTGAAAGAATAGTATGATGGACAATTCATCAAAAATATGATCACATTTGGAAACATCAAAAGTAAATCACACTTCTTCTAGCCGACCCCTATGAATCGGCTTAAGAGATGGACATGTGTATGATTTATTCTTAGAAGGCCAAACAAGTTCAGCAGCACACACATTCTCCTCATCGTCTGAATTACTAGAATCATAGTCAACAACATGAACATTAGAACAATGAGTTTTAAATGTATCTTCCGCATTTTTTAGTCGGTTATCAGTAGCTATAGCCCTTACTTGTACTTGATTAACCGAAAATGATCAAAGCCGTCTATTTTCTTTAATAAAGGATCTTAAACCATTAAAAACTACATCAGCAAGATCCCTCTCAGAAAGTGACAAATTGAAGCACCGATTTCTAGTTTCTTTGAATCGTTTAAAGTAATCAAAAACAGATTCATCTTTTAGTTGCTTAACCGATGTTAATTCTGTCAACTTTAATTGAGTACTCCCACTATAAAAGTGATCATGAAATTTTTGCTCTAATTGATTCCATGAATTAATTGAGCTAGGAGTTAATGAAGAAAACCAGGAAAAAGCAGTTCCAGTTAAAGATAGTGAAAACAAGCGAATCACTAGAACTATCTTCTCCTAATTGGGCAATATATTGGCTAATGTGTTCCCAAGTGGTTTTATTATCATCACCATTAAATTTCACAAAATCAGGAACACACCAATTATTTGGTTAAGAAACGGTATCAAAATCAGCAGAATAAGGTTTTTGATATAATGTAGAATTACACAGAATTACCCATATATATACCAAGCTTATCTTGCATCATACTAGCTAACTCGTCCTTTAATTTCAAAAATTCAGCATGTAAATTTGGACGAGTTAATTTTAGTTGCCCTGTGGAAGTATTTTGAACTTGAAAAACATGATACATGCGATTAGGACCTTGTTGAAAATATTGATCATACAAATCATTAGGGATTCCACTAGAATTGGTATTTTGATTAGGTATGGGGGGTGATGTGTTTGCAAGTGTAGCAATATAAGCAGAATGATTAGCCACCTCTTTATTTCGGTTGGCAATTACCAAAGAGGAGCCGTAGCAGGCGGTGCTAACTGCTGCACAAAGGGGACGACAAAACCGGTGGTACCAGTTTCTGAAACCGGTTCCACCGGTTTCGCCGTTGCTGGCGAAACATGTGCTGGCGGCGGTGTTTGTCTTGAATAAAAATTAGCCGGTATACCATATAATGGATTTTCAGGTGCTTGTCCTCGTGTAGCCGACACACTCGCATGCATATTTTCATGTTGCATAGTTGGTGGTACGTTATGTGCATAATATGACATATCTACCAACCTATTTTCAATTCTATCCATCCTATCTATAAGAGTGCATGCCACCTCATCAATATGTAAAAGCGCAGCACCAATTTTATCAACAAGATTAGAAGTAGAGGTCTCAGGTGGGTGTACAGTTACTGGAGATATCTCTTCCACCTTTTTGTCCTTCAAAGTGAACGCTGGCATCATGAATTCATGAGTTCTTGTCACCATGCCGTGGCGATCTTTCCTCAACCCCATCATGAATTGGTTTTTTGTGTATTCTTGAGCTGCTTCAAGCTTCTGACGCTCCTCATCGCTGAGCTCCACCATGGAGGGTGCAACGATGTTGTCCTTGTCAAAATCTATAACAGAGCACATCTGGCGAGGGTTTGATAGATCGGTTATTGAAACCAAGATCTCCAAATTCCCCAGCGGAGTCACCAAAAATGTGTTGACGCTTTTGCTGGTCAACACACCGAGAATTGTGCTAGCTCGCGCGGATCTACAACGGATCGATTCACCAGCAGCGGCCCTAGCAAAACTGGTACCACCGATTTTGGGAATCTGGTGCCACCGGATTTCTAGGGTTCGCTGCGAAGACCTACGAATGCCGGCCCGGGAGGGACCCCGTCAGGGCTGGCATGCCTAGGGTTGCTCTGAGGTAGACAGGCCACTCAGAACGCCGCTGACACCATAGAGACGAAGTACGAACAGCAATGGAGGTTGGAAAAGCTAGGGTTTGGAGATGACAAAAAAGTAAAGGTATTATTGATTGATCAATTGGATAACCCCTCAATCGGTCGTGGCCCTTTATATTTATAGGGTGTGGAGGTCTTGCCCCACAAGAAAAGTCCTACTACATCTCAAAACACTCAAAAGAGTCCAAACCTACTAGGACTCGTGGAAAACCGGTGCCACCGGATTCTGTTGCCAGATCGGCTACCAAAAAAAAAACTGGTTCCTCTGGTTTCAGAATCCGGTGCCACCGGTTCTTGCTGTCAGACTGGCTCCGTGCCAATTTTGATCATCAACACCATGGTCGCATACAGACTTGGATTGGGGCGTTCAAGTGCTTCTTGGAACCTTAATGAAGTCAGTTTTCATATGGATCTGGACTCATGTCCATATCTGCTCTGAGGCGTCCGCGATCATCAAATCATTGATCAAAGGTTTATCTGTCCAGGGTGTTGCGCCACCTTATTTTGGCCCATTGGGCCGTGTATCAAGTTGGGTCCATTAGGGACGTGTCCTAGGGTTGGAGCATGACCCCAGCCCCTAGTGGTTGACCTTCCCCCTATCGTATACCCCAAAGCCGCCATTGAGAACACTTGGCTTTTGTTTAGATCAAGTTTAGCCTTTGCTACTTGCTTTTAAGTGCGTGTGCTGGATCAGCTGCCCGTCTTCCTGTCTTTGGGACCCCGTCGTATTTGAGATTGAGTTTGATATTGAAACCTTTCATTTACATCTAGTAATTTCAGTACTTGTTCGATACTTGTTCTTGCTAGTTCTTCAATTGCTTGCAGGACAGGTGCCCTAGTGGCTGGGTGACGTGCTCCACAAGATCGCGACAGCCATAGGAGGTATTGTATTGGTGGCTAAGGCGCAACTTCCTTGGAAGGATGTTGTCGAGCTGTGAACGTCATCTCCTCCAATCAAATTAAATCGGGCACAAACCCTAACGGGTTCAAATCAGTTCGTAATTAGAGCAAGGTTCTTCAATGAGAGACTACAAATCCCTTCGCTGTTTTTTAATTTCCTATAGTCCAGAAAAGCGCCTCCCCCCCCCAAAAAAATAGTAGATTAGGTTATAGCAATCCCATAAACCCTTTGAGCCTTTGCTAGTACTGTTTAGTTAGGGCTTGTTGGCTTTTTGGTTGCATCAGTTGTGTCGAGTTGCTGGTCTTAGTTTTAGTCCTTTCGAGTTTTGAGTTATTGTCACACGTTTCTATCACAACCGTGCACCTTATTGTTCTAGTGTTGGTCGAATCTGAGTATTCATTGTTGATCAGGTCCGACTAGGAATCATTTAACCGCAGCTTCTTGGTTGGAAGGTTTGTCAAGACCAAATTCCACACCATGTTGAAATTCGAGTTGCTTTTAGTTTTGGAGTCCGAATTGTTGGCTGCGTCGTGTGGCTATATAGTGTCGCTGCTGTTAAACTTTTACCATCTATTTTGAAGTATTCAGAAAGGTAGCAGCAACTCATATCTATATGTGACTTCTTCTCCTTTGTGCATATACATATCAATTCGCCTTACTCTAGAGAGAGAGAGAGAAAGAGAGAGAGAGAGTTGATTGGACTTTTAGGATCACCTTTGTTCATATATTCAGTTTTGAGTACCCCTAAAAAATCAAAAAAAAGAAAGAAGCAAAAGAAAAGAAGAAAGAAAGGGTTGTTCGTTGTGCTTACCTATTGTTTCTGGTGTTGTGTTGTGACTTTCTTTGTGTCCATGCTCGCAGCTCTAGCATGGTCTAGGCTAGGACTAGCACAGTACTACTGTTGAACAATTATTCAGCTTGCTTTTATAACTAACATGTTGCTAGTTCCTCCTTGTTTCAGCCCACCTATAGCTCCACATATTTGACTATAGCTTGACAGGTCTTGTTGTTGTGGCACCGATACACTTCATTCTAGGCTTGCAGACTTGTTGGTGGCCGTCCCCTCCTATTGAGCAAGGTAAGAATTGGTAAGAGCTTGTATAACAGGTTGAAAGTAAGCACATTGCAATAGCTACATCCTAATAGTTTTAGAGATTTTATCCTTTCACTTGTTTCTTTGTTGCCTATTTTTGCCTTACCATGACAGGTTCAGGTTCAGATGTTGACACTAACAAGATCCACAATCTCCTTGCACCAAGGGCATCATTCAACATTTTACAAAAAAGTGCAACTGCATAAAGAAGAACTTGATAAGGACTTGCAGGTGACAAATGACAAGATTGGACAATTGGAGACTAACCAGATTGCCACCAACACCAAGCTCACTGGGTTGGAGATGTCGATTGCTAGTGTGGACATAAGCCTTGTTGCTCTTTTGAAGCATTTTGATGACTTCCACACTAAAGACAATGAAAAGTGTAATGAAGACAAGGATGAAGAGATAGTCAATGATAATTTTGATGATGAATATACTGCTGATACTAAGCATGGCGAGCAAGACGCTCGTGATCGACGTTGCCTACGTACTAATAGTACAGGTATGGGTGGTCGCCGCCGTCATGAGGTACATAATAACAATGATGTTTTTAGTAATATTAAATATAAGATACCTCCTTTTGATTGTAAATATGATCCTGATGCATACATTACTTGGGAGATTGTTGTTGATCAAAAGTTTGCATGTCATGAATTTCCTGAGAATACACGTGTTAGGGCTGCTACTAGTGAATTTACTAATTTTGGTTCTGTTCGGTGGATTGAACATGGCAAGAAAAATCCTAATAATGTTCCACAAACATGGGATGCTTTGAAATGGGTCATGCAGGTGAGATTTGTTCCTTCTTACTATGCATGTGATCTGTTACATAAGTTTTAACAATTGAGACATGGTACTAAAAGTGTAGAAGAATATTATTAGGAATTACAAATGGGCATGTTGTGTTGTAACTTAGAGGAGGGCGAGGAACCTGCTATTGCTTGGTTTGTGGCTTGTTTGAATAGAGAAATTTAGGATATCCTTGAGTATAAATATTATAATACCATAACAAAATGTTTTCATCTTGCTTGTAAAGAAAGGGAAGTGTAGGGACGACATGTTGGTGCAAGGCCTAACAGTTCTATAGGAAAATCTACATCATGGCAGCAGCGCACTACTACTTCCTTGATCGGGCGTGCACCTTCCTCCAGCGACAAACCACGTGCTACTCCAACAAATTTAGCAACCAAATCTGCTCCAAAACCAGCTGGTAGTGCCTATTCGGTTGCCTCCATGGGTAGAACAAGAGATGTTCAGTGCCATCAATGCAAGGGCTATGGACACGTACAACATGACTGTCCTACCAAGCATGTTTTGGTGGTAAAGGATGATGGTGGGTACTCCTCTACTAGAGATTTTGATGAACAAACACTTGCTTTGCTTGCGGCTGACGATGCAGGAAGTAAGGAGCAACCAGATGAACAGATTGGTACAGAGGATGCTAATCATTATGAGAGCCTGATTGTATAGCGTGTGCTCAGTGCACAAACGGAGAAGGCGGAGCAAACAGCAGCATACATTATTCCAAGCAAAGTGTGTCATTAAAGAGCATTCTTGCTGGTTGATCATTGGTGCAGGTAGCTGCAACAACTTGGCAAGCAGCAACATGGTGGAGAAGCTTGCACTTACAACCAAACCCCACCCACATCCATATCACATTTGATGGCTGAACAATAGTGGTAAGGTAAAGGTAACAAAGCTGACAAAATAATTTTGCTACTGGTTCATATCATGGTTTTGTTGAATGTGATGTGCCTATGGAAGATTGTCATATTCTGCTAGGTAGACCTTGGCAATTTGATACAGATTGTATGCATCATGGTAGATCAAATCAGTATTCTCTCATACACCATGACAAGAAAATTGTTTTGCTTCCTATGTCTCCCAAGGCTATTGTGTGTGATGATGTTGCTAAAGCTGCAAAAGCTAAAACTGAGGACAATAAAAACATGAAATATGTTGGTAATAAGAAAGATGGGATACAATTAAAAGGACATTGCTTGCTTGCCACTAAATCCGATCTTAATGAATTAATTGCTTCCACTTCTGTTGCCTACGCTTTTGTGGCGGAACCGTCCAGCTTAAACCGGCTCAAGTGCATCGGATCATCATTTTACTGACAATCACAGCTTGCGCACTTCAGACGGTTTAAACCCGGTAGTCCGTCAGATGTCCACAAGACATCTGAAACATCCATGATCTCGGGCACAATTCACATACATAGAATTGCACCACATAGAAGCACAACAGACGAATTCACAACTTACTTAAATATACAAGGAGTAGAGTTATTACAGACTTAAAAACAAACTTAAGTGCATGACAAACTACAGAGTTCCATAAAACAGGGGTGGGTCATAACAAGGACAGTTTGATGACCACACTTGATCTAAACAAAACAAGACAAGTCAAGAGAACATGTTGGGCTCATCAACATGCCTCTTCTTCTTCTGGAGTCCTTCCCTGCCTTACTAAACATCTTCTGGCGGCTCTGCAACAGTTATAGTATCTTGAGTACAAAAGTACTCAGCAAGTCTGACCCGTCTACATAAACATATAAATACAGACACACAAGGGCATGCATAGTTTCGAGGCTGTAGATAGGTAAGACTTTTGCATAAAAGCTTACTAATATCCAACCTAAACTTTTAGACTTTAACCATTATAGTGATTACTTGAAAGACTAAATTAGCAGCAGAAGTGATGAGGACACCACGAGTACACTAGCAGCACCTTCTCCGGCGCCACCAGATGCACCTCCACAGCAGGTGCCACCTTCATCACCAACTGGACCAATCACGTGGGCCCGTGCAAGAGATCTGAACTTCGTCATGCTATTGAAGAATGAAGGCCCAGAAGAATAGACGCTAGCCCAACTAAGGCCCCCCTGTGTGGCGCCTAGGGTTGGCCCACTAGGGGCTGCGCCCCCTTCCCTGGACGCCAGGGGCGGCGCCCCTCTCCCTGGCCGCGCCTCCCCTAGGGGCTGCGCCCCCTCTCCCTCTATTTAGATAGAGGCTCCTTTTCATTTCAGACTTGAGTTTTGTTTTACCATTAGCTTTAGCTACTCTTGAACACGCGCAAATCAGCGCTGTCCTCGTGTAATTCAGAACTCCACCTTCGAGTGATATTGAGATTGCTCGCATCCTTTTCTTGTTCGTTCTTCGATTGCGGACAGGAAACGATCTTCGTGATCAGGCTAATCTTGTGACAACAAGGTCGGTAACCACAGGGAGTTGGTTCAGCGATTGCATTGGCGCTTCGGGTTCGCTCGTCGTAGTCGGATCGTGAGGGTCATCTTCCACCAAGTCGAATTTACCTCCACTCACTGAAAGACCGGGCACTCCGGCTCTATCAAGTGGTATCATATTTCCAGGCTGATCGGTGAGTTTATCGAGTGTTTTTCCCTCTCCTACAGTCCACAAAACCAAAACAAAAATATATATTTTTAGGTTAGATCTTTGTCCCAGCACCTTTTTAGCCTCGCACTTTCTTTCAATAATTTGCATTGTTGAATTTGTGTGCTTACGCGTTCGATTGTTGCTGGTTACTCTGTGTTCTATCGTCATCTTTCTTGAACCCTAAGTGCGCCGCCACCATCTCACCGTGTGCATCACACCCTGCCGCTCGCCATCCACCACACGCCGACCCCCCCTGATCGCGCTCCCCTGGATCGCGCTCTCCTGGGCAGCGCCGAACCCCCTGAGATCACGCCCCCCCTGATCGCCCCTCCCCCCTGCCTTGTGTGTTTTGGAAGGTCAAAAAAAAGGAAAGCAATCAAAAAAAAAGAAGGAAAGCACACCACAACAAATAGGTTGCCTAATCTTGGCCGGTCTCATTTGAGAAGTTTTTTCAGTCGACTCCGGACGCCAGGAAATTTCTGATCTCGGCTCACTCTTGAGAGAGAGAGAGAGAGTGTGTGTGGTGACTTGCTCATTTGTATTCCTTTGTTCATATAATCAGTTTGTGAGTTTCTCCAGGAGAAAAAAAAGAAAAAAAAGAAAAAGGAGAAAGAAGAAAACAGGAAGGAGGTGGGCGATCTCGTTTGGGGGCAGGCTCAGCCTACCGTCACGCAGGACGCCAGACGTGTGCGCCTCCTGCTACATTTTTCTTTTTTCTGTGTCTCCTTGTTCTCCCTCCCCTAACCTTGCTCCACTTTTGCACTTTGTTTCCAGCAGCTTTGTTACGTGTTTGGCACTATAATTCAACCTTGCATTATTGTTCGATTGTGCTAACCCTTGAATTGAGTGCAGCCTACCCAGAACTCCACATAGTTCTACGACGAGTAGACTTTGTTCCTCTAGGCAATCGCTCGTCCAATCTTTCGCCGGTTCTACCTGTTGGTTGCAGCTCACCCCTGTGTGCTTGGTAAGAACGGATAAGAATTTGATAACAGCACTACTGTGAGCGCCTGGTCCACACCCTTGTTGTCGTAGGCTTTGTTTTGTGTTTGCGCTAACTATGGCAGGAGACGACGACACGACGGATGAACAGCTGTGGGACGTGCGGACACAAGTTGATGGACTTGCCGCGGACATGAAGACGATGCATGAACGGCTTGATTCCACGATCACTTCGTCGAATGAGCGGTTCGACCAGCTAGACCTCGCTCAGACGGCCGCTAAAACCACGCTCGACGACATCGTGTCACGACTCAATGCATTGTCCACGTCGCTCACGGAGTTGCAGAAGGATTATGGCGGTGACACGGAGCAGGAAGATGGAAATCGCCGCGGTCGTGCCCGTCGTGTGGTACGTCCTCCACATAATGACTCATTTGCTAAGATTAAATTTAAAATTCCATCTTTTAATGGCAAATATGATCCTGCTGCATATCTTGATTGGGAACTAGAGGTCGAACAGAAATTTTCATGCCATGATATTCCTGCTAGTTCTCAAGTTAAAGCTGCTATTAGTGAATTTACTGAATTTGCTTTAATTTGGTGGCGTGAATATAAACAAAAACATCCCACTGCCACTCCCACCACTTGGACTCAATTAAAAGCTGCTATGCGACACAGATTTGTTCCTTCCTATTATGCACGAGATTTGCTTAATAAAATGCAGTGTTTTCAACAAGGCCAACAATCTGTTGAGGACTACTATCAGGAGTTACAAAAGGGTATGATTCGTTGTGATTTGTTTGAAACGGATGACACTGCTATGGCACATTTTCGCGGTGGTTTGAACCGAGAAATTCAGGATATACTTGATTATAAGGAATATTCTGATATGACCACATTGTTTGAATATGCTTGCAAAGCTGAATGTGAAGTGCAGGGGCGCCGATCGAAGCCATATACTAACCCTTTTGCAGGGAGGAGTCCGACATCCAGCTCAGCTCCTGCTCTGCCTGCGCCATCCACCACTAGCACTACACCGTGCGAGAGGACGGCCAAACCTGCAGCGACCCCAACCACAGGCGCTGTTCCTTCCACAGGACGTACATGGGATATTCAGTGCCATCGTTGCAAAGGATTTGGGCACGTGATTCGGGACTGCCCCAGCAAGCGTACCTTACTCATACGTGACAATGGTGAGTACTCTTCCGCTAGTGATTCCGAGGAAACTCGACATGCTATGCTTGCCACTGACCATGCAGATAATGAGGAGGTACATGTCGCTCCCGGCGATGCCGATAGGTATGAGAGTCTTGTTGCACAGCGTGTTCTTAGTACACAGGTTGCCCAACCTGAGAAAAATCAGCGACACACTCTATTCCATACTAAAGGCGTTGTACAAGAACGGTCGATTCGCATCATCATCGACAGTGGCAGCTGCAACAATTTGGCGAGTACAGCTTTGGTAGAGAAGTTATCCTTGCCCACTCGTAAGCACCCGAACCCATATCACATTCAATGGCTTAATGATGGTGGCAAAATAAGAGTTACACGCTCTCGGTACGTGTTCCTTTTTCCTTGGGCTCTTATTCTGATTATGCTGATTGCGATGTTATTCCTATGGAAGCATGCTCCTTGTTACTTGGTAGACCGTGGCAATATGATACTGATAGCTTACATCATGGTCGTTCAAATCATTATTCTTTCATGTTTAAGGGTCAGAAAATAATTATACATCCAATGACACCTGACCAAATTGTCAAAGATGATCTTGCTCGAGCTGCTAAGACTTCAAAACAACTTGAACCTCCACCATCCACCTCTGTTAATTCTGAAATCAAGTTGAATGCTCCTGTTTTACTTGCTACACGTGCTGATTTTGATGATCTACGCGATGCTCAGTTGCCCTGCTATGCACTTGTATGCTCTAGGATGCTCGCTTCACTTGATGATGCTCCGCCTTTGGATATTCCCCCTGCTATTTCTAATCTTTTGCAGGAGTACGCTGATGTTTTTCCAAAGGATTTGCCACCGGGTCTTCCACCACTCCGTGGCATTGAACACCAGATCGACCTCATCCCCGGCGCCCAGCTTCCAAACCGCGCCCCGTACCGTACAAATCCGGATGAGACGAAGGAGATTCAGCGCCAGGTGCAGGCGTTGCTTGATAAGGGTTACATTTGTGAGTCTCTTAGCCCTTGCTCGGTTCCTGTTTTACTTGTTCCAAAGAAAGATGGGTCTTGGCGTATGTGTGTCGACTGTCGTGCTATTAATAACATCACCATTCGTTATCGACATCCTATACCACGCCTTGATGATATGCTAGATGAGCTTAGTGGTGCCATTATTTTCACTAAGGTTGATTTGTGTAGCGGTTACCATCAGATTAGAATGAAATTGGGTGATGAATGGAAAACGGCTTTTAAAATGAAATTTGGGTTATATGAATGGTTGGTTATGCCGTTTGGGTTGACTAATGCTCCAAGCACCTTTATGCGTTTAATAAATGAAGTTCTGAGGTCCTTCATAGGATTGTTTGTTGTTGTCTATTTTGATGATATCCTCATTTACAGCAAGTCTATGGAAGAGCACTTAGAACATTTGCATGCTGTTTTTGATGCGTTGCGTGCTGCCCACTTATTTGGTAACGTCGAAAAGTGCATCTTTTGCACACAACGTGTCTCGTTTCTTGGTTATGTTGTTACTCCACAGGGCATTGAGGTGGATAGCAGCAAGATCGATGCCATTCGGGAATGGCCCACACCGACGACGGTCACACAGATTCGGAGCTTTCTTGGCCTTGCAGGCTTCTACCGCAGGTTTGTCCGTGATTTTAGCTCCATTGCAGCACCCCTACACGAGCTTACAAAGAAAGGTGTGCCATTTGCTTGGAGTGACTCGCAGGAGGTAGCGTTCAACACTTTGAAAGATACGTTAACACATGCTCCCCTCTTGCAATTGCCTGATTTTAATAAAGTGTTTGAGCTTGAATGTGATGCTAGCGGTATTGGGCTAGGTGCTGTTTTGTTACAAGAAGGGAAACCGGTTGCTTATTTTAGCGAAAAATTAAGCGATGCTAGCCTGAGATATTCTACTTATGATAAGGAGCTTTATGCTTTAGTGCGCACTTTGCAAACATGGCAGCACTATCTTTGGCATCGCGAGTTTATAATTCATTCTGATCATGAGGCTTTGAAACATATTCGTACCCAAACAAATCTGAACCGTCATCATGCTAATTGGGTAGAATTCATCGAGTCTTTCCCTTACATAATTAAACACAAGAACGGGAAGGAAAATGTCATTGCTGATGCGTTGTCTCGTCGATATACCATGCTTTCACAGTTAGATTTTAAAATCTTTGGCTTGCAAACTGTGAAGGATCAATATGTCAACGATGCTGATTTTAAAGATGTCTTAGCGCAATGTATGAATGGTAAACCATGGGGCAAATTTCACATGCAGGATGGGTTCCTGTTTCGCGCTAACAAGCTGTGTGTTCCAGCAAGCTCGGTTCGTCTTTTGTTGTTACAGGAAGCGCATGGAGGTGGTCTCATGGGACACTTTGGCGTCTACAAGACGCATGAAGTGCTGGCCGCCCACTTCTTTTGTCCCCGGATGCACCATGATGTCGAGCGCCTTGTTGCCCGCTGCACTACTTGTCAGAAAGCTAAGTCACGATTGAGCAACCATGGTTTGTATATGCCTTTGCCTGTTCCTACTTCCCCTTGGCTTGATATTTCTATGGACTTTGTTTTGGGATTGCCTAGAACTAAGAAGGGGAGGGACATCATTTTTGTGGTTGTTGATAGATTCTCCAAAATGGCTCACTTCATTCCTTGTTATAAAACTGATGATTCTAGCACTGTTGCTGAATTGTTCTTTAGAGAGATTATTCGTTTACATGGTATTCCGAATACAATAGTCTCTTATCGTGATGCTAAGTTTCTAAGTCATTTTTGGAGATCTCTTTGGCATAAATTGGGAACTAAATTGCTGTTTAGCACAACCTGCCACCCTCAAACTGATGGACAAACTGAGGTGGTGAATAGAACTTTATCAACCATGCTTAGGGCTGTTTTAGACAAAAATTTGAGACGTTGGGAGGATTGCTTGCCTCATATTGAATTTGCTTATAATCGTGCAACGCATTCTTCTACAAAGATGTGCCCTTTTCAGATTGTTTATGGTTACATTCCTCGGGTGCCTATTAATTTGTTTTCGCTTGATGCTGAGGATGCCCCACAAATAGATGTTGTTGCACATGTTGAACAAATGCTTCACCTCCATGAACAAACACAACAAAACATTGCTGCTGCTAATGCTAAGTATCAGGTTGCTGGTAGTAAAGGAAGAAAACATGTTCCTTTTGAACCGGGTGATATGGATTGGTTGCATTTGAGAAAGGATCGTTTTCCTACCTTGCGCCGTTCTAAATTGATGCCTCGTGCTGCTGGTCCTTTTAAGGTGCTAACCAAGATTAATGATAATGCTTATGTCCTTGACCTGCCTGCGGAGTTTGGTGTTTCCACTAGTTTTAATGTTGCAGATTTGAAACCATATGCGGGCGAGGATGAGGAGTTGCCGTCGAGGACGACTTCAGTTCAAGAAGGGGAGGATGATGAGGACACCACGAGTACACCAGCAGCACCTTCTCCGGCGCCACCAGATGCACCTCCACAGCAGGCGCCACCTTCATCACCAACTGGACCAATCACGCGGGCCCGGGCAAGAGATCTGAACTTCGTCATGCTATTGAAGAATGAAGGCCCAGAAGAATAGACGCTAGCGCAACTAAGCCCCCCCTGTGTGGCGCCTAGGGTTGGCCCACTAGGGGCTGCGTCCCCTTCCCTGGACGCCAGGGGCGGCGCCCCTCTCCCTGGCCGCGCCTCCCCTAGGGGCTGCGCCCCCTCTCCCTCTATTTAGATAGAGGCTCCTTTTCATTTCAGACTTGAGTTTTGTTTTACCATTAGCTTTAGCTACTCTTGAACACGCGCAAATCAGCGCTGTCCTCGTGTAATTCAGAACTCACCTTCGAGTGATATTGAGATTGCTTGCATCCTTTTCTTGTTCGTTCTTCGATTGCGGACAGGAAACGATCTTCGTGATCAGGCTGATCTTGTGACAACAAGGTCGGTAACCACAAGGAGTTGGTTCAGCGATTGCATTGGCGCTTCGGGTTCGCTCGTCGTAGTCGGATCGTGAGGGTCATCTTCCACCAAGTCGAATTTACCTCCACTCACCGAAAGATCGGGCACTCCGGCTCTATCAAGAAGCAAATCACACATGTGGTATTTAAGCAAGCCTTAGGTTTCATAAGCATCATCAACATTAATTTGTTACTAAGGTGTCTATTAATGATCAAGCAGTATTCATACCGAGAAGTGCGGCAATCCGGACCAATTTTTATCCCTGCAGGGCAAAACCTAGTCATACGCGTTATGTGGTCCCCAGGGTGGTCCCCACAAAGCACCCTTTCACTATGGTCACTCCATGTCCTGAATTGTCCTCGCTCAAACCCAGGGACGCCCCCCCACACCGGCCCCACGTCTGGCAGCACCCGACATGTGAATTTACGGCCACGTCCCTGCCACCAACCTCGACTAGTCCAGCGAACCACAATTCAAGACTAGGAGCAACCACAGCTAAATCAGCTTACCGGTTGGAATCTCCGGCATATGACTAGTACGTTCAAAGCTTGATCACAGGTAAACAACAACAATCCTAAGACGATCGAGGCGATGTGTCGGCTTGAGACTCATTTCCCAACTTTCACCCTCGCACCCGATCCTCACTTCATCTTTATAACATCAAGTAAAGGTGATAGAGCAAAAACCTGAGCTCACTAATGCTATGATGGAACTGTGAGGAATCTAAGCTTACTAAGCTTCATTAAACAAGGGTGATCTCTAGTGTTGTCCTAATCAAGGAAGGATTATGCAATCAACAGTTTACACAACTCCTAGCAAGTAATGCATGCAATACAATATTAATACGTGAAGTAAAACTTAAAATAGGGTTTGGATGCTCTGGTGCTTGCCTTGATCAGCAGCAGGGTTAGTATCAGCAGCAGCAACAGGCTCTGGCTCTAGCTCCAACTCAACCTCTTCTGGCTCCTGGAGTCCTTCTGGTGGAAGCTCAACGAACTCAACTCCTGAAGCTTCTTCTATTCAATGATATGATGCATAAGTTAGTACACTCAGACCTAATAACAAAGCTAGACAACATTGCAAAACCCTAAACAAGTTATTTCCTATTTATTTATATTTTTCTAGAATTTTTAATAATTTTTAAAAGCATTAATGAATTATTCTAAACAAATAAAAGAATTATCCTATTTATTATTATTAATATAAATCATTATTCAAGATTTTATTTATATTCATCCTATTTATTTATTTAAATACCAAAAGAAAAGGTATTTAAATAAATAATCTAACTATTATTATGAATTTAAACTATTTAAAACTAAATCTAAAACCTAAAAACCTAAAACTTTAACCAACTTGCAGAAAACCCCCTGGACAAACGGGTAATCAAACCCGCCGTCCTCCTCCTCCCTCTCTCACTGACGCGTGGGCCCGGCCCACGTTCTCCTCTTCTTCAGGCGCTCGCCCGCGTGCGCGCTCAGTCAAAATGACCGGAGCGGCGGCGGCTCTGCCCGTCCGGCGAAGGCGTCGGCGGCGAGGCCCTGGGGCGCCAAGGAAACCACGGCCCGATGTCCCGCGGCCACACGCACACACTCACGTGTCTAACCTTCAGCTCAGAGGGTGGACAATGGCGAGCGGCCCATGGACAGCGGCGGCGGCAAACGGCGGCGCACGGTGGCCGGCTCAACGGCGGCAAAAACAGCGACGAAAACAGCCCCTACAGCTTCGTCACGACCTGCTAAACCCGGCGCTCACCTAACCCAAGGCCCAACATGGCCGGAGCTAAGCTCTCTGCGACGGCGGCCATGGCGGATCGAGCTCCACGGCGGCGCTCGCGTTCCGGCGAGACAGGCCACGGATTCGGACCACGGACACCTCGGTGAGTTGCGCAAGAGCAAGGGACACACGACTCTGGTATCTAGCATCGACAAAAGCAACTCAAAGGTGATTCTCACCGCACGACTCAAAAACGGTGACCGGCGGATCGACGGAGAAGAAGACGGTGATTGGGTGGCTAGGGTGGGTGGTTTCGGGCGCAAGCTGGTGGAAAGGAAAGTTCACAAGCTAGCGAAGCTCTGAGCGGATGGAAAAGGCCGGAGAGGCTCTGGTGGCGATGGAAAACTGAGCGGCGGTGGTGGAGATGATGGTGAACGGCGGCGTTGGCGAACAGGAGGAAGAAGAAGAGATGAGGACGACTGGCTCCAACCTTAAACCCGGGATTCCACCGCTTAAACCTGCCACCTCCTGCTTGCACACTTACGCTGGAGCTTGGCCGCGACGGCGCGTGGCTCGAACGACGGCGAGACAGCAAGCAGCTGCATGGCAGCGCCGCCCGCCCGCGCTCTGCTCTGCTGAACTCGGCATTCCCCCTCTGAAAACCACTCAAACCAGCAAACTCAACTCCTCTTTACTCCAGATTTCAAATACAAACTTTGCAAACTCCAAATATAAGAATTGTAGCTGAACCTTAGGGCTACAATTTCCTTATAAACTTCCAAGCCTAACTCTCAAAGAATCAGAAGTTACACCACCGAAAACTTGGACCAATTTAACTGAATTCCTTTGAAACTCTGAAACTCTTTCAAAATTGTCATCTTGAGATCCAAATTACTCCCAATTTCATATGTAAACTTCAAGAGCTCCAAATACCAAACTTGTAGATGGTTTATAGGGCTACACTTTTCCTTATATGCACTAGAGCTAAATCTTCCTAGAAATCGAGTTATGTTGCACTGAACTTTGACCAAAATAAGGAACACATCTCAAATTCAGTTAACTCTTTCCAAACCTGCCACCTTTAGTCCAAGTTTTTCTCCAAAAACCAAATGTAAACTTTTGAATCTTCATTAATCAAAGTTGTAGTCCTTACATAGAGCTATATTTCTCTCAATACAACCTTGAGCTAAGACCCTGTTTGGTACAACTCTACAAATTTGTAAAGCTAGAGCTGCTCACTCCTGGCTCTAGAAATCTGTAGAGCTAGAGCTGTGGGCTGATCGAGGGTCTTTCGTTGAGTCACTTTGTTTTTCTTTTATATTTAAATTAGTAGTTTAAGATACTTTATTTTATTAAACAAACACCAGCTTCTATGTAGAGCTGGGAGCTAGAGCTCCACCAAACAGGGCCTAAATCCTTTTAATTTGAAAGTTACAAGCCCTTGAATTTGGACCAAAATCATCATCACCTGAGTTTGAACTTAACCAAATTCAAATGTTTAAATTGGAATTCATCTCAAACTTCACCATTTCAATCATGTTTGATAAATGACTAATATTTAGGATCACTTCACCAAGTTTGACCTGGTCAACCTTTCCAGGGTGACAAATTACCAAAATGCCCCTAAGGCTAACTTGGCTCAATTAAAAGCTCTTAAGCTCTTAATCTTTGTATTTCTCCTCATTAGTACTCTAATGACTCTCTTAGTACCATATTAACACCTATGGTGTTAGAGCCCTCCCCTTTAAATAAATCTCATCCCGAGATTTGGTTAAGGTGGCAAACATCCGGCTTAAGCAGTGGCAAGGAAAATGTGTCAAAAGCTTAAGAACACAACATCTTCATTAAGAATACTGGGTAGCTGCAAAATCAAGTACAACCAAGTTCTACCCAACACTTTCAAAGACTGATTTATTACAAACTTACTACTACTACTGAAACAACTCTGGATATTTAGCTACAAGGTACTCTTCCTGCTCCCAAGTAGCCTCATCCACAGAGTGATTACTCCATTGAACTTTGTAAAATTTGATGCTCTTCCGACGAGTACTCCGCTCCTTCTGATCCAGAATCTTGATAGGTTTCTCCTCATAGGTCAGATCTGACTCTAGTTCTATCTCTGGATCTTCAATCACCTCTTCAGGAACTCGTAGGCATTTCTTGAGTTGAGATACATGGAATACATCATGCAAAGTTGATAACTGGTCATGTAAAGCTAACCTGTAAGCCACAGGACCTCTTTGCTCTAATATCTGATAAGGACCAATATACCTTGGAGCTAACTTGCCCTTAACTCCAAAGCGATGGATCCCTTTCGCTGGTGATACTTTCAAATATACATAGCTGCCTACTTTAAAAGCTAGAGGTTGTTTTCTCTTATCTACATAGTTCTTCTGCCTGGACTGAGCTATCTTGAGATGAGCTTGAATCATTCTTACTTTTTCTTCAGCTTCATTCACAAGGTCCGGTCCAAGAGCAGTTCTTTCTCTAGATCCTGACCAATTTAGTGGAGTTCTGCATCTTCTGCCATATAGTGCTTCAAATGGAGCCATACCAATACTAGCTTGGTAACTGTTGTTATCAGAGAATTCTGCTAAGGGTAGGCATTCATCCCATTTCTTGGAAAAGGTTAGAACGCATGCCCTTAGCATATCCTCAAGTATTTGATTCACTCTCTCAGTTTGTCCTCCAGTCTGTGGGTGGTAGGCAGAACTTCTAATCAAAGTAGTACCCATCAATTCATGCATATGCTCCCAGTACCTAGAAGTGAATTGAGAGCCTCTATCAGACACTATTGTCTTGGGTACTCCATGCAAAGCCACAATCCGAGATATAAACAATTCAGCATAAGTTCGCACACGGTAGGCGATCTTGACTGGAATAAAATGTGCAGACTTTGTCAAACAGTCCACTATTACCCAGATTGAGTTATACCCCTTGGAAGTAGTGGATAAACCCATGATGAAATCCATGGATATATCTTCCCACTTTCAACTGGGAATAGTTAAAGGCTGCAGCAACCCTGGCGACTTCTGATGGAATGCCTTGACTCTCTGGCATGTATCACACTCTGCCACATACTTAGCTATCTCTTGCTTCATCCGAGTCCACCAAAATCTTTGTTTCAAGTCATGATACATTTTAGTACTACCCGGATGAATAGAAAATCGAGACAGATGTGCCTCATCCAATATCTTCTTTCTTAACTCAAAGTTTTTAGGCACAACTATTCGATCCTTAAAGAACAATACACCTTGACCATCTTGAGTATAATACAACTTTTCACCTTTGGCCATTCTTCTTCTAAGGTATTTCATGCCCAAATCTTCCTTCTGAGCTTCAACAATCTGTTGTTGAAGAGTTGACTCAACCATTAGATTAGCAACTTCACCATGCATTACCATCTGAATATTTAGCTTCTCCATCTCTTCACACAGAGTCCGATCATACGGACGGGCTGAAATGCAAGCACACTGTGATTTCCGACTCAAAGCATCGGCAACCACATTGGCTTTTCCAGGATGATAGTGCACTTCTAAGTTATAGTCCTTAATGAGCTCTAGCCATCTTCTCTGCCTCATATTCAGATCAGATTGAGTGAATATATACTTAAGACTCTTGTGATCAGTATAAATGTGACATAAACTTCCCAGGAGATAATGTCTCCATATTTTGAGGGCATGCACTACGGCAGCTAGTTCCAAATCATGGGTAGGGTAATGCTCTTCATGTCGCTTGAGCTGTCTAGAGGCATAAGCAATTAACTTTCCCTTTTTCATTAGTACACACCCCAATCCAATACCTGAAGCGTCACAATATACATCAAAGGGCTTCTCAACATCTGGCTGAGCCAAAACTGGATCAGTGGTCAACAGGGACTTCAACTTCAAAAAGGTTTCATTACACTCAGGAGTCCATTTGAACTTGGTGTCTTTCTTCAGTAATTCAGTGATTGGTTTAGCTAGTTTGAAGAAATTTGGGATAAACCGGCGATAATATCCAGCTAATCCCAGAAAACTCCGCACTTTATGTACACTGGTTGGTGGCTTCCAATTCAGAACATCTTGAACCTTACTTGGATCAACTGCCACTCCTTCAGCTAATAAGATGTGTCCAAGAAAAGGTACCTTATTCAACCAGAAATCACACTTACTCAACTTAGCATACAACTGATGCTCCCTAAGCCTTTCCAGAACAATACGTAGATGTTGAGTATGTTCTTCCTCATTCTTGGAGTAAATCAAAATATCATCAATGAATACCACCACAAACTTATCAAGTTCAGGCATGAATACTGAGTTCATGAGATACATGAAATGTGCTGGAGCATTTGTCAACCCAAATGACATGACCAGATACTCATATAATCCATATCGAGTTGAGAATGCTGTCTTTGGTATATCTTCGGGCTTGATCTTGATTTGGTGATATCCAGACCTCAAGTCTATCTTGGAAAACACCTTAGCTCCTGCTAATTGATCAAACAACAAGTCAATCCGAGGAAGCGGATACTTGTTCTTGATGGTCACAGCATTGAGAGGTCTGTAATCTACACAAAGCCTCAAACTCTTGTCTTTCTTTTTCACAAACAGAGCAGGACATCCCCAAGGAGATGAACTGGGCCTGATAAAACCCTTATCTAACAGCTCTTGCAACTGCTTCTTCAATTCTTCTAGTTTCTTGGATGACATTCTGTATGGCCTTCTGGAGATTGGTGTTGTGTTCTAACTCAATGGTGAACTCAACAGCTCTATCCGGAGGCATTCCCGGTAGATCGTTCGGAAACACGTCTGGATAGTCACACACCACTGGTATAGATTTGAGATCAACTGCCCCCACTTTGTTTACTGTCACACTGAGGTCAGGTTGAGAGTTCAACTGAACTTGGATAGCATTGCCTTCATTATCCAATAAATACAAGGTCCTATTCTCCACATCAATAGAAGCTTTATGTTGCTTCAACCAATTCATTCCCAAAATCAGATCAATACCTTGACTTTCCAGCACTATGGGATTGGCAAAGACTCTATGGTCTCCTAGATTTATGGTAAGACCCCAAGCTATATCACTAGTGGATTGGGTAGCACCTGGTGCATGAATTAAAAAATGTGTAGGTGAAGAGCTTACTTCTAACTAATGTTTTGTCACAAAAGCTCTGCTGATAAAGGTATGCGATGCACCAGAATTGAAAAGTATAACTGCAGGGTGTTGGTTGACAGAGAACATACCAGCCATCACAGGTTCTCCCTCTGGAATCTCCTCCACGTTCATGAAATGAACACGTCCAGTCTTGGTGTTCAAGAACCTCTTCTTCACGAACCTAGGGATCGTATTCTGGCCTTGAGCTGGTGCGGACGGTGCGGCTCCTGCCTTGGGAAGACGACAATCCCTAGCAAAATGTCCCGGCCTACCACAATTGTAGCATGGCTGATTGTTGGCTGGGGCATTGCCAGTGCGGGCACTGGGGCCTTGAGTAGTGTTGGAGCGCTGGACATTGGTGGGATTTCTAATCACCCACCGCTGCATCTGCTGCCTCTGTTGCGCCTGGTAGTTAGGCCTTGCAGGCCCACGGAACACCACCCTCATGCGCTGTGGAGGTGGAGCACTGCTGGAACTTCTAGTGGGTGGGGCCTTCCTCTTCAATGATTCATCAAGCGCCAACATTTTGCTTTCAGCGGTGATGGCAGTACTCACCGCAGCATTGTAGTCAGTAAAGGTACTGACTGATAACTTGTCTTGCATCCGGGGATTCAAACCACTCAAATAACACCGGATCTTCTTGCAATCCGTGTTCACCTGGTCTTGGGCATATTGGGCCAGATGCTCAAACTCACTAGTGTACTGAAGTACACTCTTGTCCTTCTGTCGCAGCTGCAGAAATTCCTCTAATTTCATGTCCATGATGCCCTCCGGAACAAAATGGGCATGGAATGCCTCTTTGAACTCCCTCCATGTCACTTCAGTGCCGGCAGGCAGTCTGGCGAGGTAGCTCGCCCACCACATACCTGCAGGACCTTGTAACTGCAACCTGCAAACTCTGCCTTTTGCACCTCTGTGCAGTTTGGAGCAGCCCGAAACTTCTTCTCAATGGTATTAAGCCATTCGTCTGCCTCCAATGGTGCTCGGGCTTGGTGAAGACAGGCGGGTGGGTCTCGGTGAAGTGGCTATACGTCACCGCAGGATCGGCCTCACGGCGCTCTCGGAGCAATGGCGCCGTATTCTCCACCAAACGCGTCAACAGGTCCGTGTGCTCCTGATTGGCGTTCAGAACATAGGCCAACGCCTCGGCCACACTCATTGGGCCATGCGGAGGCTCTGGGCGAGCACCGGACCGCTCTGGGGTCTCATCTACTGGTGGCGCCATTCTACAAAATGACAAAGCTTCCGTCAACAACTAAATCTATCTGACGGAACTTCATCTAAGCTGGTAAGTAGAATAACAATCACACAGGATTGTAAAGGCATCAAAAACACGACAAGCATCCAGGATTATCATTACAACATTAGAAAGTACAACACACCAAAGTACAACTTGTCCACAAATTACATTAAAACAAACCTTGGCACACTACACCTCTCCAACAGACGTCTACTACCTATCATACAAGTGCTATTATTCAAATATCCAAAACAAGAAAGTACAACTCTTAAAAATTTCCAGGGTAAGAATATAACCCCAGATCTATAGTATCCAGTCCTAACTTAGCCATTTCCATATTCAACTGCTCAGGATTCACTGCCATGACAGTGTGTCCTACGGGTAACCAAGGCCTGGATGTTACTTCCTCTGACTCATCATGCTGATAATGATAAGCAGAGTTTTCACCAACAAATGCAGCTGGTGACCCTGGCATCCCCATGTTAACTGAAACTGAGGCATGGCTAACCTGACTGTGATCTTCATTACCATTATCTTCTACCTCAATTGCCCAACCTGGATGCACACCATCAAAGTTATTCTCCATATCAAAATTGATAAAATCATTTATGTTCTCATGGGCAAACAAGTCAGGAACTTCTTCTCCGGGGAATTGGACTCCATCCCCATCAACATCAGCAGCATCAACATTCTGTTCTGCAAGCACGGGAGGTGGAAACTCCGGAGCTGGAGCTTCCTCTTGAGCTTTGATTCCCATGGGCAACACCATATTCTGATAATCTTCAACTTGCTGCTGGAAGGCCATAATCATATGCATCTGCTCCAACCTTTCAGCTTCAAGGGTAGTGATTGTTGCTGCTAACTCCCTTCTTGTGTCCATGGAAGCTTGCTCACTTTTATTTATTCTATCATATGCTCCTCTTAGCTGTTCCCCAAGATGCTCAATAACACTTGTCTTGGTGGTAACATCTCTGGCATAAGCATTCTCCAGAGACGCCCGAGAATCTTGGCTTACTCTCAGATCTGTTGCTAGAGCCTGCTCTCTGGTTTGGGCACTCACCAGTTCTTGTTGCTTCCTCCAATACTCAGCTTCATAATCTTGGTGAAGATTATACATAGAGCTCATGTATTGCGATGATGCAGCAAGAACAGGGTTTAATTCTTCATGGCCTTCAACGACCACAGCCTTCTGACGACGCCTCCCAACTCCATCATCTTGATGTGCAACAGGGAAGTACCTTGCCCTTGTATTACTGACATCATGTTTATGCTTCTCACAAATGGTTGTTAAAGCCCTGTGAGCAGCAGTTTCCACGGAGTCAGAATACTGAGCTCCCTTCACATATATAGAAAAAGGCTCCCACTCACGATGAGCGGTGCAAGCGAGGATATTGACCGTCATGGAACACTCATAGCTGTACTCTGTTATGAACTCCTTGCCAACATACTCTGGATACTCGGTATAGCCTAAATCCTGAAGCGTGTCCCACAACAGCTTCGAAAAACCTTGCCTGTCCACAAAGTATCCATGGGTCCATCCTTCTGCATCAACCCAGCTAGTGGCACTGTCCATTTGTTTCAAAGAATGGTAAGACTCTGGCGCCACTCCCCAAAAGAAACCCAAAAGCAGCTAGACATGCAATGCAACTAGGATGCAGACATTTGCCTACGTTCCTTGCAAAATGAAGACATACGCAGAGTTTTAACACTGGTGGCAACGTACGTCTCTTATCCCAATATAGGGCTAATCGTGTCTACTCGATTCGCGGTTATGTTAGTGTACCTGCAGAAAACCATTCATTACCATTCACTATAGAAATGGCACCCATGCGTTCAACGCTGCATGAACAGCGCTTCATACGTTGACATGTATTCACTTTTCCCATACTCACCACCGTATGGTCGGCGTTTGCATGTCCCATATCATTGCCATATGGGATGCCCCTGAGTAGGCTGCTCCTCAGGGTAAAGCGACCGTGATTAATAAGATCACACGGCAGGAACTCCGCACTCCACATCAGGCGGCAGATGTTGACAAGCCTCAAAGACAAGCCCAACAGGCTAGCCAATGGACAGGTCGCCCCCGAACAATCATTGAACGGGCCACCTCACGCAAGCAAGCTTGCGCAAGTCAGAGTCATAATATTATATGAATCGTAACAACAGCTTACTTACTTCACCTGAGCGAAGGTGCGTCGTTACTGAATCGTAAGTTTAGCAGTATGAAATACCATAATAACAGTTAGTCTTATTGCCACCATACTAAACAAGACTAAGTTTTTATCAAAATAGAGCCAAGGAAGGGTCCTCTAGACAATTCCTCTGTTGTTATCCCATGTATGTGCTCTGATACCAGCTGTGGTGGAACCGTCCAACTTAAACCGGCTCAAGTGCATCGGATCATCATTTTACTGACAATCACAGCTTGCGCACTTCAGACGGTATAAACCCGGTAGTCCGTCAAATGTCCACAAGACATTTGAAACATCCACGATCTCGGGCACAATTCACATACATAGAATTGCACCACATAGGAGCACAACAGACGAATTCACAACTTACTTAAATATACAAGGAGTAGAGTTATTACAGACTTAAAAACAAACTTAAGTGCATGACAAACTACAGAGTTCCATAAAACAGGGGTGGGTTATAACAAGGACAGTTTGATGACCACACTTGATCTAAACAAAACAAGACAAGTCAAGAGAACATGTTGGGCTCATCAACATGCCTCTTCTTCTTCTGGAGTCCTTCCCTGCCTTACTGAACATCTTCTGGCGGCTCTGCAACAGTTATAGTATCTTGAGTACAAAAGTACTCAGCAAGTCTGACCTGTCTACATAAACATATAAATACAGACACACAAGGGCATGCATAGCTTTGAGGCTGTAGATAGGTAAGACTTTTGCATAAAAGCTTACTAATATCCAACCTAAACTTTTAGACTTTAACCATTATAGTGATTACCTAAAAGACTAAATTAGTAGCAGAAGCAAATCACACATGTGGTATTTAAGCAAGCCTCAGGTTTCATAAGCATCATCAACATTAATTTGTTACTAAGGTGTCTATCAGCGATCAAGCGGTATTCATACCGAGAAGTGCGGCGATCCGGACCAATTTTTATCCCTGCAGGGCAAAACCTAGTCATACGCGTTGTGTGGTCCCCAGGGTGGTCCCCACAAAGCACCCTTTCACTATGGTCACTCCATGTCCTGAATTGTCCTCGCACAAACCCAGGGATGCCCCCCCCACACCGGCCCCACGTCTGGCAGCACCCGACATGTGAGTTTACGGCCACGTCCCTGCCACCAACCTCGACTAGTCCAGCGAACCACAATTCAAGACTAGGAGCAACCACAGCTAAATCAGCTTACCGGTTGGAATCTCCGGCATATGACTAGTACGTTCAAAGCTTGATCACAGGTAAACAACAACAATCCTAAGACGATCGAGGCGATGTGTCGGCTTGAGACTCCTTTCCCAACCTTTACCCTCACACCCGATCCTCATTTCATCTTTATAACATCAAGTAAAGGTGATAGAGCAAAAACCTGAGCTCACTAATGCTATGATGGAACTGTGAGGAATCTAAGCTTACTAAGCTTCATTAAACAAGGGTGATCTCTAGTGTTGTCCTAATCAAGGAAGGATTATGCAATCAACAGTTCACACAACTCCTAGCACGTAATGCATGCAATACAATATTAATACGTGAAGTAATACTTAAAATAGGGTTTGGATGCTCCGGTGCTTGCCTTGATCAGCAGCAGGGTTAGTATTAGCAGCAGCAACATGGTCTGGCTCTAGCTCCAACTCAACCTCTTCTGGCACCTGGGGTCCTTCTGGTGGAAGATCAACGAACTCAACTCCTGAAGCTTCTTCTATTCAACGATATGATGCATAAGTTAGTACACTCAGACCTAATAACAAAGCTAGACAACATTGCAAAACCCTAAACAAGTTATTTCCTATTTATTTCTATTTTTCTAGAATTTTTAATAATTTTTAAAAGCATTAATGAATTATTCTAAACAAATAAAAGAATTATCCTATTTATTATTATTAATTTCTTATTATAAATCATTATTCAGGATTTTATTTATGCTCATCCTATTTATTTATTTAAATACCAAAAGAAAAGGTATTTAAATAAACAATCAAACTATTATTATGAATTTAAACTATTTAAAACTAAATCTAAAACCTAAAAACCTAAAACTTAAACCAACTTGCAGAAACCCCCCTGGACAAACGAGTAATCAAACCCGCCGTCCTCCTCCTCCTCCCTCTCTCACTGACGCGTGGGCCCGGCCCACGTTCTCCTCTTCTTCAGGCGCTCGCCCGCGCGCGTGCTTGGTCAAAGTGACCAGAGTGGTGGCGGCTCTGCCCGTCCGGCGAAAGCGCCGGCGGCGAGGCCCTGGGGCACCAAGGACACCACGACCCGATGTCCCGCGGCCACACGCACACACTCACGGGTCTAACCTTCAGCTCAGAGGGTGGACAACGGAGAGCGGCGCAAGCCATGGACAGCGGTGGCGGCAAACGGCGGCGCACGGTGGCCGGCTCAACGGCGGCAAAAACAGCGACGAAAACAGCCCCTACAGCTTCGTCACGACCTGCTAAACCCGGCGCTCACCTAACCCAAGGCCCAACATGGCCGGAGCTAAGCTCTCTGCGACGGCGGCCATGGCGGACCGAGCTCCGCGGGGGCGCTCGCGTTCCGGCGAGACAGGCCACGGATTCGGACCACGGACACCTCGGTGAGCTGCGCAAGAGCAAGGCACACACGACTCTGGTATCTAACATCAACAAAAGCAACTCAAAGGTGATTCTCACCGCACGACTCAAAAACGGTGACCGGCCGCTCGACGGAAAAGAAAACGGCGATTGGGTGGCTAGGGTAGGTGGTTTCGGGCGCATGCTGGTGGAAAGGAAAGCTCACAAGCTAGCGAAGCTCTGAGCGGATGGAAAAGGCTAGAGAGGCTCTGGTGGCGATGGAAAACTGAGCGGCGGCGGTGGAGATGATGGAGAACGGCGGCGTTGGCGAACAGGAGGAAGAAGAAGAGATGAGGACGACCGGCTCCAACCTTAAACCCGGGATTCCACCGCTTAAACCTGCCACCTCCTGCTTGCACGCTTACGCTGGAGCTTGGCCGCGACGACGCGTGGCTCGAATGGCGGCGAGACGGCAAGCAGCTGCGTGGCAGCGCCGTCCGCCCACACTCTGCTCTGCTGAACTCGGCATTCCCCCTCTGAAAACCACTCAAACTAGCAAACTCAACTCCTTTTTACTCCAGATTTCAAATACAAACTTCGCAAACTCCAAATATAAGAATTGTAGCTGAACCTTAGGGCTACAATTTTTTATAAACTTCCAAGCCTAACTCTCAAAGAATCAGAAGTTACATCACCGAAAACTTGGACCAATTTAACTGAATTCCTCTGAAACTCTTTCAAAACTGTCATCTTGAGATCCAAATTACTCCCAATTTCATATGTAAACTTCAAGAGCTCCAAATACCAAACTTGTAGATGGTTTATAGGGCTACACTTTTCCTTATATGCACTAGAGCTAAATCTTCCTAGAAATTGAGTTATGTTGCACTGAACTTTGACCAAAATAAGGAACACATCTCAAATTCAGTTAACTCTTTCCAAACCTGCCACCTTTAGGCCAAGTTTTTCTCCAAAAACCAAATGTAAACTTTTGAATCTTCATTAACCAAAGTTTTAGTCCTTACATAGAGCTACATTTCTCTCAATACAACCTTGAGCTAAATCCTTTTAGTTTGAAAGTTACAAGCCCTTGAATTTGGACCAAAATCATCATCACCTGAGTTTGAACTTAACCAAATTCAAATGTTTAAATTGGAATTCATCTCAAACTTCACCAATTCAATCATGTTTGATAAATGACTAATATTTAGGATCACTTCACCAAGTTTGACCTGGTCAACCTTTCCAGGGTGACAAATTACCAAAATGCCCCTAAGGCTAACTTGGCTCAATTGAAAGCTCTTAAGCTCTTAATCTTTGTATTTCTCCTCATTAGTGCTCTAATGACTATCTTAGTACCATATTAACACCTGTGGTGTTACAGCTTTGGAATGCAAGGATGCTTTGATTTCAATTCAAGTTGTGCAGCATTCTTTGCCTCCTGCTGTTGCTAACATTTTGCAGGAGTTTTCTGATATTTGTCCAAGTATGGTACCAGCGGGGCTGCCACCTATATGAGGGATTGAGAACCAAATTGATCTTATTCCAGGTGCTTCTTTGCCCAACCTTGCACCATACAAGAAAAATCTAGAGGAAACAAAAGAAATTCAGCGGCAGGTGCCAGAACTACTTGATAAAGGTTATGTCCGTGAGTCTCTTAGCCCTTGTGTTGTTCTGGTTATTTTCGTGCCTAAGAAAGATGGAACACGGTGTATGTGTTAATAATGTCACTATTCGATATCAACATCCTATTCCACGCTTAGATGATATGCTTGATGAATTGAGTGGTGCTATTGTGTTTTCTAAAGTTGATTTGCATAGTGGGTACCACCAGATTCGTATGAAGTTGGGAGATGAATGGAAAACTACTTTCAAAACTAAGTTTGGTTTATATGAGTGGTTAGTCATGCCTTTTGGGTTAACTAATGAACCTAGCACTTTTCATAAGATTAATGAACGAGGTTTTGTGTCCCTTCATTGGGAAATTTGTTGTAGTCTACTTTGATGATATATTGATCTATAGAAAGTCTATGGATGAACATCTGGATCATTTATGTGCTGTTTTTAATGCTTTAAAAGAGGCACATTTTTTTTGGTAACCTTGAGAAGAGCACTTTTTGGACCGATCGAGTGTATTTTCTTGGCTATGTTGTGACTCCACAGGAAATTAAGGTTGATCAAGCCAAGGTTGAAGCTATACAGGGCTGGCCTGTACCAAAGACTATCACACATGTGCGGAGTCCTAGGACTTGCTGGTTTCTATCAAAATTTTGTGAAGGACTTTAGTACCATTGCTGCGCCTTTGAATGAGCTTACAAAGAAAGGAGTGCCTTTTAGTTGGGGGGATGTACAAGAGAACTCCTTCAACATGCTGAAACATATGTTGACACATGCACCTCTCCTCCAACTTCCTAATTTTAATAAGACTTTTAAACTTGAATGTGATGCTAGTGGAGTTGGTTTGGGTGGTGTTTTGTTGCAAGAAGGCGAACCTATTGCATGTTTTAGTGAAAAATTGAGTGGGCATGTTCTGAATTCTACTTATGATAAAGAATTATATGCTCTTGCTCGAACATTAGAAACCTAGCAGCATTATTTGTGGCCGAAAGAGTTTGTTATTCATTCTGATCATGAATCATTGAAGCATATATGTAGTCAAGGAAAACTGAATCGAAGACATGCTAAGTGGGTCAAATTTATTGAATCTTTTCTCTAATGTTATTAAGCATAAGAAAGGGAAAGAAAATGTGATTGTTGATGCTTTGTCTAGAAGATATACTTGGCTGAATCAACTTGATTACAAGATCTTTGGATTAGAAACATTGAAAGACCAATAGGTTAATGATGCTGATTTTAAAGATGTGTTGCTGCATTGTAAAGATAGGAAAGGGTCGAACAAATTTGTTGTTAGTGATTGGTTTGTGTTTGAAGCTAACAAGCTATGCATTCCAGCTAGCTCTGTTCGTTTGTTGTTGTTGCAGAAAGGGCATGGAGGTGGCTTGATGGGACATTTTTGAGCCAAAAAGATGGAGGACATACTTCTTGATCATTTATTTTGGCCAAAGATTAGAAGAGATGTGGAGAAATTTTTTGCTCGATGCACTACATGCCAAAAGGCTAAGTCAAGGTTAAATCCACATGGTTTGTATTTGCCTCTACCTGTTCCTAGTACTCCTTGGGAAGATAATCCGGGCTACCTCCCGGTAGTGCTTTGTTTATGGTCACAAGCTCGACCTTGGGAACTTCCTATTGCAGCTATGAATGGTGGTGGAGTTGCCAACTTCACCACTGATCATTGATTCATCATTGAAGTTCAAGCTACAAGGTTAGTGCTACAAAGCTACTACGAGATCTGCAATATTTATGATAAACAAAGGCTTCCACAACCATCCTTCTAAATAGCTTAGAAACGAGGATTGCAAGGTGGTTGTGATACTCATAGCGGCTCATGGCACAAGATGCAACGGACTCTGGGGACTCCTCAAGTGAGCATGAGTCCTGGGAGATGTCACATCCAGTTTTATAAACAAAACCGAATGACTGTCAAATGTGCGCCAGGATCAAGTTTACACACATATGAGACTTCATCAGTGATATAAAAGATTGTGCAAAACATAAATTGAATTAAATATCATTATTACACTCGCATGAATCGAATAACTAGCAGCGCAACACTTCACCACAGGCAGCTGATTGGGGGAACACATACGCCTAGAAATCTCCAAAATACTCCATTGAAACCTCCTGTCTAAGCCTGAGCCGTAGATAAAGCAAGGTTGAGTACACTTATGGTTGGTACTCAGCAAGTGTAGAGCAAAGCATATGACATGCAAAGGCTTAACAAGGAAATAGCTGGCTAATTAAGGTGCTTTAAGCACTTTAGTTGGTCATATTTTATTTAGCAGCATAATTACTAAGGTATAAGTATATACCAACCCAATTAAGCATATATCATAAGCATCATCATGATCATAAATAAACCAATTTAATTCATCTTCCATATATTAATCATGTGAGGGTCCAGGCTGCTCATGACCGCGAGCACGGCTATTGTAATAGATTTTAGACACTCTGCAGAGGTTGTACAGCTTTCTCCACAATTTGTGTTTCTCATTATGCCCGGGTTAATTAATCCCTTCAACACTTCCTTTGGTGAGGGGCCAGAGAATCACTACGAGGCCTTTCCAAAGAATTTCCCAATGTGTGTGTGCTCCCATGCCAGAAGGGTCTATAAAAGGCGAACCTTCCTACCCCCGCACCTCTGCTCACAAACCTTGCCGTTAGCAACCAACCCATACTAAACGTGCAATGCCTCCACACAACAAAGGGATCTTCTAATTACTTAGCCAAGACCAGAGCCATGTAGTATTGTGGTTGTATGGGAAATACCGGGTGGTTCTCCATGTTCCAATTAATCAATGTAGTCTTGGTTTAACATCAGCATAATATATCATCAATATGGATACAAAAGAGAGCATCACAAATTAATTATTATCTTTAATGTAAACCATAACCATGTAGAGCAACTAAGCAAAGCTACCCAACATTAATATAAAACCTAGGTTGACAAGGCATGATTAAAGAAAACTAGTCATCCTTAATATAGGACCCATCATGATTAATTAAGCATGCAAGCATAGCGTAACTAAAAGTGAGCATGTCATATGGTTATTAGGACTAAAAAATATGATCAAGAATACACTTATCTTAAATCCAGCTAATAACTGCTACTGCTCAGGGTCTTCTCAACTGAATACTCAAACCACACGAACAACCTTCGAAATCCATGAACGTTGCACCGTCTAAACGCATCACAGGGTCACATACAAGAACAATACAACAAATAAGAAACAGTACACCAAACATGGGTAACAGTACAAAATAATGGTTTAAAGCTATAGTTCAAGTCCTTACGTTCACATGGGCGAAAGAATCACCCTAAACAGAGCTAGAATGGTCGACATATGATCAAAACAGGAATCCTGGGACTTAACTGCGAATAAACATAACTTCCAGGGGTTAGCTTGAAAGGAACTGAAGGCATAAACAGAATTACGCTCATAAACCTAGGGTCTAACTTGTAAAAGAGGGGAACAGGACGGCGGGTTGTATAACTCAAAAGAGCAGGGGGCCAACTACAAGTTACAAGGACCTACAAGTAAATAGTTTACATAGGGTGTGGAGCGTGGGTTGATTACCTAAAAGATAAGGGTCTCTTTAACAAAACTACCATGGATGACCGGTATGTTCTTCGGTTGACTCGATCGAGGTCGTTGATCCGAAGTCGGACGGCCCGCGTGGCTTGAACCCGCCGGAGTCGGACGCGGCGGCGATAGGTGGCGGCGCCGCGGCAAGGGATCGCCGGAGATCAGCTGATTCGGTGCTGCAGGGGCCCAACCTTGATGCAGTTTGCACCAGACAGAAGAGGAGCGCACGAAGAACTCAACTTTGATACTCTCGTCGATGATTGGACGGTGAGGGCGGCGCTCGTTGGTGAGGGGCGGCTCAGCTACAAAAGAAACCTAAGATGAGCGATTAAAACGAGAAGAACGTGAGATGGCGAGAATGAACGGCACCCTGAGCTTCCTCATCACCTCACAAACCTCCTGAGGGTGTTCCCTACAATGAACCAGTCGCGGGGAGAGCAAACAGCAGTGGCGGGCGCATTCTAGGGTTTGAGAGACGGCGACGGCTGCGGTAGCAGCTTGCTAGGGCACGGGCTTCGAGTTTAGGCTCTAAGGGGATCGCGTGGAAGGCATCATAAGTTTTAAAGGCTGGGGGGGTCTCGATGTGTGGGCCCAGGCACAGCATGGGAACGGGCTCGGTCGGACTCTGTCGACTCGGAACGAGTCGGAGGAGGAAGACGCGTCCGACGGGCAGGGTCCATGCGCCAGAGAGAGGAGGGAGGGGAGGCTGAAGCGGGCCGGTGCAGGCTGGATCGGGCTGGGAGAAAGGAAAAAGCGAGGGGGGAAAAATGAACCGAGCCAGGAGATCGAAGGGGAAAAACAGACTCTAGCAAAAACATGTAGTCTAAAGATCAAATGAAATTCAAATTAATTTAAATCCAAGCGAGTTGAACTCAAATTAATTTGAACAAAACAATACAAAACAAATGCATCAGCACGAATGCAATAATAAACTTATTGAATCTATTAATTAATTAATTATTTAATTGAATAAAAACCTACATAATTACCAATTAAATCATAGAAAATTGTTTATGCCTTAAATAAATCCTAGAAAATTCTAGAAATGTTTCTAGAATTCCTTGTGATGAAAATTAGGGTGTTACAGGAGATTTCGAAGAGAAGCCTTCATGCTCATTTGTGGGATCCTGTTCTTCATCCTCCAGAATCGATTCATCAGGAATGTCCATGGCATCAAAGTGCTCTTTTTCAAGAGACTCATTGTTCAAGATTGAGCCAAAGGGACAAAACTCGATCGAGGGTGATGAGGGTCGTTCTGTTTCAAGGAGATGGAAAGTAGGTTCCGATGAAACGAACGGTGACACAAACATCGCTTACGCGAATGGTCTATGCTTGGGATGTGGCTTTGCCCCCGAAATTCCTGGGCATGAGATTGGTGTGGAAACCGTTTCTCCAAGCTCTTCTTTGAGGCTCCCTTGCGATGCCCCTTCTTGGAGGAGTCCCTCCAATGGGTCACCTATGAGAAGATCAAAATTGAGGATGGCAATGATGTGAAAGTCTATGTGCACCTTGGTTTTGTTTATCTTGATTGGTACGGCCTTCGTAATCCCACGATATTCAAAGATAAGTCCAGAAGGACTTGTGAAAAGATTGTCGGTCGGGGCTAGAGTCATGTCATCCAAGAGAGTTTCTGCAAGGAATTTAGACATGATACTAACCTCGACAGTGGGGTCATGAAGGGCATCTACGATGGTTCCCCTTAAAGAACAAGGCATGGTTGTGGAAGGTGAAAGCATCCAAATTGCTTTGGAAGAACGTTTCACTTCCATTAGCCATTCCTTTGGTGGTTCCTTTTTGGTTACGTTGGGGCAAGCCTCCTTATGCGGATAGGAAGGATGAGAAGGTAGAGGTGTCGTACCCTTTTTGTACCAAAGATAATTCGAGGTGTTCCCATAGTCCTCAAATTTAAAAGGGAACTCCAGAGATTAAATTTCTTCCCCCTCCGTTGTTCGTGGTTCGGGTGAGGGCTTAGGAGTTGAATTTTGAAGGGTAGGAGATAAAGGTTCAGATTCAACCCTAAAGACATTCTCATGGCTTGCCTCGGTTTCAACCTGGAAGGATTCGGTAAAGGAAGTATTTTCTAGAATTCGGTCTACAAGTTCCTTCCCTTTGGAAGTGGTTTTGTGCATGAACGATCCCCTAGTGGTGATGTCAAGATATAGGGCAGACTCCTTGTCAAGACCCATCCAAAATGGTCAGGCTGAAACAAGTCTAGGCCAAAATGGGTTAGAGATGAAAACCTAGCCCAGGCTGCACCTATTGTTTCCTTCTCTTCCTGATGAAAGCCGAGAATCTTCTTTCATAGGGAGACGATACGAGATACAGGGAAGAATGCAAGAAAAAACTCATGGAAATAGTAAGTAATAATCCCTACACTATGTTTAGTGTTCATTATTGTATTAATATTGGTATAGTTGATGGTCGGATTTGGCATTTAAGGACCAACAACAGAGGGCGGGTCAAGCCATGAGAGGCACGCCGACTGGTTTGCGGTGCTGAGCGTGAGGGCGGGTTGAGCCATGAGAGGCACACCTACTGCTTTGCGGTGCCAGCCCCCAAGCGGGAGGATGGGTCGAGCCATGAGAGGCATGCCGACTGCTTTGCGATGCAAGCCCCTGAGCGTGACGGTGGGTCGAGCCATGAGACGCATGCAGAGTGCTTTGCGGTGCTAGTCCCCGAGCATGACTGTGGGTTGAGCCATAAGAGGTACGCTGACTGCTTTGGTGCATCAACCCCCAAGCGAGAGGGCAGGTCGAGTCATTTGAGGAACACCGACTGCTTTGCGGCGCCAGCCCCCAAGCGTGAGGGTGGGTCAAGCCATGAGAGGTACACCGACTGCTTTGCGGCTCCAGCCCCCGAGCATGAGGGTAGTTTGATCCATAAGAGACACGTCGACTGCTTTGCGGCGCCAGCCCCCGAGTGTGAGGGCGGGTGGAGCCATGAGAGGCATGCTGAGTTCTTTGCAGCGCCAGCCCCGAGCGTGAGGGTGGGACGAGCCATGAGAGCACACTGACTGGTTTGCAGTGCTAGCCCCCAAGTGTGAGGGTGGGTCGAGCCACGAGAGGAACAACTAATTCTTTGCGATGCCAGCCCTCGAGCATGAGGGTGGGTCGAGCCATGAGATGCATGCCGACTGCTTTGCGGCGCCAACCCCTGAGCGTGATGGCGGGTCGAGCGATGAGAGGCACGACGGCTGCTTTGTGGTGCTAACCCCTAAGCATGAGGACGAGTCGAGCCATGGGAGGCACGTCGACTACTTCGCGGTGCCAGCCCCCGAGCGTGAGGAACAGTCGAGCTAGGTGATACATGCTGACTGCTTTCTGGCGCCAGGCCCCGAGCGTGAGGGCGGGATGAGCCATGAGAGGCATGCTGACTGCTTTGCAGTGCCAGCCCCTGAGCGTGGGGGCGGGTCGATCCATGAGAAGCACGCCGACTGCTTTGTGGCGGCAGCCCCCGAGCGTGAAGGCGGATCGAGCCATGAGAGGCACATCGACTGCTTTGCGGCACCAGCCCCCGAGCATGAGGGTGGGACGAGCCAAGAGAGGCATGCCTACTACTTTGCGGCGCCACCCCCCGAGCATGAGGGCGGGTCGAGCCATGATGCTGACTGCTTTGCGGTGCTAGCCCCCGAGCGTGACGGCGGGTCGAGCCATGAGAGGCACGCCGATTACTTTGCGGTGCCAGCCCCGAGCATGACGGCTGGTCGAGCCATGAGAGGCACGCCGACTACTTTGTGGTGCCAGCCCCCGAGCATGTGATGGCAGGTCAAGCCATGAGAGTGTTGACGGTCCTTACATGCTAAATCTGACCATAAAAATACTCACTTTATAAGGATGTACTATGCACTTACTATCATATATCTTGATGAATAACCTAGTTCCACTTGTATCGTAGCCTTATGTCTTTACAGGACACAAGGACTACAACAGAGAGTTACCATCTGAGGAGCCCTAGGAACCGTCCTCCCGTAGTATAAATCGGGGTTAGGAGGCCTTCTTCAACACACACTCATCTTCAAGAGTCTCTCTCTCTCTCTAGTAGTACCCTTGTAATCCTTAGGCTAGTGGAGCTCAGGCTAGGATTAGCGCAGTAGTATCTGGAGTCATCCTTGGGCCGTTGTGGGACGTAACCTTCGGCCTTCAGTACGGTCTTTGTATACTTTATCGGTATTTATATAATTATGGAGTTTGATCTAAATGCTATTTCTATAGTGTTTATTTCATAAAATGCCTAATCATGAGTTATATATTGTTTATGCATAGGCTAGTCGATCTAAGCTATGACATCGGTTTGTTGTTCCTTCGGGATTGCTCTAGTTCCATGTTTTCTGGGAGGGCTAGGGTAGTTTTCTCATGCACGAGCGTGGTGCTCGGGCATGACAAGAGCATGCGAATATGACTATGCCCAACGGTATGGAGGGGTAGGCGATAGGTGGTGACAGCACTGTCTGTCCCTTGTATTCCCCTACGTTCTGGTATAGTGTAGGAGGTACATAAAGCCTTGCTGCTTGCTGGCAGCCAGTGTGGTTTGGTCTCCCCGTTGTTTGCCTGGGTGCTTAGAACTAGGTCCTTTGCCACAGATTCTTTTTTCTTGCTCCATCTAACCTTAGGACTTATTTTTTATTCTTTATTCTTGAGATTGGCTTCCTAGATGATGTGTTGCATTACCTCGTCATTATCATTTACCCCTGTATGACTTTGTCCAGAACTTATATCATAACATCTTAAGTATGATCATCTTGTAAACACTTTGACACCGAATGCCATCCTTTGGGAAAATATAAATAACGATACCCATGAATACTCACAGGTGAAATGCTACAACAGCATTTTCGTGCGCTTGCGGAAATGTAGTGTAATGAGATACTCGAGTCATGTCTAAGCAGCATTGTCGGGCTTAACAAACCTGGTGGCGATGTTAAGAAATGCCAACAAGCATTTGTGGCACCCTCGCTGAGGATGGCAATGGTGAAAAAGAAATTAAAAGATAGTCATAATTAAGGTTTATGTATATGATATGGTCATTGCTTATACAGGCTAACATTGCTGTGTTTTCTCCTTTATTGTGAAAACAGGGTAGTGCATGACCGGTTTCTCCCAGCCGACAAACTTCGTTGAAGATCCCGAGACCCTCCTGAGAAGGAACCATGCTCGTGCTGTTCTTCCTCAGCCTATTCTCCCGGCAGAAGAACCAGTCGTTTCAGCACCAGTCGTTAACATCCCCATGGCTAAGAAGACGCTCCGCGAGTACTCTACTCCGTCCATGGAGAACGTGTCCAAGGGACCCGTTGCCGATGTGGGTGACATCAGCTTTGAGCTCAAGACCAGCCTAATCAACATGGTGCAGGCTAGCGCATTCTGTGGCAAGCCAAATGAGGACGCTAATGCGTATCTCCAACACTTCCTTAGCCTGTGTGATACCGTCACCATACTCGGTGTCACCAAAGACACAATCATGCTCCGTCTGTTTCCCTTCTCCCTCTTGGGGAAGGCGAAGCAGTGGTTCTATAAGGATAAGACTGTCGTCGACACGTGGGATAAGTGCGCTGCCGCGTTCCTCGCCAAGTTCTTCCCGTTGGGTAAAACCAACATCCTTCGCGGGAAGATCACAAGTTTCTAGCAGTCGGGGATGGAGGCATGGGAGACGCTCCAGGAGTTCGTTTCTACCTGCCCCCATCATGGTATGGAGGGCTGGCTCATCTTATAGAGCTTCTACAACGGGTTGAACACCAACTCTCGTTGTCACCTCGACGCTGCTGCTGGAAGGGCCTTCCTCGATCTCACTCTCACACGGGCTACGACCCTGATCGAGAAGATGGTCTCCAACCAAGAGTGGAGCGAAGAATGACTCCAACCCCGTGCTCGCGACATGCACACCGTCAGGAGACAGACATGCTCGAAGCAAAGTTCAACCTCTGTTGGTGGCCCATAATGATAAAATATTATCGCCAACATAGATACAAAAGAATGCTAAAACAAATAGACATAGGGTTATGTACTAACAATTTCCACGAGTTTTGGTGCAATCTTGTATTCAGGAACAAAATGGGAGAAAATGGATCAAAGTGGGCCTAGGGCTAGGTCGGCCGACCTGGACCAGGCCCAATGAGGTCCAGCTTTGGCCCATTGATAGAAGCACACTCGAGGATGATCAGAGACGTTGAGATCAAGCTGGTGGAAGTAAAGAGATGTGATTGGGCCACGTGGCAAGCACACGGATTCATGGGCCCACATCCCTGACTTAACTTACAAATATGCACGAATACCCACCGAGAACTGACCATGGGACCCACAGGGAAGTATCCCTGGCAGAGTGGGGCCAAGGGGCCACAGCCCTGGGTCGGCCGACTTGGCCAAGTCGGCCGACCTGGCCGCACGCCCAAAGCGGCACCGCCTTGACCCACAACTGTCAACCACCTCCAGGAAGCCATCCGTGCCGTGCATCACCAAAGTCGGTGAATCCCACAGTCGACCGACCTGGGCCCACCTCCAAACCGTCTCAACTGCTGCACATCGACTCTAAACCGCCTCTCCAAGCAATAAATAGATGGACTCGGGGCAGGGCTCAGCATCATCGAGCTGAAGTGAAGATCCAAGGCGAAGCCCTCCTCATATCTAGAGTAGAAATAGGGAGAGAGTGAGGGAGAGTCTGGAGGAGTCCCGGCGTGTCGGCGACCCTCCACCTGTACCTCGACGGATGCGAGCTACTCAGTAAGTATCCGGGATTCAGCTAGTACTTAAGTCTGAGTTATAGAAAGCTGAGTTCTCTATTGTGCTTGTGGGTTCATTGCTTTATTCGTAAAGTATTCTAATCTCTGATCAAGGTTAGGATAGCTGATATTATCTT
>CM014276.1:18410270-18530721 GCA_004135705.1 Alloteropsis semialata
TTGAAGGCATAGAAAGCCTTCCACCTCCTACCAATGTCAAGGGGATCCGTAGCTTTCTATGACATGCGGGGTTTTACCGGTGCTTCATTAAAGACTTCTTTCAGATAGCCAGGCCCCTCACTAACTTATTAGCTAAGGATGTACCCTTCGACTTCAATGATGAGTGTTTACATGCCTTTACCATCCTAAAGAACGCTCTCATCTCAGCGCCAGTCATTCAACCCCCTGACTGGACGCTGCCTTTCGAGATTATGTGTGATGCTAGTGATTATGCTGTTGGTGCTGTCCTTGGACAAACCAAAAATAAGAACCATCATGCTATCTCGTAAGCTAGTAAAACTTTGACAGGAGCTCAACTTAACTCTGCTACCACTGAAAAGGAGCTCTTGGCCGTAGTTTTTGCTATAGACAAGTTTAGATCTTACTTGGTAGGAGCTAAGGTGATTGTCTACACCGATCATGCTGCCTTAAAATATCTGCTTACCAAGAAAGATGCTAAACCCCGCCTCATCCGCTGGATTCTCTTACTCCAAGAATTTGACTTGGAAATTAAAGATAAAAAGGGAGTAGAGAATTCAGTAGCAGATTATTTGTCACGTATGCAGTTTACTGACATGCAGGATCTACCGATAAATGACTTCCTGCGCGACGACACCCTACTTAAGGTGATTGCCTCCGACCCCTGGTATGCAAATATTGTGAACTTTATGGTTGCAGGATATGTACCGCCATGGGAGAACAAGAGAAGGCTTATCTACGAGAGTAGACTCCATCTATGGGATGAACCATACCTGTACAGGGTATGTTTAGATGGCATGCTTAGGTGATGTGTACCCACAAATGAGGCAAGAAAGATCATCGAGCAGTGCCATGCAGCCCCATATGGAGGTCACTACGGGGCGTTTAGGACAAGGTCGAAGATCTGGCAGAGTGGATTCTATTGGCCCACAATGTATGAGGATACAAAGGAATTCATTCGACGATGCCAACAATGCCAGAAACACGAAGGGATCACAGCAAGAGATGCAATGCCACTGATAAACAACTTACAAGTTGAGTTGTTTGATGTGTGGGGCATTGACTTCATGGGACCCTTTGTCAAATCCTATGACAGTGAGTACATTCTGGTGGCAGTGGACTACGTCTCGAAGTGGGTTGAAGCAATGCCATGTCGAGCCGCTGACTCCAAAACACGCGTGAAAGATGTTCCATGAGATCATCTTTCCACGTTTTGGAATCCCCAGGATGGTAATCAATGATAGAGGGTCACATTTCATCGACAAGACCTTCCGGAAGTTTCTGACAGAACTAGGGGCAAAGCACAACATAGCTACACCATACCACCCCTAGACAAACGGTCAAGCAGAAACTTCAAACAAGCAGATCAAGAACATTCTACAGAAGACCGTGACAGAAATGGGAAAAGGATGGAAGAGCAAGCTACCAGATGCTCTATGGGCTTACCGGACGGCATACAAAACGCCGATCGGGATGTCTCCATATCAACCGGTTTACGGCAAGACTTGTCATTTACCGGTTGAGCTAGAACATTGGGCACACTGGGCAATAAGAAAATGGAACATGGATCTTCCAGCAGCCCAACAGATGAGAAGAATGCAATTATCAGAGCTAGAAGAGTGGAGAGACAAAGCGTACCACAGTGCCAGAATCTACAAGGAAAGAACCAAAAGATGGCACGACAAGAGGATCAAGGTGACCCCGGGGATAAGGTATTACTTTTTAATTCTAGGGTGAAGCTCTTCGGGCATGGAAAACTTCGAAGCAAATGGGAAGGACCATTCGTTGTGGTGGAGACTTCGTCGCACGGGGCAATCACACTCCAAGATAATGAAGGTAACCTCTTCAAGGTAAATGGTCAACGTTTAAAAGTTTTCCTTGAACCTAATGAAGTAGAAGAGGAATTTGATGTTGTTGGGGAATTGACCTGCCAAGAAACACCTTTTAACAAATTTCCAACAAACTTATTGAACACATTGGCTTCGTTTATAAAGGGGAGACTATTTTTGGCTTCGTCTCTGTATGTCACCCCAAGAACAGCTTCGTATCTGAGAATGAACGAAGTATCAAACATGATCGCAAAACAGCTTCTGTCCTTATTTTAATGAAACAGAGATATTGTTGAGTACTAAAAGTGATGAGCGAGACCCTGGTCTGCTTCGTTCGTGGCTTTAGTGCAGGATTGATGCGGAGCTAACAGCTTCGGACACCGGAGGAGCAAGGATGTCTCGGTGGCTGAGTCAGAAGCAGGCTGCGAAGCTGATTGCACCTTCCGGCACACTGACGAAGCCAGGGAAGACCAAGTCCAAACCGAGTCATACACGGTGTGACTAGTCCACGCATTCACACTGTTGATTGCGAATGTACAGTTATGTCCCTGGAACATCTAAGTTGTATAGTCTAGAGGATGATGCCTAGTTTTCAAGGGCATAAGAGGAATGTAAAAGTGCCCTTTGGCCTCCCTATAAAAGGAGACCCAGGGCCAACGTGTAAAGGGCTCATTCCTGAGAACACTGTTGATAAGTGATGTATTGTTGCTTGTCACCTTTTCTCTGTCTTGGCTACTGTTTGGGATTATTGGCTTCTGTCAGTAACCCAACAATTGGTGCCCACCGCTTGTGCTGTGCACGAAGGAAACCCACGAACACCACCATGCCACCACCGAAGAGAGTACCCAAAAACCCAAAAAACAACACTGAAAACACAACCTTGGATGACGAAACTGATCCTCAAGCCATAATCCCACCAAGCACCTTACCACCCATAACCGAAGCTGCCACTGAGGAACTAGAAACTGATGAGGACACGCTTACCACCGCTGACAAGCTACACAGGGTGGAGGAGAGGCTCCGCCTTCGGTGATTGGAGCAACAGAAAGAGCTCGAAGCTACTCAGCTTGAGCTACAACAACAAATGCAAGAAGAAGAACAAGAACAACAATGCCAGCTGCTGCAAGTTAGGAAGCCGTTGGAGGAGTTGAGGCAAGCGAAGCAAAGAAGGTTGAACAACAGAAATTCAAGAGCTACGAAGCTCCAAGAAGAACTTGAAAAAGCCAAGAAACAAGTTGCTGAGCTCCAAGCAGAACTCAATGAGCCAAACCGTATTTCCACATCGGAAAACGGCTTTCAATTGCTGCATACTCGCCCCATTAATCATACATGCCCTCTTTCAGAAAGCCTGCAATTGGCAAGATGGCCGCCTTCGTACAAGCCCATCTCTTTACCAAGATATAATGGCCTCACCGACCCCAAACAATTTCTCATGAACTACGAAGCTGCAATAGCTTCGGCAGGAGGAGACGATGTTATGCTTGCAAAATCTTTCATCATCGTTTGCGATGGTACAGCAATGAATTGGTACACGAAGCTACCAGGCTTATCCATCAACAGCTGGTATGACTTGAAGAGAGAACTCATTAAAAATTTCAGCATTATAGGAGATCAATCACTCTCATATACCGAACTCACATTACACCAGCAGCCGAAGGAGCCATTGAAGACTACTTTCGCAGATTTGTAGGCCTAAGAGCTCAGGCTCCTCATATCCCTGATGAAGCTACCAAGTTTGCAGCTATCCAAGGCCTTCGTCCAGGTCCATTCGCACAACATATTGCGAGAGAGACACCAGCCACCCTCGGAGATCTCTACGAGGAATTCAAAAAATACTGTCGATCTGACAATGATAACCGAATGCGACTAGCCAAAGAAGCCATCCTGAGAAACCAACATGAACACCAAAATAGACCCCACCACCACAACCAGCACAACTACCAAAACTACTCCCATCAAACCATCATGAATGTTGAGAGCCCGCCTTCGTTCCAAGAGAACAAAACTAATTACCCAGAAAGCCAATCCCAAAACCAAAGAAATGAGCCTACCCAAAGGGGTGGAAGAACTGGCAGAGGCCGAGGAAGAGGAAGAGGTCCACCTTCGGGACCGGAATTTTTCTGCCAATATCATGGCAAGAACCACACTCATGGCATAGAATAGTGCCGAGACATAAAGAAAACCATCGACAAAATGAAAGCAAAAAAAATCCAAGCCACCCAAACGAAGCCGCCTTTGGCTTCGCACCCAAACACCCAAACCCAAACACAAACCCATGCTATCCAGCCATACTGCCCAATATATCCATCCCTAAATTCAAACACTGTAACCCAACAACAGCGATGGCAACACAGTACATGCCTTCGCCACAAACCTTCCAACACTATTATCCACAAACCTTATACCCACAACTGTACCCTCAAACCTCACAGCAAGCAACTTCGCAAAACATCAAGGTTGAGGAACTACCGCCACCACCACCACAACCAAAACCCCAAACACAAGAACAACCTAACCCACTCCCAAGTTATGGACACATTCTACCCATAACTGGAGGATCATTACTCGCCTTTGAAACCAAAAAACAAAGAAAGAGCTACTTCCGCCAAGTCAACAACATCTACCGAAGTGGTCCCACATGCCAATCACATTTACCGAAGATGATCTGAAGCTTCACAACTTCCCACACAATGATGCCATGTCAATAGAAGCCAATATTGCTGGCTGGACAATTCGAAAGGTGCTAGTGGACACAGGAAGCTCCGCTGACATCATTCTAGCAAAAACATTGAGAAACATGACCAATATCAACCCAGACAACCTAGAGCCATCAGGCACTCCACTGGTTGGCTTCGGGGGGAAGCGTACGCAAACATTGGGTAAAATCTCATTACCAGTATCTTTTGGCGACACATCCAATGCAAGAACTGAGTTCATTACCTTTGATGTCGTGGACATAATCTTTGACTACAATGTCATTTTCGGAAGAGGAGTTATAAACACCTTCGATATCATCATAAGGCAATCATTCTTGTGTATGAAGATGCCAGCCCTCAAAGGAGTCATCACGGTGTTTGGTGATCAGAAGGAAGCCAGAAACATTGAGAGAGCCAAAACACCAGGCCAGCGAAATGTGCATCTGCTTAAAGAAAAAGAACCATACTACCCAGAAGAAAAGCCAAACATTGAGAAAGATAGCAAGAGAATGCAAGAAGCAACAGAGACGAAGCAGGTGCAGTTACAACCTGATGTCTTTGACAGAAAAGTGATTATAGGCTCGGATTTGGAGCCGGACGGAGAAGACAGACTCATAGGGTTTCTGAGAAACAACAAAGATGTATTTGCATGGTCAAGCAAAGATTTGCCTGGCGTCGACCGAAGCCTAATTGAACATAAACTGGCAATTAGCCCCGATATGAAGCCGAAGAAACAGAAGCTAAGGAAGATGTTCGAAGAAAAAGTAAATGCTGTGAAAGCTGAAGTGCAAAGGTTGCTGGATGCCAATGTCATACGTGAAGTAAAATATCCAACCTGACTGGCTAACACTGTACCAGTTCAGAAGAAAAATGGCAAATGGAGAATGTGCATTGATTTCACCGACCTTAACAAAGCTTGCCCAAAAGATGATTTCCCACTCCCAAGGATTGACAAAATTGTTGATCAAGCCGCAGCAAGTGATATGATGTCCCTCTTAGATTGCTTTTCTGGCTACCACCAAATCTGGATGAAAAAAGAGGATGAAGAAAAGACCAGCTTCATTACCCCGGTTGACACATTTTGCTTCGTCAGGATGCCCGAGGGGCTTCGGAATGCAGGAACTACCTTCTGCCATATGTCAAGCACAGTATTCAAAGATGAATTGTTCAAAACTATACTTGCATATGTTGATGATATCTTGGTCAAGAGTGCCAAAAGACAAGATCACATAACAGATTTGGCAGTTGCCTTCGCACGTATGAGACAAGCTGGCCTCAAGCTTAACCCAGAGAAATGTATCTTTGGCGTAACCAAGAGAAAAATACTTGGGTGTCTGGTATCAGCCAATGAGATTGAAGCCAATCCAGACAAGATTAATGCAGTTCTTGATGGCATAATAGATGTCCAGAAGCTATCAGGAAGAATTGCAGCTCTTAACAGATTTATCGCAAAGGCAGCTGAACGAATCTTACCCTTCTTTGCAACTCTCAGAATTGCATCAAAGTTTGAATGGAGAGAAGAACAGTCAAAAGCATTCCATGAGCTAAGGCAATACTTGATGCAGCTCACCAAACTCACAATACCTGACCCGAAGGCATCTCTGCTATTGTACATTGCAGCTTCGCAATCAGCCGTCAGTGCTGCACTCATTGCGGAAAAGCTGATAGATGGAAGAAGGGTACAGTAGCCAGTATATTACGTGTCTGAGGCATTGGCCGGGTCGAAACTGTTCTACACAGAGATCGAGAAAATGATCTACGCTGTCGTAATGGCATCCAGAAAGTTGAGGCATTATTTTGAGGGGCACAACATTAAAGTGCTCACTGACCAACCAATCAAAGAGCTCTTGAGCAACAAAGAAGCTTCGGTAAGAATACGCAAATGGGCTGCAGAACTATCAGAATATGTGGTGGATTTCGAACGAAGAACAGCGATTAAATCACTAGTCTTGGCAGATTTCATAGTAGAATGGACATCGCCTTCGGCAAAAAACCTAACCAGAGAAGAAAGCTGGCTTATACACTGTGATGGTGCTTGGGGGGACAAAGGGGCTGGCATCGTAGCAATTGTGCAATCGCCTTCGGGCGTAAAAATGAGATACGCAGCAAACTTAGAGTTCTGCAGAAATAGTGACAGGAGCACAAATAACGTTGCTGAGTATGAAGCTGTACTATTGGGGCTCAGGAAAGCAAAGGCATTGGGTGCTCAACGATTTATTGTGAAAACAGATTCGAAGGTGGTAGCAGATCACATCGAAAAGGAAAGTGTTGCGAAGCAACCTGAGCTCATTAAATACCTAAGCGCAGTGAGATCAATGGAGAAAAAATTCAGAGGCTTCACAGTAGAATACATACCGATGGGAAAAAATGAAGAAGCAGATGCACTGGCTAAGGCAGCTGCAAAAGGGGACAAGCTTCCACCAGATGTATTTTTTCAAACACTAACAACACCATCGATAAAGGACACAGATGAACAGCCAAGGCTAATCAGTGCAATAAGTTCAGAAGATTGGCGATCGCCAATAATGGCTTACCTTCGGGGATTCTATGAGCCCATTGATGAAGATGATCTAAAATCCATGCAGCAAAGGGCAAGGTGCTACCAAATAATTGATGATGTCTTGTACAAAAAGGGGGTGGTAGCCCCTTGGCTTCGTTGCATATCATACAACGAAGGCAAAGAGCTAATCCAAGAGATACATAGCGGCTTATGCGGAGCTCATTTTGGGGCAAGAGCAATTGTGGGGAAGGTAATGAGACAAGGATTCTATTAGCCTACAATCATCAACGATGCAACAAATATAGTCAAGACCTATCAACCCGAAAATCTCCTTCGGAGCTATCACAATTGATAACTCCCACTTGGCCATTGCAGAGATGGGGCATAGATCTGGTTGGCCCGCTTCCAACAGCTCAAGGAAATCTCAAATATGCCATAGTAGCAGTGGAGTACTTCACCAAATGGATCGAAGCCAGGCCATTTGGCCAACATCACAGCAAAAACAGTAATCAAGTTTTTCTGGCAGCAAATAGTTTGCAGATTCGGAGTCCCAAGAGAAATCACAGTCGATAATGGGAAGCAGTTCGATTGTGACGAATTCAGACAATATTGCATGTCAAATGGAACGAAGGCAAAATTTGCATCAGTATATCATCCACAAACCAATGGGGCAGTTGAAAGAGCAAACGGCTTAATCTTTACAGCCATCAGAAAATGCCTAGCAAATTGTAAGAAAAAAGGCAAATGGGTAGAACAGCTACCGAAGGTGATTTGGACTCATAACACTTCCACTTCAAGGGCGACCCAATTCACTCCTTTCAAATTGCTATATGGTGAAGAAGCAGTATGCCCAGAAGAAGTACTCCACAAAGGGCTTCATACCCAGCAAGAAGCTCCGAAAGATAGTGTAGCAATCGATAAAGACCTCATCGAAATCTACAGGCTGCAGGCAGCCAAGAACATCTCTAGATATCAAGCCAAAACAAAGAAGTGGCGGGACAAAAAAGGTGGTAAGGAAAGACATCAATGTAGGCGACTGGGTCCTAAGGAAAAATGCAAGCATGCCATCAGGAAAGCTACAAAACAAGTGGGAAGGCCCATTCCTAATTCTCAAAAGCAATAGGCCTGGATCATTTCGCCTAGGCGATGAAGAAGGTAATGAGCTGCCGCATTCATGGAATGCAGACAACTTGCGAAGGTATTACCTGTGAAAAGACAGTAAAATTGGCTTCGTAAGCTATAAACGAAGTCAATAGATAGAGTAGATTTTTCCTTTTTCAAAAAGCCCGTACTCTTTTCCTCACAGGGGAACCCTGACGAAGGGGTGAGGTTTTTAACGAGACGGTGCTAAGTGTAACTCGTGCAAAATATATGAACGAGATATTCCCCAGAAAAACTGCATCGAAAGCGATTGGCTTCGACCAGATCGCTGGTATTCGATAACACAAATAGAACTAAATTGACCCTACCAGAAAGGTAAGGTCAATTTAGATCTAAAATTGCTCTCTCCAAGGAGTAAAAGGGCTTCGGCTCAAATAACAATTATTTTGCATAAATTCCTTACTCCAAGGAGTAAAAGGGGCTTTGGCTCATTAAAACATTTATTGTGCACAAAATGCTTACTCTAAGGAGTAAAAGGGGCTTTGGCTCATAAAGCTTTTCCTTTATTTTAAAAAGGCTTACTCCAAGGAGTAAAAGGGGCTTCGGCTCATTAAACTTTCCTTCATTTAAAATCCTTTGCTCCAAGAAGCAAAAGGGGTTTTGGCCCAAATAACATTAACCTTGTATAAAAATACTTACTCCTTAGAGCAAATGGAGCTTCGACCCAATTAATGACGAAGCAAATGGCTGATCAAGACCAGTTGTAACCAAAAGCAAAATTATTCCAAGCGAATTTAAAAGAGCACATCGTGCCTCACTATAATCACATCTCAAGTGTTAGCTTCGTACTAAACAAAACAAATAGTAGTGCGCATGAATGAACAAAAACTCACTTCGGGGGGAGGAGGCGTTTCTTCGAAAATGAAGGCAAATCGAGTTTTCATTCATTCATACAACACACATGGATACACCATCTCAACTTAATTACAATAGATTATTCATAAGAGATGATTAAAACATCTCAAAGACATAGCCTCGAATTGCTGGCCAGATCTCCTAAACCTAGGAGCATTAAAGACACAAGCAAATTCAGGGCAATCGCTAAAGTCCATCGGCTCAATTTTTATAGGAAGCAAAGGAATAGCTTCGACATTCCTCCTTCTGGCAAGCTCAACGCGCTCCGAGCACTTAGCAATGAACGAAGTAAAAAAGTCAAAAACATCAAACTCGCTATGATGATAGAACTCATGGCAGAATTCCCAAAAATCACTACGGCATGCATTTGGATAACGCCGTTGAAATTCTTCCCATGCGAAGCCAGACACGCACAGGGGACCATCCCGCATGGCCAAGGGTGCAAGTTCAAGAACACCTCCCTCATCAGGGATCTGAATATATACAAATTTACAAGTTTAAAATCTCTCAACAAAATCTCAAAAGTCATTGGATCTGACAAAGCTAAACCTTCGGATCAGCATCGGATGCCCCGGCTCCAGCTTTGCCCTGGCCTGCTCCAGCTCTTGAAGTGGAAGCCCCAGCGGCAGCAGCAGCAGCGGCGGCAGCATCGGCTTCAGCTTTCTGCTGCATCTCGATCGCGAACAGCTCCTTAGCCTGAGACAAAATAAGCTATCAGAAGAGCATAATTGCAAGTGTTGATGAAAAAATAAACAAAAATAAAAGCAGGGCAAACGAAACTAACATTGTCAAGTCGATCATGAGCCGTACGACGGGCACATTCTCGACCACTAACAGACCAAAACTTCCTCAAAAACACCCCACGGGTAGCCACAACAGCTTCGCTGAATACGTCATCCTTATCAGGATTAAGGGCAGCAGGGAAATGATATTCCCTCCTCAAGAAGCTCTTGTAATGAGAACAGCCCTGGTCCGAAAGTAGTTTGAAGGCGTTGGTTATGCATGTGCCAGCTGCATAGTCCCCAACCTTGGACAGAACATCCGGAAGGAACTTGAACTCATCGTCAAGCGAGTCAAAAAGCTTCTCGAAGCTGTAATCCTGATTCGGAAAAGGAAGGGGCTCCCCACCATACTGCTTGAGGGCTGCTTCGTACTCCCGATACACCTTAGAGCCACGATAATAGAACTCCTCTTCCATCTTTTTTTTCAGTACGAAGCTTCTTAATAGCGGCCCTGTGCCTGTTAGCTTCGTTGCTCAGAGAGTTCTTCATGTCAACAGCAACAAGGAGATCCTTCTTGTACTTCTCGGCGTCAGCAGAGAACTTCTCCTTTGCACCTTCCAAACTCTTTATTTGATTCTTCAACTCATGGACTAAGGAAGCATCTTCGACTATCTTAGTACGAAGCCCTTCAATAGTTTCGGCGTTACGAGTGCGCTCGGCTTCAAGACTAGCCACTTTATCCTTAAGTGCAGACATCTCTGTATAAGCACCTTCACGTTGCACATGAAACTGTTCCTTTTCAGCTTCAAGAGCTTCCTTAAGCTTGGCAATATCGGCTTGCTCAGAAGCCCATTTTCCGCGCTCCTTCCGCAAAGCCTCCAATTCGGCTCTCTCGCTCTCAATATCATTGAGACGAACCGGAAGGCGCGCGCACATTTCATGAAGTGAAATCATTGACTGAAAACAAAGGCAATAATTTAAATGAAGCCAAAAATAAAACAGAAACACAAGGTCGAAGGAAGCATCAATTACCATCATATTGCCAGTGATGCACGACCCAACAACGAGATCAAGATCAAAATTCTTCGCACGATTCTCAAACTCTACAGAAAACATTATAATTAGTAACGAAGCCAAAAATGACATGGCAAAGAAAAACAAGAGAGCAAATAATTCCATCTGGAGAAAAATCAGGGACATCGTTCATAGAACGAAGCCCATCTCGACAAAGACGATTAACAAATGAATCAACGCCAATATTGGCAGTGCCTGAAACATCACACGAATCATCGAAAAGAGCTGGATTAAGCAAATGCAAAATGAAGCTAAAAGCAAACATTACCTTCCACAGGGACAGGCCTCGAATCAGCTTTAGCCGGGCTGGCAGAGGGTTCAGCTTCAGCGTCTTATACATGAACCACAGGTGAGGCAGTAGTTTGCAAAGCATCGCCTGAACCCTCGCCAGCTTCGGCAGCAGGCTTAAGATGCTCAACATCCTCCCGAACAATCTCAAGAGGAGACTTAGCCGCCGCCTTAGCAAGAACATCAAGAGAAGAAGGCAGGACTTGGGACGATGAAACTTCAAAGTCTGCAGGAGCTAAATCCCTAGTCTCATCCTCTCTCAAAAGGCGGCTGTAGCTAACATCGTCCTCTTCCTCATCAACACACCCCGGGATACGAACCCGGAGGTAAGAACCAGTAGGCAATTTCACTGGAGAAAACAAACACAAGTTAGCAAAAACAACCTAAAGAGATGAAACACAACACAAACAACTAACCTCCAAAATTAAGGTCTATAGCTGCCGAAGCCGCAGCAAGGCCAGAAGAGGACACCGCCACGGTAGCAGAAGCCGGAGCGGCAGGGGCAACAGGCGCAGCAGAAGAAGGCACTACCAAAGTGGCAGAAGCTGGAGCAGTAGAGGGTGCAGCCGGAGCCACTGGGGCTGCAGACGAAGCCGCCGGGGGCGGAGGCGCACTGGAAATCGGCGTAACAGGCAAGGCACCGCTCAACCGTTGCCGCTTTGAAGCTTTGAACGATGTGGTGGATGCACGCTTCTTAGTCGGGATGGCTTTGGTGCCATGACCTCTTGCTTGACCCCCACGAACAGAAGGAGCCGCCGCACGACTGCCCCCGGCTTCATCATCACCATCGTCAGATCCGCCACCCGTGGCACGACCTCCGCCACGACCCTTTCTACCACGCCCACGGGTTGTCTTCGGAAGCAGCTGCGTGCTCGGGTGATCAGAAGCCATAAGCTTCTTTCCAGGTTTGGGAGGAGCAACACGTTGAGGATAGTTGACCTTCATCTCCTCAAAAACCCTGTTAAAGCGATATCCGCCAAGCAGAGCGACACAACTCTCATGCTCTTTCGACGTATACTTTCCAAGTATTATGTCAGCCATCAACTCGATGGACTGAACAAAGGCATAGTCAGACATATGAGGGGGCTTCGTAGCCCCAAAACGAGGAAAACACATGTATGGAAGCCCTCGATATGGCTTCACGTCGACAACGAACGGTTTCCACTTTGTCGAGAGAAAATTCACGCCCATGGCAAGGCCTTCTTCAATAAGATCGCGGCTGCTGCTGATACGACTCGCTTTGAAAAAAGCTAATTCACAACGGCTATAGTTAGGCACCTTCGGATCGAAAGGAAGACAAGAAACGAAATTGCTCGGAAGGACTAGGCCATGTAAAGGGAAGCTTATTTGCTTTGTGCCATCCTCCAAGATTCTCTCCAACGGAGGCACCTTCACGTACAGCCAGTATTTACGCCAGTTTCGATCCCAGGCATTCTTCTGACTGAAGGTAAGCTCTACCTTCTCCAGGTCAGTAAGATGACGGCGGGCACAGAAGCTGATGCTGCCATAATCAGGCTCATACTCAACACCGTCAATCTCAACGGCCTTCGTCTGGCGATGGCCCTCAAAATACCGGACGAAACCGTCAACATCAACATCAGATCCATTGGTCTTAACTGCCCAAAAGAACCAAAGCAGATGGGTGATACCATTGGGAGTGAGATGATAGAGTTGAATTCCGAACCTCCCAAGCATCTCTGCAATGATGTTGTGAATTGGCATCCGAAGCCCAGCAGTGAAAAAATCCCGGAATACAATAGCCTCGTCAGGATGAGGGGCAGGAGTGACTTCGTTACCAGGGGCACGGTCATGTCCAGCAGGGAAATAGCCCTTCTCTTCATGAAACTTAATCAAGGCATCACTCACGAAAGACTTCCCAAAAACAATGGTTTGAGGCTTCTTCTTCGGATCGACTAGGTCCGACACATCCGCCTCAACATCCTCAATGGCTTCATCTGCCAAGGACTCGGCATCTCCATCATCTTCCCCGCCATCAGAATTCCCACTATCATCTGCAGGGGCCTTGCCCCGAGGATCTGCTTCTATGTTACTAGCTACCCCTTCAAGCTGAGCAGCAAAAGCGACAGCTTCGTCATCAGTCATCGCGACAGGATTATGGGAACCTTCCCCTTCTGAATCAGAAGCGCCAATCAAATGAACGGTCTGCTTCGTACGAGCCGCTATCCAAAATCAAAAACAACAATGAGCAAACGAAGCAGCTAAGAGAAAACCAAACAGAGAAATGAAGCAATTTGACTTAAACTAAGAAAGTTTACTTACTTGTTACCGAAGCGGAAAAAACCCAGAAAAGCTAAAGCTTGCGAAGTAGTGGAAAGCGTCAGCAGCAAGCTATCGCAGAAAACTTGAAAGCGAAGCAAGTAAAGTTACCCCCCCTTCGGTCCTATTTATAGGCGGGTAAAAAATCCGACCGTTAACCGTCTCGGTAAATGAACTGTCGCAGAAGTTCAAAATCAACGAAGGCAAATAAAAACAACGGTAAAAAATACGACCGTTGCTTGCCTCAAAAACTGAACCGCCTAAACGAGATCAAAGAAAACGAAGCCAATCTCAATGAGTTAAAAAGGCAATCGAAGCCAAAGCAAAAAATTAAAATAAGATACCCACTCGGGCTTTACTCCAACGGGAGGAGGCGTTTCTCTGGCAGGTAGACAATCCAAGTTTCGTGAAGCTCAGCCTGTTGAAGAAAGCCCTCGTCCGCGAGGGGCTACTGTTGGGGGTTGGCCTGCCAAGAAACACCTTCTAACAAATTTCCAACAAACTTATTGAACACATTGGCTTCATTTATAAAGGGGAGACTATTTTTGGCTTCGTCTCTGTATGTCACCCCAAGAACAGCTTCGTATCTGAGAATGAACAAAGTATCAAACATGATCACAAAACAGCTTTTGTCCTTGTTTTAATGAAATAGAGATATTGTTGAGTACTAAAAGTGATGAGTGAGACCCTGGTCTGCTTCGTTCGTGGCTTTAGTGCAGGATTGATGCGGAGCTAACAGATTCGGACACCAGAGGAGCAAGGACGTCTCGGTGGCTGAGTCAGAAGCAGGCTGCGAAGCTGATTGCACCTTCCGGCACACCGACGAAGCCAGGGAAGACCAAGTCCAAACCGAGTCATACACGGTGTGACTAGTCCACGCATTCACATTGTTGGTTGCGAATGTACAGTTATGTCCCTGGAACATCTAAATTGTATAGTCTAGAGGATGATGCCTAGTTTTCAAGGGCATAAGAGGAATGTAAAAGTGCCCTTTGGCCTCCCTATAAAAGAAGACCCAGGGCCAACGTGTAAAGGGCTGATTCCTGATAACACTGTTGATAAGTGATATATTGTTGCTTGTCACCTTTTCTCTGTCTTGGCTACTATTTGGGATTATTGGCTTCGGTCAGTAACCCAACAGATGTGATCAATTTGATCATGGATAATTCCCATCTATAATTTTGCCTTACACTAAAGTCCTTAACCCCTAGAATACCTTTGCACACACTTTGGGTATATTGGACCTGTCACATAGTGCACAAAAAAGGAGAAGGCGACCAGGCTCAAGGCCAGGTCGGCCGACCCCACCAGGTCGGCCGACTAGCCACTGAGCCCGATCAGCCCTATCCTCTGCAAACGTTCCACTCCAACGTCTCTGAAGCCGTTCCGCGGTGGATGAGCGATTCAACCTCTGATCGATCCGAGAAGAGGGTTGTTCTTTCTTTAAATTTCCACCCATCCTCTTCTCCCCTCTCATCTGAGTTCTTCCTCGCCCACATTCTGAAATCACCGAGCCACACCTTCCAAATCCCCAAAGATGGCCGGAAGGAGCCACCCCAAATCCCGATCGACCTTTGATCTAGAGGGAGAGCCCACTCCGGCGAATCAACTGGTGCCAATTAACCTGGAGCAAGCCATGGCCGTGGTAGTATCCCCACTGGCTAGCCTCCCACCTGAGGAGGACGCGAGAGGCCGTACCAGGGGGTCGGTCGACGCCCTAGGTCGAGCGACCGGCCCTAGTGGCCCCTCGGCGTCCCGCTCGGCGGCTCGGTCTCAGTCTCTGAGAAGGTCCCAAAGGCGTGATGCACGGGCGTCAAGCCTATACAGAAGGCCGACGACGGGGCAACTCACTCCGAAGAAGACGTCGGCGGCCACTCCTACCAAGGGGGATGGACTCCCTATGCTTCAACCAGGGGAGAAGCTAAAGGAAGTGGTCAGGAACAAGTGGGATGACGTCGTGGTGTATCACTATACATCCGACGTGTCCATCTACTCGCCCGCTAGCACCCCGGAGCCGTGTTTTCGGGTCTTTGGGGAAACGAAACCCGGAGGCGGCTACGGAAAGGGGCTGTTCCCTCCCCTCACACCTGAGGAGAGGAAGGAGTTGGAGGAGTTGATGGAGTCTTCACCCGCCGGTAAGATCAAGAGGCATATCAAGCCTCCTCCAATTCACAGGCCTGGGGGTCACTATGAAAGTGATGATGAAAAGGCCCCCATGGCTCCCTCCAACGCAGAGTTGCTAGAGTTGATTAATCAACTCGGTCGTGACTATGCTAAGTTGGAGAAGAGGTTCGCTGAAGAGCGACTTGAGCGCTTGAACCTTCAAGACGACTTTGATATGCTGCGTAGATCAACAGTCGTGAAGCTCAAGCGCTTTGCCAAAGCCGTAGGGAATGAAGACCTCTACAATGCGCCTTAGGCACCCTAGGCTTTAGAATAGGATAGGCACATTAGCTTTAATTCTTTCATTATTTCATTTCTTTATTTCATTATGCTATAATGTGCCTATGCTATGATAAATAAAATAAAATGTTTAGTGTATTAGGATCGTGTCTTTTGTTTCCACATGTTTTTGAATAAAAGGTACAAGTGTGGGGGAGACTTGTAACGGGAAACAGTGTGATCCAATGCGAAACAGAGCATAGCAGAACGAAACAGAACAGCATGCGAAAGATCTGAACCAGAGGGATCACCCCCAGGTCGCCCGACCCCACCAGGTCGGCCGACCTAGCCTGGGTCCCACCTGCCCCCCGCTTCTTCCTGCACGCTGGTTTGATCATCTTGAACCTTGTTTCAGTTGAATACTTGCAGAACCTGATCATGGAATTCAGAACTTAACTAAAACTTAACCCTTCCAACTTCTCCATCACATGGAAATTTATTGACTTACATGTATTTTATTCCCTATACCTTTTGGCTTGTGGATATCTTCATTTAGGAACCCATGTCATCTAAGTTATTGCATTTTGAGATATGGCTTTTATATGAGGGATGCTCTTACTTATTCAAGTGCTTGGAATTTTTGAAAAGTTTTAAAACTTTTTAACCTTGCTAAGCTCCTCATGAGAGACAACTACTTACATTTATAATCAAGCATATCTTTTAAGCTTTGAGTTGTTTCAAGGTTTGTGACCCTTGTTAGAGATACTTCATGTTTTTAAAGTCAAGATCACGTACACTCCACCATAAAAAGCTAAACCCTTACACTGAGGGTAAAGCAAAACATGCCTTTATGTCATATTCATGAATAAATACTCCTAAAATGGCATTCTTCCCAAAATCAAGATGAAAAAAATATATGGGCTATATGCATAGGAAAAAAAAGAGAAAAAGACTCATGCTACAAAAAGCATTGAGTGAAAAAAAAGAGAGAGAAGTGCAATAGCCCATATCCAAAAAAAAGAGAAAAGAAAAAGGGAAGAAAGCCAATACAAAGGATTACCATTACATTACCACTTCATATCATACACTTGCACATCTTGACTTAATTACATGACTTGTCTCTGACTTGGATCCAGCTCTTGGAATGACAACATAAGTGACATAAGGTATGTATCTTGAGAGCTCCACATACAAAGTTTCATTTAGGAGAGTATGAGTGTTGTCCAACCACCATGAATATCCAAAGAGAAACTCTTTGAGGAGCAAAGCATTGGTTTTCTTTGCAAAATTTTGAAAACCCAAGTACTTAAGGGTAAGGTGTGTCATGTCATAAAGAGGTTGTTCCTTTCTCCAATAACTCAAGAAGACATGTTAGCCACTCAATATAATTCCACTAAGCCTAAATGTTTGGGAATAACCTATATGTTTGTTTATATTTATTTCTGTAATGAATTTTAATCTTTACTCGAGGATGAGTAAAGAATAAGTGTGGGGGAGTTTGTTGGCGACCCTCCACTTGTACCTCGACGGATGCAAGCTACTCAGTAAGTATCCGAGATTCAACTAGTACTCAAGTCTGAGTTATAGAAAGCTGAGTTGTCTATTGTGCTTATGGGTTCGTTGCTTTATTCATAAAGTATTCTAATCTCTGATCAAGGTTAGGATAGCTGATATTATCTTAGGCGTGGTGCTTAGGTGTATATCTGCCCTCGTTTGCCTCATAGCCCCATGGATTAGAAGAGGTAGGCAGCAGGTGGTGACAGCCCTATCCGTCCTTTGTAATCCTCCACGTTCGGGTACGGCGTAGAGCTGTTTGCCGGCAATTTCCTAGAGGTCTAGGATACCCTGGTGCCCAAAGCAAGCATAGGAGAATTCCCTTCGCTATATTCACAGCCTTAGTGCTAAGTTATCCTCTCTACCTAGCCTTTATATACACTCGGTCGATCCGGTCAACTTTAGTAATTAGACAGTGCCTTTACGTTCCCCATGCATTCGATACCTGGTTTACTCACGGGTGAAAGCTACTTCGACAGTCGTGCGCTTGCGGACTTTCTGTTTGCCACCGCTGGTGTCAACAAGCTTTCTAGCACTGTTGCCAGGGAACGGTAGCTGTTGTCTAAGAACTACGGTTGCCCGTTTATCTTTTATTTTATATTTCTTTTATTTTTGTTTTCAACCATGGATTCAACCCAAATTCATGAGTTCTCTGCTCCAAAGGGCGAATTATTGGAGCCGCACCCCTCGTCAAATCCTATTTTAACTGATAGCTATGAACTTCGCCCTGCCTTCATAGCTATGGTCCAGGACATATCCTTCTCAGGAAGTGATGGTGAAAACCCATACCGTCACTTGCACGAATTTGATTTGCTCTGTTCGTGCCTGGTTATATCAGGCATGACTCAGGCAACGATAAGATGGAAGCTCTTCCCGTTCTCTCTCAAAGAGAGAGCAAGGAAGTGGTATGACCATACCGTTGGGCTAACGAACGGTGAATGGGAAAAGTTATGGGACAAGTTTTGTCTTGGATACTTCCCCGTTCACCGGATCTGTGCACTTCGAGAGGAAATTATTAACTTCCAACAACGAGAGAAGGAAACGATCGTGAAAGCATGGGACCGGTTCCAGGAATCGTGTCTAATCGGAACAGATCTAGGTTTCCTAGACTACATGCTCATGTAGCATTTTCGGTCTAGGTTGAATAGTGAAGATGCCCGGTACATAGACATAGCAGCCGGAGGCTCATTCCTACACATAACCCCGGCCAGAGCGAAATCAGTCCTAGCAGCCATCCGGGAAAACTCTCCTGCTGACGCGGATGAAACTGAGCAAGAAGATCCCCAAGTAGAACCCGTAGACTTGCCCAGTCCAGCTCCTGAGACCCCATCCGTCAAGGAAGAGGAGACTCAACCTCTCCGATTACCCTTTGATTCCGAGGAAGACTTCTTTGAAGACTTTGGGAATACCTCGAGCTACACAACACAGAAAAAGCCTACGGTAGAGACCCCCTCCATTTATATGGAGACAGTATTTCTGAACGAAACCGTGAAGGAGCTTATTTCGATCTTAAACACGGAATGGTCAAATGAGGCTGAGTTTTCTTCTGAACTCATTCAGATTGACTCACCTTCACAGACCATTCGAGGTTTCATGAGCAAGGTGGTTGTAGACTTTTGATCATTGTCTGCAGAACCTAGATAAGGTGCTACAAAGATGCCAAGATAAGGACCTGGTGCTAAACTGGGAAAAGTGTCATTTCATGATCCGAGAGGGTATAGTGCTAGGACACTTAGTGTCCAAAGAGGGATAGAGGTAGATAGAGCGAAAATTGAAGGCATAGAAAGGCTTCCACCTCCTACCAATGTCAAGGGGATCCGTAGCTTCCTAGGACATACGGGGTTTTACCGGTGCTTCATTAAAGACTTCTCTTAGATAGCCAGGCCCCTCACTAACTTATTAGCTAAAGATGTACCCTTCAACTTCGATGATGAGTGTTTACATGCCTTTACCATCCTAAAGAACGCTCTCATCTCAGCACCAGTCATTCAACCCCCTGACTAGACGCTGCCTTTCGAGATTATGTGTGATGCTAGTGATTATGCTGTTGGTGCTGTCTTTGGACAAACCAAAAATAAGAATCATCATGCTATCTCGTATGCTAATAAAACTTTGACAGGAGCTCAACTTAACTATGCTACCACTGAAAAGGAGCTCTTGGCCATAGTTTTTGCTATAGACAAGTTTAGATCTTACTTGGTAGGAGCTAAGGTGATTGTCTACACCGATCATGCTGCCTTAAAATATCTGCTTACCAAGAAAGATGCTAAACCCCGCCTTATCCGCTGGATTTCTTACTCCAAGAATTTGACTTGGAAATTAAAGATAAAAAGGGAGTAGAAAATTTGGTAGCAGATCATTTGTCATGTATGCAGTTTACTGACATGCAGGATCTACAAATAAATGACTTCCTGCGCGATGACACCCTACTCAAGGTGACTGCCTCTGACCCCTGGTATACAAATATTGTGAACTTTATGGTTGCAGGATATGTACCGCCAGGGAAGAACAAGAGAAGGCTTATCGACGAGAGTAGATTCCGTCTATGGGATGAACCATACCTGTACAGGGTATGTTTAGATGGCATGCTATTGACGCTCGTTAGCGACACACTTTTAGTGCTATTTAAGTGGTCTTTTGGGACCAATTCATATACTAACCCGCCAATTGGCACTTGAAATAACCCTGTTTTTGCATATACATGTATTTTTGGAGGATTTTGGTTTACGCAGGTTTTTGAGCTATAAATGAGCACTTTTGGACAGAGACCAAGATCATGCGTAGCACGGAGGAATGAAGGCCATGTGACTCAGATTTCGTTCGCTCTCATCTTTGGTGAACCAACCTTCAAGAATGTGGAAGGGCAAAGCCTTAAAGATAAGGTCGGATGACTTCGAGATCAAGGCGAATCAGGCAGACATATGGAAAGCTATCAAGACCCAATCTTATCCCAAAGCAACCGACGTCAAATACCCACATGCATTGGCAAATCTACTCCTAGAGGATCTAGAAGTTTGCACGCGAAAGATGGGACCGAGGGGCCACAAAAAAGCCCTGGGCTGGCCGGCCCAGGGGGGCCAGGCCGGCCGGCCTAGCATGTTTCTGCGCCGCCTCGATCTCCCCTTCGAGCTAGGGTTTTCTCGGACTATTTATAGCCCCGATGCCAGGAGCCACGCACATCCATCCACCAGAACTCGGCGAAAATCTAGGGCATACACCAAAAGGAGACGACGACCATCGCAAGTCCTCGAAGTTGTCTAGGGGATGGCTTAGGCCAACCGTAGCCACCATAGCCTCCCTGCGTGGTTGTGCCATGGTGGAGTTCATGAGCTAGTTGGAGTCATCAATGGTATGTACTTGGTGGTGATGATTCAAACGCATCTATTATATGAGTTATGTTCTTCATGTCATCCGACCTCTTAGCGACTCAATGCCTTCTTCTATGCTTTTTACCTATCATGAATATGTTTGTTCCCTAGTCTACTTCATATGTTTAGACTATATAGCATGCTTTATGTAATCATAGTGATTAGATCTAGCATGTCGACCCTTCATGATATCTAGACACGTTCACTTGTGGACGTGCCCTTGTTACTAGCCACGTCGATAGGGAGCATCGTGACAGGGTGTGATCCAGTGTAGGGTGGAGTTCTCGGGAGGTTGACCGGAGGTAAGGGTTTATAGATTGCTTTGGATGAGATGCATGATGTGCTTGCTCTATTTGGCTAGAACTACAACTAGAAGACAATAGGCCCGTTTATCCTTCGGTTGTGCTTTACCCTTGCCTATGTTTATGGATGAGATCAACCTATACACTACACTCAAATCTTATAGGTTTTACCCCTTTATATGCAATCTACGCTTAATGCTAGGAATAGATCCGTTAGATTAGATGGAAAACCCTAGGTAGTTCATTGTCGATCCACGGATTGATAAACCTTGGATGGAATACTCTAAGGGAAAAGCTACGATGATTCGTGCGCTTGCGGTTCACAATTGGCGTGTCTATGGACCGTCAACAAGCTTTTCTGGCGCCGTTGCCGGGGATCGGCAACTCGAACCCTAGGGAGATCTATCTAATTTTTCGGACTAACCCTAATTTTATTATTGCATATATCTTGTGTTTCTTGTTTGTGTCCAATAAATGCAGGTAAAACCCTAGACACAAAGCGATCAAGAAGTTCTCAACATCCAAATTTTTACAAGTCCAAATCTCACTCAAACAAGTTGATGGCTACATCAAGATCCGCTCTTTAGTGGTAGGTGCTAACTTTTGTTAGTGGCCCATCATCCGCTATCGAGCCCACATACAAAACAAGTAAAGATGAACAAGGTATGCCGCCGTGCCAATTAATTTTTAAGACTATTTTTTCTTAGAGAATTGTTTGCTCAAGCTATAGGTGATGAAACATGCCCCAAAGAAGTCGTGAGATCCAATCGTCAACATCTCCGGAAGGTTGCTGTTGAGACCAGTTTTTTGCCCTTGATCAGAGAAGTACCATGGAAGAAAATTAGAAAATATGAAGCTCCATCAAATTTTCTTTCCAACGCATCAAGAATCGTGAACATTGGAGGTCGGTGCAAGGAGTTATGGTAAAATCTTTTAACTCTACGTGTTCTGAAATCTGTTCAGGACAGAACGTAGTGCCGGAGCAAAACAAGCATAACTCTTTCATCCGGAGTCCATTTAGAGTGAATGAGCACTCGTTAGAAAGGGAATTTGATGCACATCGCAATGGACTAGAAGTATGGTACATGTCCTGTACCCGGTGAAGAGGAATTCAATGAAGAACAGGCCACAGCAAACAACGGAGAAGGTGATGGTAATGTCAAGGGATGATTGGAGGTCCTTGAGCGCAAGTGATGATGATTTGAAGTTGATCAAAACTGGAGGCAATAAGATTAGAAGCACCACGCCACTATGAATCTTCTCCAGTAGGATGCTCAAGAAGCTTCTAATTGAGTGATGCTACCAACGAAGGAAACCGCTCAAATCATCGACATAAAGAGCAAGAGCCCCATAAGATCCCGGCACCTTAGGTAAAGCAAGAACTATGGAGAAGACTCATCATTGGAGCCATGCTACTCGCTGGTGAATCAATGGTGATGACCTTGAATCCTAAGGATGCATAACACGACGCTCTGAAGACCACAAGATCAAGATCATCGACATCTCAGGCTCAATTCTCAAGAAGAAACTCTTCACATCAAAAGTCTGCACAACCTCTGGAGAAAACAGTAGAATATTTTTGAATATTTAAAAGCCTCATGAAGTTTCAGTTTCAACGACACAAGAATCAAGCCAATCAGAGATTCCTACAAGCGGTTATGATCAAAACATCGAAGGTCGTGCATTCTGAAATTTTCTGGACAGCACGCAGCGCTGAAGTAAAATTGTCATAACTCTCTTATTTGAACTCCGTTTAAGATGAATGACAACTCGTTGGAAAGGTAATTTCATAAACTTTTCAATAGATCTATACTTTGGTATATGTTCTGTTCTGAACATATGGAAAATCCACAAAGAAGAGGCAGGAGCAACATGATGAGAACAAGGTAGAGGAGATAATGATGACTACAATAAAGAGGAGGTTGGGCAATACTTTCATCGAGCGTACATGACCAATTTTAGAAGCTTAGAACAAAAGGAGGATCCTCAAGAACTTTGGCATATGAAGACACAAACCGGCGACATTCGATATATAAAGATGTTTTGAGCAAACCACGATGAATTACACAAGGCAACATCAAGCTGCATGGATACTTCGAATTCTCGCACAAAGGACCATGGCTTCACAACAATGAGAAGGTATGTGAGAAAGTCTAGCTCTATGACTTTAAATGAAGTGCTTTGCGGGAGGCAACCCGATCTTTTGTTTATTATCAATCTAATATGACGGTCTATATGTGCTCTTTAATTGAATCATCAAGTAACATTGTACCATTGCTCTAATAAATGCCACAAATTTACATTGTATGATCTGGGCTCGTCATATCTGCTTGCGCTCCGCTCCGTGCTCTCGGAGCTGGTGTTCGGCATGGAGGCATGGAGCCCATCTACGGCGAGGCCATCGGCGCGCCGCCGGAAGCTTCCCATGTTCGTCTGCACTGCACGTCCGCACCGTTCTTTTGCCGGCTGTCTCGCACACTCGAATGTGCGACTCCGCATGGACGTCTCCGGATTGGTGCTCGCCGTCGCGCTCACCAACNATGGATTGATAAACCTTGGATGGAATACTCTAAGGGAAAAGCTACGATGATTCGTGCGCTTGCGGTTCATAATTGGCGTGTCTATGGACCGTCAACAAGCTTTTCTGGCGCCGTTGCCGGGGATCGGCAACTCGAACCCTAGGGAGATCTATCTAATTTTTCGGACTAACCCTAATTTTATTATTGCATATATCTTGTGTTTCTTGTTTGTGTCCAATAAATGCAGGTAAAACCCTAGACACAAAGCGATCAAGAAGTTCTCAACATCCAAATTTTTACAAGTCCAAATCTCACTCAAACAAGTTGATGGCTACATCAAGATCCGCTCTTTAGTGGTAGGTGCTAACTTTTGTTAGTGGCCCATCATCCGCTATCGAGCCCACATACAAAACAAGTAAAGATGAACAAGGTATGCCGCCGTGCCAATTAATTTTTAAGACTATTTTTTCTTAGAGAATTGTTTGCTCAAGCTATAGGTGATGAAACATGCCCCAAAGAAGTCGTGAGATCCAATCGTCAACATCTCCGGAAGGTTGCTGTTGAGACCAGTTTTTTGCCCTTGATCAGAGAAGTACCATGGAAGAAAATTAGAAAATATGAAGCTCCATCAAATTTTCTTTCCAACGCATCAAGAATCGTGAACATTGGAGGTCGGTGCAAGGAGTTATGGTAAAATCTTTTAACTCTACGTGTTCTGAAATCTGTTCAGGACAGAACGTAGTGCCGGAGCAAAACAAGCATAACTCTTTCATCCGGAGTCCATTTAGAGTGAATGAGCACTCGTTAGAAAGGGAATTTGATGCACATCGCAATGGACTAGAAGTATGGTACATGTCCTGTACCCGGTGAAGAGGAATTCAATGAAGAACAGGCCACAGCAAACAACGGAGAAGGTGATGGTAATGTCAAGGGATGATTGGAGGTCCTTGAGCGCAAGTGATGATGATTTGAAGTTGATCAAAACTGGAGGCAATAAGATTAGAAGCACCACGCCACTATGAATCTTCTCCAGTAGGATGCTCAAGAAGCTTCTAATTGAGTGATGCTACCAACGAAGGAAACCGCTCAAATCATCGACATAAAGAGCAAGAGCCCCATAAGATCCCGGCACCTTAGGTAAAGCAAGAACTATGGAGAAGACTCATCATTGGAGCCATGCTACTCGCTGGTGAATCAATGGTGATGACCTTGAATCCTAAGGATGCATAACACGACGCTCTGAAGACCACAAGATCAAGATCATCGACATCTCAGGCTCAATTCTCAAGAAGAAACTCTTCACATCAAAAGTCTGCACAACCTCTGGAGAAAACAGTAGAATATTTTTGAATATTTAAAAGCCTCATGAAGTTTCAGTTTCAACGACACAAGAATCAAGCCAATCAGAGATTCCTACAAGCGGTTATGATCAAAACATCGAAGGTCGTGCATTCTGAAATTTTCTGGACAGCACGCAGCGCTGAAGTAAAATTGTCATAACTCTCTTATTTGAACTCCGTTTAAGATGAATGACAACTCGTTGGAAAGGTAATTTCATAAACTTTTCAATAGATCTATACTTTGGTATATGTTCTGTTCTGAACATATGGAAAATCCACAAAGAAGAGGCAGGAGCAACATGATGAGAACAAGGTAGAGGAGATAATGATGACTACAATAAAGAGGAGGTTGGGCAATACTTTCATCGAGCGTACATGACCAATTTTAGAAGCTTAGAACAAAAGGAGGATCCTCAAGAACTTTGGCATATGAAGACACAAACCGGCGACATTCGATATATAAAGATGTTTTGAGCAAACCACGATGAATTACACAAGGCAACATCAAGCTGCATGGATACTTCGAATTCTCGCACAAAGGACCATGGCTTCACAACAATGAGAAGGTATGTGAGAAAGTCTAGCTCTATGACTTTAAATGAAGTGCTTTGCGGGAGGCAACCCGATCTTTTGTTTATTATCAATCTAATATGACGGTCTATATGTGCTCTTTAATTGAATCATCAAGTAACATTGTACCATTGCTCTAATAAATGCCACAAATTTACATTGTATGATCTAAATGTTATTGAGGGAGCAGTTTGTTATTTGATCTTGAAAAACTTGTAGACCCTTTTGTGTGCCTATTAGTGTTTAGAGTCTTTTTCTTTGAGTCTTTTTAGAGAGACATATGAGGTATGACATCACCCTTTGATTCTAAACTTGTGGCTAGTCAACTTAGGCTAATTTTTGTTTTGTTTTTAGAACACCGCATCATGTCATATCAATTTGTTCATCCACCTCGTGTTGCACTCCATGCCATATTGTTCTCACCCTTGCATTGCATTGCATTGCATGTTTTGTTTTGATCTAACTTTTTGTTAAAAACCACCTAAGCCTTCCTATCACCCCGCCAAAAACCGTAGCCAACAAGGGTAGGATTGACTTGTGTTGATCGGCTTGCTACACCATTCATATTAGCCAAGTCAATCTCTATTTCTTGTCCTAACTGAAGACTTTGACTAGCCTCCCTACGAGATCCTAAACCTTGGGAAAATGTCTCATACCCATAGCCATCCTAAAACCATAGGATTTATTTTTCACCCAATGAAACAACCTTTGTTTTTCTTTTTGTTTTCAACCACCTTAGGTAGATTTTCTAAACTTGACTCCTCTCTTCAAAATTCTTGTTTTAAGCCAAAAATATAGGATACCCATGAGCCTTCCCCTAAACCTCGTTAGCTAGATTGTTCAGTTCTTTTCGATGAATGGTTTTCCTGTCGACAATGCTTCACTTCTTATGAGGAGGTTGGCCAAGCTTTGTCGCTCTAAGCAATTACTTTTGAATTGATTGCGGAACAACATTGAAAGACCTTTCAAATCTTGCTAACTCTTTGCATTTGCATTTTGCATCCACTCCATCATTCCATCATGCATTTGTTGGCTTGGCTTTTTCATGAAACTTAATGATGAATGCTTTCATATCTATGTTAATGCTTGGATGGCATTTTCCTTTAGCAATCTTGTGTAAACATGGTGTTTAGACATGATCACGGACCATCATTATTTAGTTTTGTAAGCCTTGTTAGCATCTACATTGCATTGGTTGGTTTATAAGCTTTGCAATGCGCTCTATTTTTCTTGTGCTATGAGGAATTACTGACCTTAGGATAGACATGATGTTTTAACCTTGGTTAATAAATCTTTATGACTATAGAGAAATTGGGCAATCTAGTTGTAAATATAGTGTTTAGAACTAGGTGTAAATATTGTCTTTATTTATATTCTTTCCTCTCATTTGCATACTCACTTCGTACACACGCACTCCCATTAGGTTTTTATTTTTCTCTTTTACTAGGTTAATTATGCCACAAGTTAAGGTCTTAGGGATGTCATTAGTTGCTGGCATTTGCTTATACTCCCGACCGTCACCCCGGGGGTAGATTGTGCGTCTCAATTATTTTGCAGGTATGACGAGGGAATCCCATGAATTCATGATCAAAGTTGCATCCAAGATCGTTAACATCTCTGAAGATTGAAAGGGACGCTGCTGTTTTCATCGAAAATCTGCACATGTTCAGAGATGTACAAGGAACAAAAAGTTGATATTCAGAAGCTCCATCAAATTCTCATTCCAACACATCCAAGATCAATGAATTTGAAGACCCATACAAGGAGATACGACAAAAACATTGGGCGCTGCACGTTCTGAAATCAGCTCGGGACAGATTGCAGTGCTGGAATAAAATGGGCATAACTCTTTTGTTCGAAATCCTTTTTGGGCAAATGATGACTCGTTGGAAAGAGAAATTTGTGCACTTGCAATGGAGCAATGGTTCAGTACATGTTCTGTTCTGAAAATAAAGAAAAAATTCATGGAAGATGAAGCAGCAATGAAGACAACAAGCAAGGAGATGATAATGGTACGAAGAATGATTGGGACCATGGCTTGATGACAAGAAGAGGTTGAAGAAAGTTAAGGCAACAAAGGTGAAGAAGCATAAAGATAATCTCCAAACACACGGCGGAAGAACTTCAAGAATCACATGACGGTTCACCATCTTCTTTCCCGCTTAGCAACATGCTAAGCATGGGGGAGGACTTGTTGGACGAGAAGGAAAAGACCATTTGGAGTACAATGATTGTGTTCATCATAAGATGCTCAAGATTCTTCTTCCATGCTTAAGCATGGGGGAAGCCGCGCTATATATATACACTTCATGACAAGCATCGAAAAAGGATGGTAACTCTTCCTCAACCTTCTCTTTGTTCATCTACTTCTTAATGCTTGTATATATGTATGCCATCGACCATAGGTTAAAAACCTTTGTATATCTCTCTCATTAATAACATGGCTACTAGGAGGATAACCTAGTTTTGTTTTTGTTTTTCATAAATAATGACCACCACCACTTTGTGCTCACCACGATGGCATATTTTGAATGCCTTTGCTTATGGAAAAGTGAAGAAAGTTGCCGTCTTATTTTACCTATATAGTGTTGTATATGACTTGACCATTTGCTCTCCATAAAATGAACTGAAATTGATATAAATACTGGCTCTTTTATTTGTGGAGGTTAAATGACTAAATTCTAGACCCACATATTCCTTATTGATTTAAGTTTACTGATGACCTTATGCCTTGTATTGTTTTATTTAAAACTTGATTCTTATGCTATCTACATTCGTGAATCTCTTGCAAAGTTCTATCTACCAAAGCCTTTACATATACATGCCCTATCATGATGAAACCTTTAGAACTGCAAACTTATATTTTGATGAGTTAGATTAAGATTGATTTCTATGGTTCGAGACTAAGAAGCTGGCCATTCCATGTTGTTTACCTTCCTTTTGCTAGCCTTTCTATCCATGCATTGTGAGTTTCTACACTGAAAACTTCGCAAACTTCGCTAGATATCCACCCTAAACCCAAACATCTTTTTGTGATTACCTCCTTGACCACAACTCACAATTGAGTATGGATCATTTTCTTGATGGAAATCCACAAGAATCGAGGGCTTAATTTAGAGGACATCAATTTGGGAGGCATCAATGAGAAACTCCCTAAAGATTCAAGTGTTTTTCTAGAAGATCAAGATGGACTTTGTGTACTTACTTCAGCAATTATCAACCCTCACTTCTATGCTTGAGGACGAGCAATCGTTTAAGCATGGAGGGAGGATGCTGAGTAAGTACTATGTTGCCAAAAGTTCTAAGGAGCAAAAAGAAAGAAAAATGTGGAAAAATAAAAGAAAGAAAGAAAGGAAATAAAAATGAAAGGAAAAAATGAAAGAAAGAAAGAAAGAAAAGAGAAATAATGCTCCTTAGTTCTTTTAGCTTCATCGATTCCAAGTGCTTTCAAGATAATTCCATACTCAATTCTCCAACCATGTGCAATCCGATAACGAGGACTTTATTTGTGCCTCGGGATCATCCACTTGCCACTTGCACATGTCCACCTACCTAAATGTGTGTGTTCCATCCCTCTCCCTTTCCAACATTTATTCTCCGTGGCCTTTTTGACTAGTCTCGGTAATTCCAACAGAGCTCTCTTTTAGTTTGACAATATTTCAAATATAATGTTTTGCTAGGATTGTTTTTACCTATCAAGCTCCACATAAGCCTTTCACTTTCATATATGAGTAGAATAGGTTGAAAATAATCTAGTATAGGCTTGAGCGACTTGATGAGATGAGTGTTCCCATGAGCTTTTGCAAGAGGATCTCACTTATGTTGGATATGCATCTTTTTGAAAACTCTTCACGATGGAACAAGGTAAAGGTCTAAAGTTCACTTAAGTTCAAGAGCATTTCATTTATTTATTATTGTGGCTTATTCTTTATTGCTAGTCTATCTTCCATAATGAAAAGTAGCCGGTCACAATTTGAACTTTAAATGCTAAACACTTGAGAGCAATGTGTCTTGTTGTGTATAACTAAGTGTAGGGAAGACATTGAAGGGCAACACTGATTTCCTTGTTAAGCAAAGATCTTGGACTTACTCGAGGACGAGCAAGGCTAAAGCATGGGGGGATTGTTGACGCTCGTTAGCGACACACTTTTAGTGCTATTTAAGTGGTGTTTTGGGACCAACTCATATACTAACCCGCCACTTGGCACTTGAAATAACCCCGTTTTCGCATATGCATGTATTTTTGGAGGATTTTGGTTTACGCAGGTTTTCGAGCTATAAATGAGCACTTTTGGACAAAGACCAAGATAATGCGTAGCGCGGAGGAATGAAGTCCATGTGACTCAGATTTTGTTCGCTCTCATCTATGGTGAACCAACCTCCAAGAATGTGGAAGGGCAAAGACTTGAAGATAAGGTCGGATGACTTCAGGATCAAGGCGAATCAGGCAGACATATGGAAAGCAATCAAGATCCAATCTTATCTTGAAGCAACCGACGTCAAATACCCAAATGCATTGGCAAATCAACTCCTGAAAGATCTAGAAGATTGCACGCAAAAGATGGGATTGAGGGGCCACAAAAAAGCCCTGGGCCGGCCGGCCCAGGGGGGCCAGGCCGGCCGGCCTAGCATGTTTCTACACCGCCTTGACCTCCCCTTCGAGCTAGAGTTTTCTCAGACTATTTATAGCCCCGATGCCAGGAGCCACGCACATCCATCCACCAGAACTCGGCGAAAACCTAGGGCATACATCAAAAGGAGACGGCGGCCGTTGCAAGTCCTCGAAGTTGTCTAGGGGATGGCTTAGGCCAACCATAGCCACCATAGCCTCCCTGCGTGGTTGTGCCATGGTGGAGTTCATGAGCTAGTTGGAGTCATCAATGGTATGTACTTGGTGGTGATGATTCAAACACATCTATTATATGAGTTATGTTCTTCATGTCATCCGATCTCTTAGCGACTCAATGCCTTCTTCCATGCTTTCTACCTATCATGAATATGTTTGTTCCCTAGTCTACTTCATATGTTTAGACTATATAGCATGCTTTATGTAATCATGGTGATTAGATCTAGCATGTCGACCCTTCATGATATCTAGACACGTTCACTTGTGGACGTGCCCTTGTTACTAGCCACATCGATAGGGAGCATCGTGACAGGGTGTGATCTCGTGTAGGGTGGAGTTCTCGGGAGGTTGACCGGAGGTAAGGGTTTAAAGATTGCTTTGGATGAGATGCATGACGTGCTTGCTCTATTTGGCTAGAACTACAACTAGAAGACAATAGGCCCGTTTATCCTTTGGTTGTGCTTTACCCTTGCCTATGTTTATGGATGAGATCAACCTATACACTATACTCAAATCTTATAGGTTGTGCTTTACCCCTTTATATGCAATCTATGCTTAATGCTAGGAATAGATACGTTAGATTAGATGGAAAACCCTAGGTAGTTCATTGTCGATCCACGGATTGATAAACCTTGGATGGAACACTCTAAGGGAAAAGCTATGATGATCCGTGCGCTTGCATTTCACAATTGGCGCGTCTACGGACCGTCAACACATGCTCAGGCGATGTGTACCCACAAATGAGGCAAGAAAGATCATCGAGCAGTGCCATGCAGCCCCATATGTAGGTCACTACGGGGCGTTTAGGACAAGGTCGAAGATCTGGCAGAGTGGATTCTACTTGCCCACAATGTATGAGGATACAAAGGAATTCATTCGACGATGCCAGCAATGCCAAAAACACAGAGGGATCACAGCAAGAGATGCAATGCCACTGACAAACAACTTACAAGTTGAGTTGTTTGATGTGTGGGGCATTGACTTCATGGGACCCTTTGTCAAATTCTATGACAGTGAGTACATCCTGGTGGCAGTGGACTACGTCTCGAAGTGGGTTAAAGCAATGCCATGTCGAGCCGCTGACTCCAAACACGCGCGAAAGATGTTCTATGAGATCATCTTTCCACGTTTTGGAACACCCAGGATGGTAATCAGTGATGGAGGGTCACATTTCATCGACAAGACCTTCCGGAAGTTCCTGATAGAACTAGGGGCAATGCACAACATAGCTACACCGTACCACCCCCAGACAAGCGGTCAAGCAGAAATTTCAAACAAGCAGATCAAGAACATTCTATAGAAGACCATGACAGAAATGAGAAAAGGATGGAAGGGCAAGCTACCAGATGCTCTATGGGCTTACCGGATGGCATTCAAAACGCCGATCGGGATGTCTCCAATCCATATCAACTGATTTACGACAAGACTTGCCATTTACCGGTTGAGCTAGAGCATCGGGCACACTGGACAATAAGAAAATGAAACATGGATCTTCCAGCAGCCCAACAGATGAGAAGAATGCAATTATTAGAGCCAGAAGAGTGGAGAGACAAAGTGTACCACAGTGCCAGAATCTACAAGGAAAGAACCAAGAGATGGCACAACAAGAGGATCAAGGTGAAGGAGTTCCAATCCGGGGATAAGGTATTACTCTTTAATTCTAGGGTGAAGCTCTTTGGGCACGGAAAACTTTGAAGCAAATGGGAAGCACCGTTCGTTGTGGTGGAGACTTCGTCGCACGGGGCAATCACACTCCAAGATGATGAAGGTAACCTCTTCAAGGTAAATGGTAACGTTTAAAAGTTTTCCTTGAACCTGATGAAGTAGAAGAGGAATTTGATGTGATCAATTTGATCATGGATAATTCCCATCTATAATTTTGCCTTACGCTAAAGTCCTTAACCCCTAGAATACCTTTGCACACACTTTGGGGTGTATTGGACCTGTCACGTAGTGCACAAAAAAGGACAAGGCGACCAGGCTCAAGGCCAGGTCAGCCGACCCCACCAGGTCGACCGACTGGCCACTGAGCCCGATCAGCCATATCCCCGGAGCCGCGTTTTCGGGTCTTCGAGGAAACAAATCCCGGAGGCGGCTACGGAAAGGGGCTGTTCCCTCCCCTCACACCTGAGGAGAGGAAGGAGTTGGAGGAGTCAAATGGAGTCTTCACCCGCCGGCAAGATCAAGAGGCATATCAAGCCTCCTCCAATTCACGGGCCTAGGGGTCACTATGAAAGTGATGATGAAATGGCCCCCATGGCTCCCTCCAACGCAGAGTTGCTAGAGTTGATTAATCAACTCGGTCGCGACTATGCTAAGTTGGAGAAGAGGTTCGCTGAAGAGCGACTTGAGCGCTTGAACCTTCAAGACGACTTTGATAAGCGTAGATCAACAGTCGTGAAGCTCAAGCGCTTTGCCAAAGTCGTAGGGAATGAAGACCTCTACAATGCGCCTTAGGCACCCTAGGCTTTAGAATAGGATAGGCACATTAGCTTTAATTCTTTCATTATTTCATTTCTTTATTTCACTATGCTGTAATGTGCCTATGCTATGATAAATAAAATAAAATGTTTAGTGTATTGGGATTGTGTCTTTTGTTTCCACATGTTTTTGAATAAAAGGTACAAGTGTCGGGGAGACTTGCAACGGGAAACAGTGTGATCCAATGCGAAATAGAGCATAGCAGAACGAAACAGAATAGCATGCGAAAGATCTGAACCAGAGGGATCACCCCTAGGTCGCCCGACCCCACCAGGTCGGCCGACCTGGCCTGGGTCCCACCTGGCCCCCGCTTCTTCCTACACGCTGGTTTGATCATCTTGAACCCTGTTTCAGTTGAATACTTGCAGAACCAGATCATGGAATTTAAAACTTAACTAAACCTTAACCCTTCCAACTTCTCCATCACATGGAAATTTATTGACTTACATGTATTTTATTCCCTATACCTTTTTGATAGAACTCGCTAGGGTTTGTTCCCGACCTTCGATGAGAGTTGGGGGTAATCTCGATTTGGGGGTGGATTCGACGTTGGCTGTCCGACTACAACACCAACCGGGGCTGCGCCTTAGCAACAGGTACACCGTTTCCGTTTGAGGTACTCTTGCCGTGCCATGAACACCAAAGCTCCTGCTAGAAATCGAGAACACACAAGAACAAGATGACAAGCAAATAACTCACGGATTGGAAATAATATGAATCTGGAACACAAGTTGGGGTCTTGAATCAAGCAAATCGGGTGGTCAGATTGACACACGCGTTCACTAGGAAGTAGCTGTAGCTAACTTGCATCTAAACAAAACCCAACCCTTCCTTGGCAGCTGGGGCATGTATTTATACATGGGAGGCAGCCAGGAGGCGTGGGGGGGGGTGTAAACCCTAAAATAAAATGGGCCCCTATTGGGCTTAACTGGATACAAGGCTATCAGCCTTTGGCTGGAAGGTCCGAACGTCTCTCTGTAAATTCTGGGCGACTCCGTAGGAATCTGAGGGTGTTTATTGATCCATCTGAAAGTTGACTTCAAGAGCTTTCCATCAAGTACTCTATGCCCCAAACAAACTTCGGAGCTAAGAGTTATGGCCGAAACAAACTGGTGTTGTGTTGCTGTCCGCTTGACTCAAAACGGGAGGAATCACTCCGTTTGCATGGGAGCGCCCCTCATCTCCAAACGTGGAGCTTGCTGACGTTCTGGGTTGTTGTGCCTGCTTCTCCCCTCTTCCTTATGTCCCATGTTCCTAAGAATAAGACATTCATCACCGTAGTTTAGTAGCATCCAATTCTGAGATGGATTTGTGTGAACAGCGAGGAACGACTTTACCTGATAGTTGAGTTGTCGTGCATGGGCTCGAGTCATTGGTCGTTGCTGAACATTAGGCATGGTTGTATCAATGGAAGGGATGTCCTCATCATCCTCCCCTTCTTGCATTTGAGCCGTCCTCGACTCAAGCTCATCCTCCTCTCCCAAATAAGGCTTCAAATCTGCAATGTTAAATGTGGGACTAACCCCAAAGTCTGCAGGCAATTCGAGTTTGTATGCATTATCATTAACCCTTTCTAACACCTTAAAAGGACCATCAGCTCTAGGCAGCAATTTTGACTTTCTTAAATCAGGAAACCTATCCTTTCTCAAGTGTAGCCAAACTAGATCACCGGGTTCAAAGGTGACATGTTTCTTTCCTTTATCAGCAGCGAGTTTATACTTAGCATTCATGCATTCTATGTTTTCTTTAGTAGTTTCATGCAACTTTAGGATCAGTTCTGCATGTTGTGTAGCATCAAGGTTTACTCGTTCTGAAGTTGGAAGTGGCAGCAAATCAATAGGAGCATGTGGCACAAAACCATAAACAATTTCAAAAGGGCACTTCTTAGTGGTAGAGTGTTGTGAACGATTATAAGCAAATTCAATATGAGGTAAACAGTCTTCCCACATTTTGATGTTCTTCTTCAAGACAGCCCTAAGCATAGTTGACAAGGTTCTATTCACAACTTCCGTTTGCCCATCAGTTTGGGGATGACAAGTAGTGGAAAACAAAAGTTTAGTCCCCAGTTTCGCCCACAAAGTTCTCCAAAAATGACTAAAAAATTTTGCATCACGATCAGAAACTATGGTATTTGGGACACCATGCAAACGAACAATCTCACGAAAGAACAAATCAGCAACATGTGTAGCATCATCACACTTGTGGCAGGGTATGAAATGAGCCATTTTAGAAAATCTATCCACAACAACAAACACACTATCCCTCCCCTTGTTTGTTCTAGGCAGTCCTAAAACAAAGTCCATTGAAATATCTTCCCAAGGTGCATTTGGAATAGGAAGAGGCATGTATAAACCGTGAGGATTAAGGCGTGACTTAGCTTTTTGGCATGTTGTGCAGCGAGCAACGAACCTCTCCACATCTCTCCTCATCTTGGGCCAAAAGAAATGACCAGCAAGGATGTCCTCCGTCTTCTTCACTCCGAAATGTCCCATCAGCCCACCTCCATGCGCTTCCTGCAACAATAACAAACGCACGGAGCTAGCTGGAATGCATAGCTTATTAGCTCTAAAAATAAACCCATCAGCTATGACAAATTTGTTCCATGTTTTTCCCTTCTTGCAATTCAGCAACACATCTTTGAAATCGTCATCATGGGCATATTGCACTTTAATTGTTTCCACACCAAAGATTTTAAAATCAAGTTGTGACACATGGTATAACGCCTAGACAATGCATCGGCAATGACATTCTCTTTACCCTTCTTGTGTTTGATGACATAAGGAAAAGACTCAATGAATTCAACCCATTTAGCATGCCTATGATTCAGTTTTGCTTGACTTCGAATGTGTTTTAAAGACTCATGATCAGAATGAATTACAAACTCTTTTGGCCATAAATAATGCTGCCAAGTTTCTAAAGTCCGAACTAAAGCAAGCAATTCCTTATCATAGGTAGAATAATTCAGACTAGGTCCACTTAGTTTCTCGCTGAAATAGGCTACAGGTTTGCCATCTTGTAGCAGCACACCTCCCAAACCAATCCCACTAGCATCACATTCAAGTTCAAAGGTTTTGCTGAAATCTGGATGTTGTAGCAAAGGTGCATGAGTGAGCTTATCTTTGAGAGTGGCGAAAGCTTCCTGTTGAGCTGCAGCCCAAGTAAAGATCACACCCTTCTTGGTGAGTTCATGCAATGGGGCTGCAATGGTGCTAAAGTCTTTCACAAATCGTCGGTAGAAACCAGCAAGTCCTAGAAAGCTTCGCACTTGTGTGACAGTGGAGGGGACAGGCCAGCTGTGTATGGCCTCCACCTTGGCTTGATCAACTTCAATTCCCTGCGGTGTCACAACATATCCAAGAAAAGAGACGCGGTCTGTGCAAAAGGTGCACTTCTCAATGCTCCCAAACAAGCGTGCATCCCGTAGAGCATTAAAAACAGCACGCAAATGATGAAGATGTTCCTCTAATGATCTACTATATATCAAGATGTCATCAAAGTATACCACAACAAATCTGCCAATGAAAGCGCGTAAAACTTCATTCATTAATCTCATGAAAGTGCTGAGTGCATTAGTGAGACCAAAAGGCATGACTAACCACTCATATAGACCGAATTTAGTTTTAAACGCTATTTTCCATTCATCTCCTAACTTCATGCGAATCTGGTGGTAACCACTACGTAAATCAATTTTCGAGAACACAATTGAACCACTCAGTTCATCAAGCATATCATCTAGCCTAGGGATAGGATGACGATATCTGATTGTAATGTTATTAATCGCTCGGCAATCTACACACATGCGCCAAGATCCATCTTTCTTGGGAACCAAAAGGACAGGAACAGCGCAAGGGCTCAGGGACTCACGCACATAACCTTTGTCGAGCAATTCTTGCACCTGGCGCTGAATCTCCTTAGTTTCTTCGGGGTTGGTTCTATATGGCGCACGGTTGGGTAAGGAGGCTCCAGGAATAAGGTCAATCTGGTGCTCAATCCCACGCATGGGTGGCAGCCCCGGTGGCACTTCCTTTGGAAAAATGTCCGCATATTCCTGCAAAAGGTTAGTGACTGTCGGAGGCAAAGAAGAAGGCATGTCCTCGAGTGAAAACAAAGCTTGCTTGCAAATCAAAGTATAGTAAACAGCAGCACTAGCATCAACCTCATTCAAATCAGATTTGGTTGCAATGAAACATGACCCTTTCAACTTAATCTCATTTTTGTGATTGGGACCAAATTTGGCATTCTCCTTTTTGTGCTTCTCAAGTTCACTTGCCACAATCTGATTTTTACTCATAGAATGCTCATGGTTCTTTATTTTACAAGCTCTAGCAAGTTCATCTTTCAAAATATCTTCAGGGGACATTGGATGCAGCACAATCCTTTTATCATGGTATAGAAAGGAATATTGGTTTGACCTACCATGATGCAGTGAATCTTTATCAAATTGCCATGGCCTTCCTAGCAGAATACTACATGCTTGCATTGGGACAACATCACATTCAACAACATCTTTATAGGAGCCGATGGCAAGGCTGATTCGCACAAGTTTAGTTACCTTTGCCTTACCACTGTTGTTAAGCCATTGAATGTAATATGGATGAGGGTGAGGTTTGATGGTGAGTGAAAGCTTCTCCACCATGTCGCTGCTAGCCAAGTTGTTGCAGCTACCTCCATCGATGATCATTCTACACGACCGCTCTTTGATGACACACTTTGTTTGGAACAATGTGTGTCGCTGATTCTGCTCTGCCTTCTCCATTTGTGCCCTCGGCACACGCTGCACAATGAGGCTCTCATAGCGGTCCGCTTCAGCTGCATTAATATGTTCTTCTGGGCAGCCCTCACTTCCTGCAATGTCAGTCGCAAGTAATGCAAGTGTATCTTCATCAAGTTCACTAGCAGATGAGTACTCACCATCATTTTTGACCACCAAAACACGCTTGCTTGGGCAGTCACGTATGACATGTCCGAACCCCTTGCAGTGGTGGCATTGAATGTCTCTTGTTCTGCCTGTGGATGCCACCGATGAAGTGGTTGCAGCAGGTTTTTGCACGGTCTTTGCTGCTGAATTCGCGGGGCTGTCACGAGGCTTGTCGCTAGAAGATGGGTCTGCTGCTCTATTTGATGATGAATACGGTGCAGCAACATGTCCAGTTGAGGGAAAACTCGTGCGGGGCTGCGTGGACAAATTCCTCCCTGCAGAAATGTTATTCCTGGTAGGCTTTCTACCAACGGTGAACCATAAATAGAAGAGATCGAGCCAGGCTAAACAGATCAAGGGAAATCGGAGCGAGAATTTCTTCTGGTGGGTGAAAGGGTCTAGCACGTCTTCCCTGCACTTCCCTTTCAGCTTTACAAGCAAGATGAAACAAACGGGTTATGTTAGTGTATTCTTTATAAGAAAGGATGTCCTGAATTTCCCGATTTAATCCTCCCAAAAATCTAGCCATCGCAGGTTCCACATCCTCCTCTAAATTGCAGCGTAGCATACCCATTTGCAGCTCTTGATAGTATTCCTCTACACTTTTAGTTCCTTGTTTTAATTGCTGCAGCCGGTTTAATAGATCACGTGCATAGTAAGATGGAACAAATCTAGCCCTCATGACCCGCTTCAAAGCATCCCAAGTTCGTGGCATGTTATTAGGGTTTTTCTTGCCATATTCTATCCACCAAACAGAAGCAAAATCAGTGAACTCACTAGTTGCTGCCCTAACACAAGCATTCTCAGGAAAATCATGACAAATAAACTTTTGTTCAACAGCCATCTCCCAAGTAAGATAAGCATCCGGATCATATCTACCATCAAAAGGGGGTATCTTAAATTTTATCTTGCTGAAAGCATTGTCATTGTGATGTACCTCACGTGGGCGATGCCCACCTATACCTCGACGGTTCTGGCGTAGACGTCGCCGATCTCTGTCCTCAACTTCGGTGTCAGCACCATAATCAGCTTCTGAATTTTCCGCGCTGTCCTCATCTCCTTGGTCACGATCTTTATGCTTATCGTTCGTCTTCGCGTGGAGGTCATCAAAGCGCTTCAGAAGAGCAGTGAGGCTCTTGTCCACACGACCAACCGTTGCCTCCAACCCTGCAAGCTTGGTGTTGTTGGTGGTCTGTGCGGTCTCCATTTGCCCAATCCTCTCATTTATCACCTGCAAATCATTATCAATCCCTTCGGTGTACTCTCTCACTTGCTTCTGAAAATGCTGCATGATGCCCTTAGTACGAGGTGTAAGCGGTCCTACATCATCCTCGTCCCCATCCCCTGTTCCTGCCATGGTAAGGATACAAGAGCAAACAGGAAACAAATGAAGTAGAAAAGTCCCTACAACTACTAGATGTAAATGTTGTGTGGTGTTCTCTAACTCTCAACCTGTTATACAAGCTCTTACATGTTCTCACCAACAAAGCGCTCGGTGTTGGCAGCAGCAAGATCAACACAAACGGTGGTATAAGCACAGCCCTGTGGAGTAGTAGATGCTTTGTGGAGCTATAGGTGGCTGCAAGACAACAAGGACAGCTAGAACCACGTTAGTTAAAGCAAGTTGAATAATCGTTCAAAGAAGGTAGTTGCTGGTCCTAGGTCAAACCATGATAGAGACGCGAGCCTATACACAAGCGTAGTCACCTAGGTCAGCAACAAAAGGCACAAAGATAGCAGCTGAAGGAAATTCGTCCTCTTCTTCTACAACCCTTTCCTTGATTCTTTTTTTTACAATCAGAACAAACTGAATATTTCTCACAAAGATTTCAGGGAGACAACTTGTACATGAATAATTTTTTTTCTTTTGAGCAGGGGTAAAAAGGTAAAAAGAAGATTTTGCTGAACGCAACAACCCTTTCTTGCTTCTGTTAGGGCAGCAACTAGTGAGTTCACTGATTTTGCTTCGATCGTTGACGCCTAACAGAAGCAATTGGAGTTCACTGATCTTTCTTGCTTAACAGAAGCAAGAAAGGGTTGAAACGGATATATATAAATAATATATCCATTTCGATCGTTTCGACGAGCTCTTCGCAATGGTGAACTCCAATTGGGTAGTTGAGATAATCTATGATAATGATATATTTGGATTCATCTCAAACCCTTGGTGCTATTTCGGGCATTTCCTGCAAGACAGTTCAAAACACCAATACTTGTGGAATTCATTAGTATTAAGCCCTATAACTATGTTTGGTGTTTATATTTCATATGTTTTCTGCAGGAATTGACGGCCAAAAGTGGTACTTAAGGACCGTCAACACACTGTGGGCCCTGAGGTCGGTTCAGGTGGGTATGCCTCATTTGCGTGAGTTTGGGTTGAGATGTGGGCCCTACAATTTGTGGGTGGCTCATAACTTACCCTTGATGTAAACCGTCATTGAATCAACGGTTTGGATCTTCTCCACGTGTGTTTCTTCTGCATGGGAGGAAAGGGAGCTTCGTTGGGCTTGGGCCCAGGTCGGCCGACCTGGTGGGGTCGGGCAACCTGGCTCTGGGCCCGCTTTTACCACTTTGTTCCTAGAAGCACATATACACCAAAACTAGTGGAATTCGTTAGTAATCAACTCTATGTCTATTCTTTTATATACATGTTGGCGGTCCCTACACCCTCCTCGGACCGTGGGTGCTTGCCCTTGTCGACCTGGGGGGTCGCCGTCGGCCGATCTGACCCTGCCCATGGCGACACGCTCGGGGGCTAGGCGCGCAACCCCGCCCGCGGCGAGACACGCAGGGGCTCGGCATGCGGGCCCACCGGTGGGGAGGTACTCGGGGGCTCGGTGCCCGACGCCAACTAGTGAGCGGACCCAGCGCCGACAGACGTGGCGGCCGGGTCAAACGCTGCCCGCCCACCAGCCGAGGAATCGTCCTCGCGCTCCACCTCATCCCAGCGGACAGGGGACCTGTCGCCAGCTCTAGAGCCCTCGGCGGCGATCTCCTCGACGTCGGCCGAGGGAGACCGCGCCGACCCAGAGAAGCCGGACTCCTCGTCGTCCTCATCAACGTCGACGGCGCCCTCGTCAACATACGGGCCGTCGCTCTCGGTCCACCTCCCCTCCATCTTCGCCTGGCTGCGGCGCTTGAGGTACTCCTTCCTTTTCTTCTCCTCCGCGTCCAGCTTGGCCTTCTTCTTCTTCTCCTTGGTGTCCTTCTTCTTCTCGGCCTCCGCGTGCTCGTGGTTCCATACCCTCCGGAATGCATCCTCTGGCAGCGGCAGACAGGACTCCTGATAATTGAGAATGCCCTGAAAGCTAGAAGGCAAGAAATCAACGATCGGTGACCTCCCTGCGAGAAAGAGAAGGGAAGGGCGATGATACTCACCACAACGACGCCATGGTTTTCCAGCTACATTGGCCGATGCGACCGGATCGGCTACTCGGCCTCGTCACGGACCATGGCGTCCTGGAGGCACAGACAGATCTCGTTGATCGGTAACTACTCGAGGGACATTGCCGTCCCACTCATGTCGATGTCGGGCACCATGTCGAAGATCGCGAACCGGCGAGCCATCAGCGGGAGGACTCGCCGCGCGTGGTACGCAGCGATCACCCCCACTGCGGTCACCCCACGCCTCTTCAGCCTTTCGGTTGAGGCCATAATACCTGGGTGCCCGATCACGAGGATTGCCGACTACCGACTCCGACCGAAAAAGACTCAAAACAAGACACGACAACCAGATTGCAGAAGGAAAGCCCGATGATAGTTAGAGTCCTACTAGGTTTAGGTTTGTTTTGTCTTGTAAGGCTCCTACTAGGTTTAGGTTTGTTTTGTCTTGTAAGGCACGTCTCTCTAAATATAAATAGTGGGGGTCCTGCACGTAGAGGGTATCCCCAATCTTAGCCAAGCCACCCGAGAGTATTTGTTGCACCATTGTAATCTGGACTCGCGAAATAATACAAGCAAACAACTGGATGTAGGGTTATTACTCAATCTCGAGGGCCCGAACCAGTATAAAATCCCAAGTCTCTTTGTTCATCTATTATGATCAATCTTCGCACGAAGCGGGGTGCTTGCCAGACAAATATCTGCCAAGTACAACCTCAACAGAGGCGCGCCAGGTAGGGGCCCTTGTGTGAAGAAAGATCATGCCGATCGTCAACGGAGTCTGGTTTGCCGACGCGTCGAGTTCATTGATGCCCTACATGCCCAGTTCTGTCAAGTCGGAAGCCATCGGGAGTTCTACCTCCGCTTCCGATCTCTACGCTCCCAGCCATCTAGTGCCTGCACGAGAGATCCGATTTGGAGATCTCGTGTTCGAGCACCGAGGCGACTACGAGCTCAAGCTGACAGGGATCCATGATCCTGATCTCACATGCACCAGTCGGGAAGTTTTCGCCACCTTCGCGGTTCCGACTCCCAAAGACATTTCTGATCACACTGCACAGTTGGATCTCGACTACAGTGGATCAAGTATTGGGTCGGAACAGCCCGAAGACCGACGCGTCCACGTGCTTACAGGGAACGAGGCAAGTGCTGCTGCCGAGTCGTCCAGCTCACGCAGACCACAAGGACCTCCGCATCTCAGCAACACACCAACACTTCAGATGGCAAAGTCCCATACTCTGATAACTCCATCCTCGCTGACTCCCCAGAATCTCAACAACGACTTCTGGGCCGTCGAGCAAGACAACCTGCCGATCTGAACCCTCTTGGAGACAATGGAAGCAATGGCCAAGGGGACCCTGTAACACCCCAAAAATTCCTTTTCTGAATTAGTAATTAATTTGCTAGCTCTTGTGTGTGCATTCTCAAAATTTAGGTAAATATAAAACCTTTTTGTAATTAAAATCAACTGTAAGTTTAGGAACATGTTTTGTGCATTTCATGCCGGTGCATCGTTTCATTGTATGTGTGCTCTTGTGTGCAAAGTCTCTAAACCCCCAAACCCGGAAAACCCAACCCTAACTGGTCCAGCTTTCTTTTCTCCTTTCTTTCTTTCCCAGAGTCCAAAACCTAACCCTAAGCCCTGTGGGCCCAATCCTACCTAGTACCCGATCCAAATCCACACTGAGTCCAACCTAGGCCCAAACCCCTCTAACCCAATCCGGCCTAGTCTGTTTGCTTTCTCTTTTCTTCCCTGAGGCCCAAACCAAGCACCCGGTCCGGCCTTTTTTTTCCCTTCTATCTTCCTCCCTCCTTTTTCTTTCTTGGGCCCAACCCAGGCTGGCCCCTTCCTCCCTGCACGCAGCACTCATGCCCCAAGCATCGTCGCACCTCCCTTCTCATTTCATGCACGTGCAGCAGTGCCCCTCCCTTCCCCGCACGCAGGAAGTCAGGAAGATGCCCAGGCGCCATCGTCCCTTCCCCCTTGGGCCCAGAAACAGTCGTGCCGTTATTGACGTTCCTTACAACGAAAATCCGACCGTCAATAGGCTTAGAAAACCAATAAAGACCAAGCATAACTTAGGCATTTGTATTCAAATAATGTTGTACCATGCATATCCAGAATATATTTGAGTACAGGGACCATGGTGCAAAAGATGGATGAAACTGGGCACAGGCCTAGGTCGGCCGACCTGGCTAGGTCGGGTGACCTGGCCTGGATCCCAATCGAGCCCATCCTCCACACAGTTCAAGAAGCACACTAGGAGATGATCATGGACGCTGAATCATGTTCGGTTCAAGTCAAGGGTGAAGGATGAGCCACGTGTCACTCCCATAGGTTGAAGGGCCCACACCTCAACTCAATTGCACGCAAACCAAGCATACCCACCTGGAACCATCATAAGGACCCACATGACAGTCTAACAGAGAAGAGTAGGACTGAAAGGCGGCGGTACCAGGTCAGCCGACCTGGCCCTGCGACCGTTTCGCTCCCCCTTTGACCAGTACCTGTAAACCACCTTGGAGATGACATCTGAGCTGAGCAATGCTGAAGACGGTGGATCCAAGGGTCGGCCGACCTGGGCCCCCCTCCAAATGGCCACAACCGCCTCTGGCCTGCTCCAACCGCCTATATGATGCTATAAATACCCGCAAAGGGCGCCGTGCTCAACACACACCAAAAGAAGAGCTCTCCTTTGCTACAAGCTTAGTCTTAGTCTTAGTAGTGATAGTACTAGTATTAGATCTTCTGAAGGGCTTCCGGAGGAGTCTTGGTAAGTTCTAGAGTTCATTTCTTGTATTCTCTTACTTACTTGTAATACTATGAGCTTAATGGAAATACCTTCATACTTATGTTGTATGCCTCAATTGTACTTTACCTACTTAGTATATACTACTTAAGTCTTGCACCTTATTCAAGTGGATATATGCTATGACATTGGCTCAATGTGCCTATTGGTTGCTCTATTTATTAACGTGATAGATAGAGTTGTATTTCATATTGCAAGCATGGTGTTTGGGTTATGGAATACTGTTGAGGGTATCGCTGCCCCACGAATTAGTAGAGGTAGGCAGCAGGTGGTGACAACCCTGTCCGTCCTTTGTAATCCTCCACGTTCGGGAGATGATATTAGGCCTTTATGATAAGACGTCCAACTGTCGTCCCTTGATGAGGGAACCACTGGATACCTCGATATGTCCTCTTGCATATGTCCATGGTATAAGCTTGTATAGGATATTGTAGTATATCCAAGTCCCATTTGTATGATGCTAATGAACCCCTTTGTAATCTTTATTAATGTTCTATGACTAACTAAGACAACTTAATAATGACCAATGAACTTCTGTATGTCACATTACCCTTTCACTTTTATATCTTTTACCCCTGTCTAGATTAAGGCATATTAATAGCGTTGTAAGTAAATACATTGGGTGACACCTCTCTTTAACTAAACGCTTTCCCTACGGATAAACAATTAATGATACTCTAGAATACTCCCGTGGTGAAATGCTACAACATACTTCTGTGCGCTTGCAGAATATCTGTAACATTTAGATTTACGATAAGGCATCTGTAGTGCCATCACTAATCTAGTGGTGACGCTAAGAAATACCAACAAGCATTTCTGGCGCCGTTGCTAGGGAAAGCAATGGTTAAAGAGTCTTGATCATCCATGTATTTAATGCAGCATGATTAATTGCCAGTAATCTAGCAGGTTTACCCTTTTTGCTCTGTTTCTCTGTGACATGAAACAGGGTAGTGTATGACTGGTTTTCAACTACCATCCAACTACATCTAGAACCCAAATACCATAGAAAGGAGGGTATGTTCTCGTGTCATAATCCCTCAGGTGTTCTTGTCAGAGAACCAGCCAGTCATCAGAGAATCCTCCAACTAAGGAGAGCAACCTGTTCCCGTAGCACCCCAACCGGAACAATCCATGGCCGACAGGACAATCCGCGACTACTCCGCCCCGTCCGCTGCCCAGATCCCTACGGGTCCAGAAGTGGCCGTGGGGGACAATGCTTTTGAGCTCAAGGCCCCGTTGATCAACATGGTGCAGGCTAGTCCCTTTTGTGGGAAAGCCAATGAGGATGCTAGTGCTCACCTGCTGCATTTCCTGGAGGTATGTAGAATCATCACGATCCGGGGAGTCCAACAAGAGGCCATCAGGCTCCACTTGTTCCCATTCTCACTGTTGAGGAGAGCCAAACAATGGTTCTATTCCAACCGTGATGCAGTGAACACGTGGACAAAGTGCTCCAACGCATTCTTGGCCAAGTTCTTCCCCATTGGGAAAACCAATGCCCTACGGGGAGGAATTTCCCGCTTCCAGCAAGAGTCTGGGGAGACTATTCCAGAGGCGTGGGATCGCTTCCAGGACTACATTCTGTCATGCCCACACCATGGTATGCAAGAGTGGCTCCTGCTCCAGAACTTCTATCATGGGCTATCCCAGACAGCCCGTGAACATATGGATGCTGCTACTGGAGGGGTGTCACACCCGGATTTACGAATAAACCCGAATGCTACTATATGTGTACCCAGGAAGTCCAACACACACATATAGCCTTAGGATAACAGAATATCAAAGTAGAACAAGTGCTCGAATACAAAAGAATAGCATCTCAGAATTATTACAAATAAGACTCAAGTCTTTAATCAAAGTTTACGCATACGAAAAGATAAACTCTCGTGGCTCCATCTACTCCACAAGGACACCAACTGGTTGACAGCTGCCTAGAAGTCTGGAAAATCTTCAGGGAACTCCACAACATCTTCAGGTTCATCTGATTACCCATCCGGGATTTTATTGAATAACACAAGTGTAAGTAAACCAACTTTACTTAACAAATATAACACGAGGGATGAAGGCTTAAAAGGCTAGACACGGCTAAACTGCGGTAAGCACTTTTAATTGTTCAATTTTAGCATTAACCAAATTACTACAATGTAATAGGTAAAACCCAGTTATAACCCAAATTAAGTATAAGTAGAGAAGTATCATAGTCCACCATTATTCCAGTTTCATTCCATTTTTAAATATCACCGGGGTAAAAGTCACTGTCAAAAAGGATCCAGGCCACTCGTAACCGTGAGTACGGCTGATATATCAGTTTTTACACTCTGCAGAGGTTGTACACTTTCCCCACTGGTCGCGTAAAAGTTCAGAAGAACTTTATAACCAACCACGCAGTGCTAGTTAGGCACATTCATCACACTACCTTTGGTGTGACTGTATAGGGACACTACGAGACCTTACTAAAGACACCCTAGTAGCTAGTGACAGTGTGAACCTCTTCTGCTCCCACCAAAGGTAAATATCAGCCCATCCGAGACAGACCGAGGCCACCGCTCCTGGCCCTCTCCTCCGAGTCAAGCCAGATAGCCACTTAGACAAGCTAGAGCCGTACATTTTACTTAGTCAAGACCAGAGCCCATTTGATTCCCGTGGTTGCACTGTTCTCCCGGGTTGCCACTTTAAGACAGACCATAACTAGTGATGTCCAGAACAAAGCACACAGCATATGTTCCAGTTTAAAGGTTGATTAAGAACAAAGCACACAGCACATGTTCCGATTTAGGTTGGATGGAGCAAAGCACACAGCACATGTCCAAATTAAGGGTTGCCTAGAACAAAGCACACAACACATGTTCTAGATCGTGAATTGTCTAGAATAAAGCACACAGCACATATTCTAGAACAAGAGTTTGCTGAGAACAAAGCACACAGCACATGTTCCAGCTACCTAACCATGTTACTAAAAAGCAAGTTTTAATTATTCGCAAATGATTACAAGTATCGAAGTATCATCGTCCAAAGACGATAAGCTCAAGTTGCATATCCTAGCATTTACTACCCAAAGATGCATAACCTGTTTGAACAAGGAAGTAAGTTTTAAGAACACTAGGGATAATCCTAAAACAGATTAACTCATGCATGAATGTAAGTGATTATTAATGTGTATAGGTATCAAGGAATTCTCATGTTATACTTGCCTTCCTCTTGGTACTGCAGCTGCTACTCTTGCTCTTCAAAGTGTTGCTCGTAGGACGGCTCGAACGGCTCACCAGCTAGACTCGATCAACAATCACCAACACACAATCCAGACAAGCCAGTACATGCATATCAAGTGAAATAAATTAGAACAGTACATCAATCAATACAAACAGTGGCTAAAAAGTTAACAAAACTATTCTACGCATCACTACGAACACATGAACGCAAGAATCACTGAAATCGGAGTTAAAACGCATAATCTAGGGCTAAAACAGGATCTAGGGGCTTGCTGGCAAAGAAACTAAACTCCCAGGGACCTATCTGCAAGAAAACAGGGGCCTAAACGTAATTATGTAAAAAACAGAAGGTCTAACGCGTAAATAATACAACCTAGGATGGCGGGTTCAATTATTCAAAAGCTCAGGGTTCAAACCGTAAGAAAAAGGACCTAAACCTAATTACTTTTGAACTACACAGGACTGCGGGTTGATTCCTGGAAAACAGAGGGGCTTAAGTGCAAAAGGTGCGCTGCGTGGCTGCTTGGCTTGCGTGGCGTTGACGTGGCGCCCACGTGTCAGCCACGTGGCGCTGACGGGGCTGTAGACCGAGCCGTGGACTCGGCCCACGGGTCCACGGTGGACCGGTTAAGGGGTGAAGGGGTACGGGGTGGTCTCAGCCGTTCAGATCAGATCCGAGGGCCAAGATCGAAGCGGACGGCGGTAAGGGCCGGCGGCGAGCTGGGGGACGGCGGCGAGCTCACCGGAGTGATGATTGGGGTGCTAGGGACCTCGGTTTCGCACGGGGTTTGGTCGGGGAGCGAGCTAGGGAGCTTGCGAACCTTACCAAGGGGTTTGGGAGGTGGCCCGAGCGGCGGTTGCGGCGGACGTCGACGAGGGGCAGCGGCGGCGCTCGATTCTCGGTTGCGGGGTCGTCCGGGGCTCGTCCAGGGCTCCTGGGCACAGGGATCGACGGCGGCTGCTCCTGCAAGGGCGAACGGGGGTCGGGGGTGAGCACCGAGCTGCGGATTAATGGCGGTGAGCTCGACGACGAGCTTACCTCGGCTATGGCGGCGGCGCTCTCGAGTGCGGGGAAACGAGGTCGTGAGGGGGCCTGGGGGTAGCTTTATAGGGCATGGGCGCAGGCGGATATGCTCGGGGAATCCGCGGCGGTCACGGGAACAGCCCGCGCGGATCTCACGGCGCGGTTGCGCAGCGGTGGCGGCCGGCCAAACTCCAGACCCAAGTCCGGGTCGGAGGGGACGAGTCCGACAGGTGGAGCCCACCTGTCGGCGTCCAGGCGAAGGCGCACCGGTGCCTGGGCGTCTTCAGCATAGGGAAGCGGGAGCAAGGCGTGGGCGCGAGCAGCTGGGCCAGCGGCTGGGCCGGGCCGAGCGGCGAGGGAGGTGGGGCGGACTGGGCTGAGAGTTGAGGGGGCAAAGGCGAACCGGACGAAAAGTTTAGGGGGTTGGAATAGACTTAACGCGAAAAGGCAATTAACCACTCATTCCAAAGCATTTTAAATGGGGACCTTAAATACAAATTTAACATCCATCATTTAAATTGCTAACAAACAAAAATATGCATCGGCATGAGTGCACAGAACATGTTTTTCTACGCTTACCTTTGTTTTTATTTTTCTATCATTAACTAGTTAATTCCTATATGACATGAACAATTCATGATTAAATATATTAAATCCTAATTTTTATTAAGGCCTAAATTTTAGGGTGTTACACGGGGCATTCCTCTCCTTGACCGTGGCCGCTGCTAAGCTGCTCATCGAAAAGATGATGTCAAACCAAGCCTGGAATGATGACCGTCTTCAAGGGCGCAAACGCGGTATGCACACCGTAAAGGAGGTGGACATGCTGGTCGCCAAGATGGACCTCATCATGAAGTGTCTTGATGACCACACCAAGGATGGGGGAGCCGACAATGAAGGGCCACTAGATTCACAAATGACGTGTGAAGTCTGTGGAGAAACCGGCCACTCGGGAACAACTGCCCCGAGACACAAGAGGAGGTACAGTTCGTGAACGGCAACAACGGGTACCGGCCTCAAGGGAACTGGAATCAGCAACCATTCTACCAGGGAGGTAACAATAATAACTCTTTCTCTAACCAACCCTCTCTGAAAGATCTGGTTCTTGGTCAGGCCAAGATCAATGAATCTATTTCTAAGAGGCTTGCTGCTAACAATAAGGCTCTAGAGGGATAAACTCTAAGATAGACAGTTTGTCCTCCACCTTCCAGAGCCAGCTGAGCTTTAACAAAATGCTAGAAACTCAGTTAGCTCAGCTAGCCACTGCTGTTCCTTCTGGAGATAAGGGATGAATTCCCGGGCAACCAGATTCTTCCTTTGAAAATGTAAAGGTTGTGTCCACGAGGAGCGGTAAGGCTACTCGGGATCCTATCCCACCTAACCATGCAGGGAAGGTAGTAGCGCCAAGGAAGGAGATCCCAGAAGAAAGAGAAGGGCCTGAAGCTGAGCTGGCACCAGCAGGACAAACTGCGCCACATGAGTTCTACGACAGCAACGTCTTGCCGTTCCCTCAACGCCAAAAGAAACCATCGGCGGACGAGCAATTCGCCAGGTTCTTAGAGGTGATACAAAAGTTAAACATACATGTGCCATTGCTAGATGCTATGCAGGTGCCGACCTATGCGAAGTACTTGAAGGACATACTCAACAACAAATGTCCACTCCCAAGTACCTTGGTCGTAAAATTGACTGAGGAGTGCAGTGCAGCCATCTTGAACATGGTCCCGGAAAAGAAGAAGGACCCAGGGTGTCCCACCATCACGTGCACAATCGGGACACAACATTTCGAGCATGCACTCTGTGATTTGGGGGTAAGCGTCAGCGTCATGCCAAAGGTAGTTTTTGACCACCTAAATTATACTACCTTATCCCCGACTCCCATGAGACTGCAGCTAGCTGACTCCACGGTCCGCTACCCGGAGGAGATAGCCGAGGACATTTTGGTACACATCCGGGATTGCTTCGTCCCTATCGACTTCGTGGTGCTAGACATGGATGTGAGCAACGACTCATCGCTCATCCTTGGGCGACCCTTCTTGAGCACAGTTGATGCTCACATTAATGTGGGTGCTGGAGCGATCCAGCTCCATATTAATGGTAAAAAGGAGAAGTTTGAGTTCAGGCCAAAGGTGGAGCAATGCTCCATGATCAAGATCAAATAGGGAGAAACAGTCAGAATGTCAAGGAAGTGGAGGTCACACCTCCAAAAAAAGATAGCCTGATAAAGTTTATGGAGAAGTTCTGAGAAAAGGAATTACCCATCCGATATCATGCAAAGAACAAGAAGCCTATACGAGGTGTGAAAGCACAGGCGAAGAAAACACCAGAACAAGCTGTCGACCGCCAGAAGTAGGTAAAACAGGTATGGTGGGTTAAATCATCTGTATCCTCATCTCCAGGGTCAGATGCTGCTTCATCAAGTTGAATCCTACAACGGAGACATCTTCGCTCGACGATGTAAAACAAGACTCCTGCGCCGAGAGGTTCATCGGTGTCGACAAAATAGCTTGGGGGAGGACTCCCAATCAGGTAAGTTCAGGTAAGTACTATTGAATAAAGTTTTCTTCAAATAAAATTAGTAAATGAGAGCTATCAAGGTTAATCCCTTAATGTTATAAGTCTATGCTTAAGTCTTTATTTTAGATATGATGAAAAGTTGCTCTTATTTCTCTCTTGTACCTATGTTTCAACCTGCTATTCTCCTAAGCTTTGAGTTTGCTGGTTGAGCATGATCATTTCTGTTATCTTGTCTATCTGTGGGTAGCATATGCAAGCTCTAGTCTAGGTTGTTGTTGGCTATGATATGATAAGACTTGAGTTACCTTAAAAGCTCATACCAAGCAAGACTTGATAACCGGAGTTTTTCTTTTAGAAGTAAAATAAAGAGTTCCTTATGGTGATTCAATTTCCTACCAAAGCTCATACTGTTTAAACCCTTACAAAAGCTATTTGTTGTTGCATTGAGTTTTGTCAAGGTCATTGTGATTTTTAGAGATTTACTTCATGCTCTTAAAGCCAAGATCACGCACACACCACCATATACATGTTTCACTTCTACTCTGGAAGTAAGCATGCCATCCATCCACTAAATAAAAGCTCTACATAAAGTATGGTACTCTTCCCCAACTTTATTGCAAAAGGAGACATGGGCTCATGAAAAAAAATATGGACACATGAAGGTCCAAGTATGTAAAAAAAAGAGAGCACATAAAGGCTCTTGGTTTAGAAAAAAGAATAGCCATGTCTCTAAAAGATACTCTATAAGGGGAAGAGGAACCTATGAAAAAGGAGCTATCATTTACCAAGCCACCTACACACGTGCACATCTTGGTTTGAGAGTATGACTTACTTCTCTTTGAATTCTGGTTTTGACTTTACAATATGTGCACTACAAGTATGCTATAAAGCTCTCCTGGCATAAACTCCACTCCAATGAGTGATATGAGAGTTGAGAGAGGAACTTGGTAAGGAAATATACCTTGAGTGACTCAAGAGCACCACCTAAGGAACTCTGCCTTTTTGAGAAACTCCGAAACCTCCAGTTTAATTGTCAAGCAAGGTAGGAGGCAAGGTGCTTGGTCTAAGTCGTTCTGGCTACCAACCGCCCGAGACAAGGAGAAGCTACAAGCCCCATAAAAGGCCAAGGTAATAAGGGAAGTTTATATTACCAGCTTATTCAATTCTTGGTAGAATATCTTGTTGAACCACTGGTACTTTTGAGGAGTAATGGGGAAGCAACTCCTGATCCATTGAGCCTAAAGTTTTAGTCTTTGCTCGGGACGAGCAAAGGGCTAAGCTTGGGGGAGTTGTTGATGGTCCTTAGAACGAAAATCCGACTGTCAATAGGCTCAGAAAACCAATAAAGACCAAGCATAACTTAGGCATTTGTATTCAAATAATATTGTACCATGCATATCCAGAATATATTTCAGTACAGGGACCACGGTGCAAAAGATGGACAAAACTGGGCACAGGCCTTGGTCGGCCGACCTGGCTAGGTCGGGCGACCTGGCCTGGACCCCAATCGAGCCCATCCTCCACACAGGTCAAGAAACACACTAGGAGATGATCATGGACATTGAATCATGTTCGGTTCAAGTCAAGGGTGAAGGATGAGCCACATGTCACTCCCATGGATTGAAGGGCCCACACCTCAACTCAATTGCACGCAAACCAAGCATACCCACCTGGAACCGTCATAAGGACCCACATGACAGTCTACCAGAGAAGAGTGGGACCGAAAGGCAGCCGTACCAGGTCGGCCGACCTGGCCCTGTGACCGTTTTGCTCCCCCCTTGACCAGTACCTGTAAACCGCCTTGGAGATGACATCTGAGCCGAGCAATGCTGAAGACGGTGGATCCAAGGGTTGGCCGACCTAGGCCCACCTCCAAACGGCCACAACCGCCTCTGGCCTGCTCCAACCACCTATGTGATGCTATAAATACCCGCAAAGGGCGCCGTGCTCAACACACACTAGAAGAAGAGCTCTCCTTTGCTACAAGCTTAGTCTTAGTCTTAGTAGTGATAGTACTAGTATTAGATCTTCTGAAGGGCTTCTGGAGGAGTCTTGGTAAGTTCTAGAGTTCATTTCTTGTATTCTCTTACTTACTTGTAATACTCTGAGCATAATGGAAATACCTTCATACTTATGTTGTATGCCTCAATTGTACTTTACCTACTTAGTATATACTACTTATGTCTTGCACCTTATTCGAGTGGATATATGCTATGACATTGGCTCAATGTGCCTATTGGTTGCTCTATTTATTAACGTGATAGATAGAGTTGTATTTCATATTGCAAGCATGGTGTTTGGGTTATGGAATACTGTTGAGGGTATCGCTGCCCCACGAATTAGTAGAGGTAGGCAGCAGGTGGTGACAACCCTGTCCGTCCTTTGTAATCCTCCACGTTCGGGAGATAATATCAGGCCTTTATGATAAGACGTCCAACTATCGTCCCTTCATGAGGGAACCACTGGATACCTCGATATGTCCTCTTGCATATGTCCATGGTATAATCTTGTATAGGGTATTGTAGTATATCCAAGTCCCATATGTATGATGCTAATGAACCCTTTTGTAATCTTTATTAATGTTCTATGACTAACTAAGACAACTTAATGATGAGGAATGAACTTCTGTGTGTCACATTACCCTTTCACTTTCATATCTTTTACCCCTGTCTAGTAAGGCTTATTAAAAGTGTTGTAAGTAAATACATTGGATGACACCTCTCTTTAACTAAACGCTTTTCCTGCCGAAAAACAAATAACGATAGTTTGGAATACTCCCGAGTGAAATGCTACAACGTACTTCTGTGCGCTTCCATAATATCTGTAACGTTTAGATTTACGATAAGGCATCTCTAGTGCCATCACTAATCTAGTGGTGACGCTAAGAAACACCAACAGCCGTCTCCCTGAACCGCGCCCCCTCTCTTCCCCTTCTCCACCAGGCCCCTCGCCTCCCTTTCTTCATGACAGAAGGCCGCGTCTCCTCCTTTCCCCTTTCGAACCTGCAGTTTAATTGCCATTACGGCATTGACAGCCCAGAAACCGCTCCTCCCTTCAATTCTCGGTACAGAGCCTCTCTCTCCTCCTACAAAACCACGGCCAAGCCTCTCCCTATCCTCCTTTGGTTCCCCCACTCCCCAATTTCCCGAGGTCAGTTGATTTTCAGGTCACCGGAGTTCGTCACCAGAGCTCTACCTCGATAAGACTTGCCTGCAGTTAGTGATCTCCATGTCGTGCTCCCTGCTCACCCCCTGGTTTCAATTTCGTGAGTGCAGGTCCATGAGAAACCACCCCAGCAACCTGCAGCCCCGACCCGAGGCCGCAACGCCGCTATCCACAAGCACCTGAAGAACAGAACCAACCCCTCCAAGGCACATCACCCTTGCTGCCTTCCTGCCCTAGGTGAGCACCAAAACGAGTTGCCCTATTCACCAAGGCAAGTGTAACATGATTTATCCTTGATACCTATTCACCATATAAACATTTTATTCATTCATGCATGTGTCTAATTTTGTTAAACCCTAAGGATGAGTAGACTTGTTTATCCTATATACCTTGTTTACCCTGGGTTTTGCATCTGGGTAGATATGTTAGTTGTGCTATGCTTGCCAACTGCTAATGTTCGTTATGAAATATTAATCCTGACTAATGATATACTTGGAACCTTATTAAAATATGCTTTTTAGCAACTAGGTTTTGGGAGCTTGAGCATGTGTTTGGATTGCTCTAAGCATCTCTTCATAAGGTCCCGTTATTAAAGCGGCAACCCAGGAAAACCGTACAACCACAGGAATTACATGGCTCTGGTCTTGACTAAGTAAACTGTACGGCTCTAGCTTGTCTAGTGGTTACCGAAAGGCGCAAGTGGGGCTGCCAGGTTTAAGTGTGGACCTCGGTCAGTTCTCGTTGGGGTTGTGTGTGATGGATTTGTGTGATGTTTTGGCTGGAGCCTGGAGGGGTCCATGCGCCTGTCAGGAAACCATAGCGGCCACTAGCTTGTTAGGGTGTCTTTTGAAAGGTCTCGTAGTGATGCCCTGTGCTCGTTTTGGGAGTGCATTGCCTATGGCAAAGGGATGTCACGACCGGTGGTGAAAGTGTACAACCTCTGCAAAGTGTAAAACTGTTATAACAGCTGTGCTCACGGTCAAGAGCGGCCTGGATCCTTTTTGAGCGGTTCCTTGTTTTCTGAATAACTGGTTAAATATGATGTTGTACATTTATGATACTTCACATGTTTTCATAATGTGGGTTACAAATGGGGCTGTCATATTATTGTAGTAATTCAGGTTAATTTTAAAATCAATCAACTAAAAATGCTAACCGCAGTTTAAACCTTGTCTAGCCTTCTGAGCCTCATTTAATCATGTTATGCTTGCTACGTAAGATGGATTACTTACACTTTCTTTACTTCAAAAAAATCCTGGATGGGTACTCAGATGAACCACCTGTGGATGCTTTTGTCTTCCCCGAGGAGTTCCCGGATTTCTAGGCTGTGTTCTCGCCCAGTCAGAGTCCCTGTGGAGACGTCTTGGAGTTAGATTGTAATCAGGCTTCCGCTACTTTGATAAACTAAATAATAAATGTAATGCCTATGTTGTAAGACTTATTTCTGTTTGTGTATCGAGCACTGTTTTTCTCTTTTGATAATCATTTCTAGAGCTATATGTGTGTAAAGACTTCCTGGGTACACATATAGTAGCATTCGGATTTCCTTCGTAATTCCGGATGTGACAGAGTGGTATCAAAGCAGTGCTGACTGTAGGATGCGCAACCTAGAGTAGAATGGTCGTTTAGAATTTATGCTCCTTGCTTTATTTCATTTTAATTTAACCTTGCTTATTTCATTTATTGATTATACATACCTCATTTTGTTTATTCAATCTATCCTTGTTTTGCCTTATCATTAATTTATTAAAAATCCTTGCTTACACTTCTATCCTTATCTATTGCAAAATTTGACTCTCCCTGTTGTTTTCTTTTATGAGATAGGCTCGCACCACCCTAGGTAAGGATCTTTAGATTTGTCCTATGGGTTGTAATAAACGACTAGATGCGTTCTGAGTTTGTTTTAAGTTTCTCATGTGTGAACATGTGCTCTTGAGTGATTTGAATAATTGTGATTATGTTTTATGCATGAGTTGGCTCTTTGTAATGATTGTGATGAATGTGAGTTTTATACTCACAAGCATCTATATATAGGTTTAAGGTTGAATGTATAGATAGTTGGGTGGGTTTTTGTTCTGCACATCTACCATTCCTGGAAAGGCAAATTTGGTGGTAGATGCTCTAAGCAGAAGGAGTCACACAAATAGAATTACAAGAAGTGGAAGAAAGAGTCACAAGGAGTAAAGTGATACGGATGTGTGAGGTGCAGCAGAGCCGACACTCTGTGGATAAGGCAACTTGAGAAAAAGAAGAAGATTTAAAGGCTGAATATCCCCAACTGTTTGAAGGCTCAACCGAATCTCAAGGACGAGATTCATTTTAAGGGGGGTAGGTTTGTAACACCCTAAAAATTCCTTTTCTGAATTAGTAATTAATTTGCTAGCTCTTGTGTGTGCATTCTCAAAATTTAGGTAAATATTAAACCTTTTTGTAATTAAAATCAACTGTAAGTTTAGGAACATGTTTTGTGCATTTCATGCCGGTGCATCATTTCATTGTATGTGTGCTCTTGTGTGCTAAGTCTCTAAACCACATAACCCGAAAAACCTAACCTTAACCGGCCCGGCTTTCTTTTCTCCTTTCTTTCTTTCCCAGAGTCCAAAACGTAACCCTAAGCCCTATGGGACCAATCCTACCTAGTACCCGATCCAAATCCACCCCGAGTCCAACTTGGGCCCAAACCCCTCTGACCCAATCTGGCCCAGTCTATTTGCTTTCTCTTTTCTTCCCCGAGGACCAAACCAAGCTAGCCCGGTCCGGCCTTTTTCCCTTCTCTCTTCCTCCCTCCTTTTTCTTTCTTGGGCCCAACCCAGGCTGGCCCCTTGCTCCCTGCATGCAGCACTCACGCCCCAAGCATCGTCGCACCTCCCTTCTCCATTCACGCACGCGCAGCATCACCCCTACCTTCCCCGCACGCAGGAAGTCAGGAAGATGCCCAGGCGCCGTCGTCCCTTCCCCCTTGTGCCCAGAAACAGTCACGCCGTCTCCCTGAACCCCCTCTCTCTTCCTCTTCACCACCAGGCCCCTGGCCGTCCTTTCCTCAAGATAGAAGGCCGCGTCTCCGCCCTTTCCCCTTCTGAACCTGCAGTTTAATTGCCATTACGGCATTGACAGCCCAGAAACTGCTCCTCCCTTCAATTCTCGGTACAGAGCCTCTCTCCCCTCCTACAAAACCACGGCCAAGCCTCTCCCTATCCTCCTTTGGTTCCCCCACTCCGCAATTTCCCGAGGTCAGAGCCCTCTCCATTGATTTTCTGGTCACCGGAGTTCGTCACCGGAGCTCTACCTTGGTAAGACTTGCCTGCAGTTTGTGATCTCCATGTCGCGCTCCCTGCTCACCACCTTGGTTTCAATTTCACGAGTGCAGGTCCACGAGAAACCACCCTAGTGCCCTGCAGCCTCGACCCGAGGCCGCAACGCCGCTCTCCACGAGCACCTGAAGAACAGAACCAACCCCTTCGAGGCGCATCACCCTTGCTGTCTTCCTACCCTAGGTGAGAACCAAAACGAGTTGCCCTCGTCGCCCCGATCTCGTTCTGCCGTTCAACACAAAAAACCATGCCCTGTAGTCCCCGGCCCCCTTCCTCCGGCGAGTTCTGCTTGAAGAAACATGGCTGCCGCCCCTTCTGCTCGCCAGAACGGTGAGGATGCCATCGCCCCCCCTCTGTTAGACCGACACAGAACCGAGCAGAAGCCCAGCCACCGTCCGATCCCTTACCTGCGGCCATGATTAGATTGAAACATACCCCTTCGTAGTTTTTCTAAAGATTCCCTGCAAAGTTCCCTAATAAACCCGTCGTCCCTCCCTGTGTTCTGTGAATCTCTCTTGCTACCCCCTGAAGTATAGGTTTAATTATGTTTAAGTCCTCAGTTCTCGCAGGATAGCCCTCGATCTTGTTTTTAGCGTAGTTTAATCATCGTAGATCCGATTAGAGTGATTCTCGCGTTCATGTGTTCGTAGAAATGCGTAGATTAGTTTTATATCCTTTTTGCTTCTGTTTCCATTGTATGGTGTAATGTTCTAATAGAAATACTTTGTTTGCATGTATTGGCTTGTGATGGATGTATGCGTGGTGATGGAATGCGTGTATAGATTGCGAGCAGTACAAGGCCGGTTTCGATCAACAATTCGAAGACCAAGATCAGCAGCAATACTTTGAGGAAGGCAAGTGTAACATGATTCATCCTTGATACCTATTCACCATATAAACATTTTATTCATTCATGCATGTGTCTAATTTTGTTAAACCCTAAGGATGACTAGACTTGTTTATCCTATATACCTTGTTTACCCTGGGTTTTGCATCTGGGTAGATATGTTAGTTGTGCTATGCTTGCCAACCGCTAATGTTCGTTATGAAATATTAATCCTGACTAATGATATACTTGGAACCTTATTAAAATATGCTTTTTAGCAACTAGGTTTTGGGAGCTTGAGCATGTGTTTGTATTGCTCTAAACGTCTCTTCATAAGGTCCCGTTCTTAAAGCGGCAACCCAGAAAAACTGTACAACCATAGGAATCACATGGCTCTGGTCTTGACTAAGTAAACTGTATGACTCTAGCTTGTCTAGTGGTTACCGAACGGTGCAAGTGGGGCTGCCAGGTTTAAGTGTGGACCTCGGTCAGTCTCATTGGGATTTGTGTGATGGATTTGTGTGATGTTTTGGCTGGAGCCTGGAGGGGTCCATGCGCCTGTCGGGAAACCATAGCGGCCACTAGCTTGTTAGGGTGTCTTTTGAAAGGTCTCGTAGTGGTGCCCTGCGCCCATTTTTGTAGTGCATTGCCTATGGCAAAGGGGTGTCGTGACCGGTGCTGAAAGTGTACAACCTCTGCAGAGTGTAAAACTGTTATAACAGCCGTGCTCACAGTCAAGAGTGGCCTGGATCCTTTTTGAGCGGTTCCTTGTTTTCTGAATAAATGGTTAAATATGATGTTGTGCATTTATGATACTTCACATGTTTTCATAATGTGGGTTACAACCGGGGCTGTCATATAATTGTAGTAATTCAGGTTAATTTTAAAATCAATCAACTAAAAATGCTAACCGCGGTTTAAACCTTATCTAGCCTTTTGAGCCTCATTTAATCATGTTATACCTGCAGATCAATCAGGGCTACAGAGATGAGCGAACAGCGGAGGAACTTGCCAAGAAGAACCTGAAGACGGTGGCCGAACTCTACGGGATCCTCGAAGAGACCGCCAAGATGGCGGATGCCCGAGCTCGAGTCCGAGGGAAGCCCGAACAGAGCAAGCCACCCACGGAAGGCAAGAAGAAAGACAAATATAAGAATAAGAAGCGCAAGTCCGAGGGCGAAGAAGTCATGGCCGTGGACAACAAGCCCCCATACTAGCGGTAGGGGAAACCTGCAGATCTCCCGATGTACTGCCCTATTCACCAGTCGACAAAGCATCACTTGGTGGCCTGCACGGTGTACAAGAAGCAGAAGCAGGAATAGGAGAGCCAACAGTAGGAGGGACCACATGACAAGGCCGCTCAAAATCCTCGACAAGCGAACTATATGGATTGTGACAACGAACCACAACTTCCCGAAGACTTGGAGATTGCCACAATTTTCGGTGGTTGCTCGACCCAAACCTCCAAATCCCAGCTGAAGCTGGTCGAGAGGCAAATAGCAAGCACCGAACCCTGCAAACAGCCATTGAGATGGTCTAAGGTCCCGATCACATTCGACCAAAGGGACCACCCCGAGACGCTGTATGACGGGCCACTACTACCACTGTGCATCAAGCCCTGGATCGGGTCACGCAAGGTTGGGCGAACCCTGATCGACAGTGGGAGCGCCCTCAACCTGTTGTTCGTCAATGCCTTTGATGAACTGGGTATCCCAAGGAGGTCATTGTCCCTAGTGGAGAAGCCCTTCTATGGGGTCACACCGGGCATTCAAGCCCTACCATTGGGGATGACTGATCTGCAGGTGACCCTCATGGAGGGGAAAAACATCCGATCAGAGTTCCTCACCTTCGAGGTGGCTGATATCACATCAGCCTACAACTGCATCTTGGGCAGGCCGTTCCTAAAGAAATTCATGGCGGTCGCCCACTTTGCCTACTGTCACACCTGGATTTACAAAGAAAATCTGAATGCTACTATGTGTGTACCCAGGAAGTCTTAAGCACACACATATAGCTCCAGAAATAGAATATCAAAGTAAACCAGTGCTCGAATTACAAAAGAAACTATTACAAAAGACAAGGGTCTCAAAACAAACCACAGCGGAAGTCTATTTACTATCTCTCATGATGAAGTCTCCATTCCACAGGGACGCCGGCTGGTGAAGCACAACCTAGAACTCTTCTGGAAAAATCTTCATGAAAACCTTCGAGTGCTGCCTCATCTGAGTACCCATCCGGGATTTTGTTGAATAGTGCAAGTGTAAGTAAACCAACTTTACTTAACAAATACAACACGAGGTATGAAGGCTTAAAAGGCTAGACACGGTTTAACTGCGATAAGCACTTTTAGTAGTTCAATTTTAACATTATCCAAAATACTACAATGTAATTGGAATAACCCAGTTGTAACCCAAATTAAGTGTATATGGAAGTATCATCAAGTCCACCATCATTCCAGTTCCATTCCATTTTTAAACATCACCGGGGTAAAAGTCACTGTCAAAAAGGATCCAGGCCACTCGTAACCGTGAGTACGGCTGATATATCAGTTTTACACTCTGCAAAGGTTGTACACTTTCCCCACTGGTCGCGTAAAAGCTCAAAAGAACTTTATAACCCAACCACGCAGTGCTAGTTAGGCACATTCATCACACTACCTTTGGTGTGACTGCATAGGGACACTACGAGACCTTTCTAAAGACACCCTAGCAGCAAGTGACAGTGTGAACCTCTTCTGCTCCCACCAAAAGTAAATATCAGCCCATCCGAGACAGACTGAGGCCACCGCTCCTGGCCCTCTCCTCCGAGTCAAGCCAGATAGCCACTTAGACAAGCTAGAGCCGTACATTTTACTTAGTCAAGACCAGAGCCCATTTGATTCCCGTGGTTGCACTGTTCTCCCGGGTTGCCACTTTAAGATAGACCATAACAAGTGATGCCCAGAACAAAGCACACAGCAATTGTTCCAGTTTAAAGGTTGATTAAGAACAAAGCACACAGCACATGTTCCGATTTAGGTTGGATGGAGCAAAGCACACAGCACATGTCCAAATTAAGGGTTGCCTAGAACAAAGCACACAGCACATGTTCTAGATCGTGAATTGTCTAGAATAAAGCACACAGCACATATTCTAGAACAAGAGTTTGCTGAGAACAAAGCACACAGCACATGTTCCAGCTACCTAACCATGTTGCTAAAAAGCAAGTTTTAATCATTCGCAAATGATTACAAGTATCGAAGTATCATCGTCCAAAGACGATAAGCTCAAGTTGCATAGCCTAGCATTTACTACCCAAAGATGCATAACCCGGTTGAACAAGGAAGTAAGTTTTAAGAACACTAGGTAAAATCCTAAACCAGATTAACTCATGCATGAATGTAGTAATTAAGGTGTATAGGAATCAAGGAATTCTCGTGTTATACTTGCCTTCCTCAAAGTATTGCCATTAATCCTCTTCTCCAGAATCTTGCTCTCCTTCAACATCAAACAACTCACCAAGGCACGATCAACACCAGCACACAAGGTTCATCTAACAAAGTAATACACCAATCAATACAACAGTTTTGAAAAGCGCACTTAGAAAACACTAGCTGCTACGAACTCGGGAGCGCAAGAAACACTAAGGGCAGAACTACGGTTGAAAAGGCATAGGCAATTGAAAGGCTCGAGGGCATACTAGTACAAAGAACATAAGCTGGAGTTATTTTGGTTGAGCACAGATAGATTGTGACATCATCAAGGCATAAACAGGATGTCATCATGGAATATTGGAATAAATCTTCAATAGAAATTTGTATAAATGGATCAACAAACTCTAGTATATGCACATACAATTCAACATACTATTTTAATATCTAGATTTCACATATGTGGCCACCATACATGAATTCAGTATTAAAATAATACACTGGCATTATAGTGGTTCATATACTAAATATTTATTAAGCCAGATGACAAAATACCAAAAGATACAAATACAAGGCATAGGCTAAATATGTGGCAAACAAAAGGATGAAAGATATGAAATTTGGAAAGGTTACGATCACCATGAAAGCTTGGGCTCTGCTGAACTTATGGGCAAGACACAAGGCAGGTGAAAAAGCCTAAATATCTTTTATTTAGAAAAGTTAGTTTACATTGACCATTAGTCAAATTAATTACTAAATTAATTCCAAACACAAGTTTTATGGAGAACAGTATAATAACGCGTAGCTTAGGTTACTACGAAGCTAACGCATCTTGAACGGATCGAATCGGACCTAAAACGTGCAATCTAGGGGCTAAACAAGGTCCAGGGGCTTATCTGCGAAAAACCAGGGACCTAAACATAATTAACCATAGACTTTGAGGGCTAGCAGGGAAGATTCTGCAAGACTCAGGGCCGGACCTCGGGTTGATTTTGTGGAAGCCGGGGGTCTCTTTAACAAAACGGCGAAGGGGTATGCTGGGATATATTCTGGGCCGTCGATCTTGAGATGGAGGGCGGTGGGCACTCCGTTCGGTTCTGCTCGCCGGCGGAAAGAGAGGGCGGCGGCGCACGGCGGTCTCAAGCGGTGGCTTGTCGGACTTGGGCGGCGCAGGGGCTAGGGGGCTCCAATTCGATCGTGGTTTGGTCCTAGAGGAAGAGGAGGACGGCGTGCATCTTACCCCGGTGATCTTGTCGTCGATTGGGCGTCACAGCGGGTGTTGACACCAGATTTTCGCACCTGACATGCTGAGTCAGATGGTGACGTGAGACTGCGCAGTGGGCCCGTTGAATGGTCAAACAGAAGATGACAGAGAAGGAAGCCGATGCTAAAGAGGAGTCCGATGAAGCAGGAGTCCGACCCGATGACGATTACAAGAGGAAAGGCGCGTCGGCTAAGAAGGAGGTGTATCAGATGCGGGGACTATTTCCTTTTTGAAGGCATATTAAGAGTCCTATTTTGTATTAGATTTAGTTTACTTTATTCGCAATTTAGTCTGGTCCAATCAGGACTCTCCATGACCAGGGTATAAATATGAACCCTCATCCATTGTAAAAACTATTCTCACAATCAATACAACCCGGCTTCACGCCAAAACCCTAGTAGTAGTTACCGACGAAGCTCATTGGTGGACGGGCTGCATCAGTTCTGATCTCCGGTTTACCAGTAAGTTAGTCAATTTATCGAACTAGTATAGGCTTTGAATTGAGGCGCATCGCCCTTTCTCGTTTATACTGTTCAACCGATTTATCTCTGGATAATCAAGATTGATATAGATTCCCTACGTCGGAGCTAGATCAATATTGATTATTCAACAGATTATCATTTATCGGACTACACTTTAAGCCTAGATTCCCTACGTCGGAGCTAGGTATCAAGATTAGTCTAGATTCCCTACGTCGGAGCTAGAGTAATCTTGATTACTAAAGGTAGTCTTTGCGGTTTGTTGGAGTTGCTAGATTGGTTTAGATCTACGCCATGTGAATCAATTCTACTTCTTCAACGGCTTTGAGCATTGGTCTTGGTCCGATTTAAGCAATATTTATCTTACAGCATCGTTCTAGGTCCGATCCTGCTTTGTGGTTTAATCTGGTTGTTCTTTGAGTATTGTACTGGTGTAGATTCCCTACGTCGGAGCTAGATCTTTACAATACGATTAGATTAACCTTTGATTGTCATGCTTGGTCTAGATTCCCTACGTCGGAGATAGATTCATCTTGATTAGTCAAAGGAAGCTTTGGTTATGCCTTATTGCTATTTGAATGTTAAGTGTGGTGTAGATTCCCTACGTCGGAGCTGGATCTTGCTTAATTATTTGGTAGCATATCTTAGAATCAGAACGAATCTGTTAATGTTTTGCCTGCTTATTTGCTTAATCTGATCAACACCTGTGCGAGCATCTTGTTTAATTAACAGGTTGATAAGTTAAATCTGATTATCTAGCTATCTGATCTGATCATAGTTAGAGAAATCTAGATTCCCTACGTCGGAGCTAGATTTCTCTACAAAGGCTATAGTCCGATTGGTTGGTTAGATGATCCGATAAGACGAGTCAAACTGGCAATTAGATAAGGTGGACAATGTATCGGCTTACACTTTGCTTATTTAATATCTTGTTTAAAGACACAGCTGATCCATTACTTTACATATTGGCCTTGTTTTATGCTTTATTTTATTATTTAAAGGCTGATCTGTTATACCAATCAAGGTCCGATCCTGATTGGTCCAATTCTGAGGTCCGATTTGGTGTCTGATTGAGGTCCGATTACTCGGTCCGATTGACGTCATCAATGAAGTCCGATTTTGAGGTCCGATTGGTATCGGCCGATACGTGTCTGATTGGGTCTTGGCTAAAATTCGACGTTACTCCATCGTCTGAAATAGAGCCGACACAATCAAAGAGCAATTTAACTGTTTTATTCTCTTGTCAATTATAGGTCAAATTGACTGGCACGCTGCGAACCTGAACTGGAGTGTGGACTGGCACTGGAGCGAAGCAGATCTCCCTGGTCTTCGTGTGCTGCACGCGGGAGATACGACCGCCGATTTTCTGCGTCAACACATTTTTTGGCACGCCCAGTGGGACACGAGAAACAAATTCCAAGATGTCGTCGTCTGATGCTGAACAAGANAGTCCGATTGGTGGTTAGATGGTCCGATAAGACGAGTCAAACTGGCAATTAGATAAGGTGGACAATGTATCGGCTTACACTTTGCTTATTTAATATCTTGTTTAAAGACACAGCTGATCCATTACTTTACATATTGGCCTTGTTTTATGCTTTATTTTATTATTTAAAGGCTGATCTGTTATACCAATCAAGGTCCGATCCTGATTGGTCCAATTCTGAGGTCCGATTTGGTGTCTGATTGAGGTCCGATTACTCGGTCCGATTGACGTCATCAATGAGGTCCGATTTTGAGGTCCGATTGGTATCGGCCGATACGTGTCTGATTGGGTCTTGGCTAAAATTCGACGTTACTCCATCGTCTGAAATAGAGCCGACACAATCAAAGAGCAATTTAACTGTTTTATTCTCTTGTCAATTATAGGTCAAATTGACTGGCACGCTGCGAACCTGAACTGGAGTGTGGACTGGCACTGGAGCGAAGCAGATCTCCCTGGTCTTCGTGTGCTGCACGCGGAAGATACGACCGCCGATTTTCTGCGTCAACACATTTTTGGCACGCCCAGTGGGACACGAGAAACAAATTCCAAGATGTCGTCGTCTGATGCTGAACAAGAAACGGTAGCAAGACTTGCTGCTGAGAAAGAAGCTGCTGAGAAGGCTAAGAATGACAAGAACAAGACGCCTGAGACGGCCATTCCAATCACAAAGGCCGATCTGTCCAAAGCTCAATTGGATGCAGTTCAGGCTCAGATTGATGCATTTGAGAAGCTCTGTCTTGGACAATTTGGGCGTAATCGTTCAGGCCCTATACTCAAAGGTCCTCTCCCGGATCCAGAGTTGATCAAGAAGACAACTGAAGCTCGGGAGCACCAGGTCAACATGACAGAGATGATTCACCAGGCTGTGCATCATGCGTTGATCAACCAGTCAGGCACTTTGGTGAATTCTCTGGACAATCTCATCAAGAAGGCGGTGGACGATGCTGTTTGCTTGAAAGGTCCAGTATTTATAGCGGATTCTGCAGGAGCATCAGGGTCAGGAAGAGGCAAAGAAGCTACAGATAATACAATGACCGTTGCTCCACAGATTCCGATTGCTCCACCATCTCCTGTTGAACTGGCCAACGGTTTTCTGTTGATGGCCGATGGAACTATTGTCGGCTCACATGGTGAAAAATATGCCAGGACTCTGAACGAAGGAGAGAAACAACCTGCAGCTGCAAGGCTACGTACAGAGATTCCTTCACATCAGCGTATGGTCGGAGATTACAATAATTATGTGATGGACATAGCTGATGGAATGCCACCTGGAAATCAACAGTCCGATTGGTCATAGAAAATAGCCGAGGTGATCCAAAATCAGTTCGGCTTGAAGCCTAAAGATGAAGCGAGGTTGTATCGGCACCCGTACCCGTCTTACTTTGATGCAGTGCCACTTCCTCCGCGTTACAGAGTGCCGGATTTCTCCAAATTTTCCGGGCAAGATGATATGACCACCATCGAACACGTGAGCCGATTCTTGGCTCAGTGTGGTGAGGCTGCTTCTCAGGAGGGACTTAGGCTCAGATTTTTCCCTCTGTCATTGTCAGGGCCGGCGTTTACCTGGTTTACGTCGTTGCCAGCAGGATCAGTCACAGGATGGTCCGACATGGAGAAGCAGTTTCATAAATACTTCTTTTTTGGTCTTAACGAGATGAAGATTTCTGACTTGATTGCTATCAGGCAGAGGAACGATGAGACCGTCAAGGAGTATATTCAACGTTTCCGTGATACCAGGAATCGGTGCTATAGTTTGAAGCTGTCTGACATGCAGTTGGCCGAGCTTGCATTCCAGGGTTTGCTCGCGCCGATCAAAGAAAAGTTTTCTGCTCAGGAGTTTGAGACATTGGGGCAACTGGTTCAGAAAGTGTCAGCTCATGAGGTCCGATATCAGGAGATGAAGCGTGTGAAATTTTCAAAGCAAGTATCTTATCTCTCTGAATCTGAAGAGGAGGCTGATGTCAATATAGCTGAATGGACTAAATCCAAGAAGCCAGTATCGCTCCCATGGATCAAGCAGAATCCTGAAAAGTTTGGTTTTGATATAACAAAGGCCGACAAGATTTTTGATTTGTTGCTCAGTGAGAAGCTTATCCAGCTTTCTCCAAATCATTCTATTCCGTCGGCCGATGAGTTGAAGAAACGCAAATATTGCAAGTGGCACAACTCAACTTCTCACGAGACCAATGAGTGCAAAGTGTTCAGAAGGGAGATCCAATTGGCTATAGAATCTGGCAAGATCAAGTTTGAAGACAACAAGAAAGCCATGAAGATCGATGGTCATCCCTTTCCCAATAACTTTGCTGATTTCTCCTTTTCTGTTAATATGGTTGATGCTAATGAAAAGGGGAAGTTCAAGGTGCTTACATCGGACCACGCCAAGAGTTCTGGTGCCGTTGATCCTGCAGTTCAGGTTACTGTTGAAGAGCTACGGAGGAATCATCAGGCATTTGGGCGTGAATCTAACGCTCCTGGTGGATATCAGCCACGTGTGACTTCCCAAATGTTGATTAACAAGTACAAGAGGCAGCAAGCAGCGGCCCAAGCATGGGAGAACGCGAGGAACGACGGCGTCGGAGGCGTGAGTATCAGGCAAGGCGCCTTGATGAAGAATTTGATGATCAGCGCCGACGCCGATTTGATGAGAGGTCCGATGGTCAACGCCGATATGACGACAGGTCCGATGGCCGACGCCGATATGATGAATGGTCCGATGGCAGACGCTGGTCTGATGATAGAGTTGACGGTCGTCGTCAGTATGGTTATAGGTCTGATTGGTATGCGGACAGATGTCAAGCTTATGACCGGTACGAGCAAGATGATGATCATTGGGGGTGTCCTTTCTTTGTATTCTGCTGGAACGAGAAGCTTAGACTGCCATCAAAAGCAGATTGTCTTGAATGCAGTTTCCAATATGAAGAGTATAGAGCTTCCAAGCGAGGTCGACGATCAGTTCATGAACGGATCGGCGTCAGGATTGATGATCATCATCAAAGAGATGAAGGCCGGGTTAATACTCATGGCCACAAAAATAATGAAGGCCGGGTTAATACTCATGGCCACAAAAATAATGAAGGCCGGGCTGATGCTCATGGCCCTGAAAAAATGGAAGAGAAGTGCCAATTCAGGAATCGGACTGAAGAACCTCCAATGAGGCCTGGACAGTGGTGCCCATCAGGGATTTCTAGGTCCAAGAAGAGACGTGTGCAACGCTTGCGCTATCGTGAGCAGATTCAGGAGCAGGAATTGGCAAAAGAAAAGAAGTGGCGCATCAAGATGGCCAATGATGGTGAAGCAAGCACATCGGCCGCAATAAATATGGTTTTGATGTTGCCTTCTGATTTTGCTGCTCCTGATGAACAGGACGATCATGAGGTTGATTATGAGCTGGAAGAAGCCGCTGCATGCTTGGTTCTTGATTCAGAGAAGGCTGTCTTTGAGAAGCCAAATGCAAATGGGTATCGGCACCTGAAGCCTCTGTACATCAAGGGATACGTTGATGGGAAGCCGATGACCAAGATGCTGGTTGATGGAGGAGCTGCTGTCAATCTTATGCCCTATTCCACATTCCGTAAGCTGGGTAACGGGATTGATGATTTGATCAAGACAAATATGACGCTCAAAGACTTTGGCGGAAACGTGTCAAAGCCTCGGGGGGCAATTCATGTTGAATTGACAATCGGCAGCAAGACATTGCCGACCACCTTCTTTGTGATTGATGGCCAAGGTTCTTACAGCATGCTCCTCGGACGTGATTGGATCCATGCCAATTGTTGTATCCCATCTACAATGCATCAGTGTTTGATCCAATGGCAAGGCAACAATGTGGAGATCGTACCAGCTGATGATTCGGTTAGCATTGCTACAGCTGAATCAACAATTTGAGAATTTGAAGGAGTTGAATGCCTGTCAGGAAAAGCATGGGATGGTGACTTCCTCAAGGTGTCCGATCAAGGACTACAGCCGATCCAAGCAGTCGGCTCTGAGACTTTGTTTTAAATGGATGATCCGACGAAAACAAAGGCCGATATGGTTAATCAGTTCTTTCAAATATGAATTTTGTAAATTGAATCGGCCTGATTATTATTTCGTCCTGGGGGGCAAGGTTCAAGTTTGATTATCCAATAATACTGCCCTAGCATTTGGGTAGATTTGTGAAGCCGATGCTACGCGTCAGGCTCGGAAGCCGATGAAAATCGCCTCAAGAACAAAAAAATAAAGAGCCGATGCGATATGCATCGCCTTAAGGGCTATATACAACAAAAGAAGAGTGTATTATGTCATTAAGCCGCTCGATGGCGGAGCAGGCTATCAATGTATCAGATCACTGGTAAGACAGGCAGATCTCAGTGTTCAAGGCTGCAGATATTTAACTATCGAATCAAGAGCAATCTGACAAATCTTGTCAACATCGGCGATGATCTTGGCATCAGCTTCAGCATTCCCTTCTACAGGCTTGATTATCTTGTGGATCTCTTTGGCGACCTTGATGTGGGTTTTATAATCTTCTTCGGCCTTCGCTTTTCTAGCTGGGAGATCATCAAGTTCTTTTGTCTTAGCCTGGATGCTTGATAGAACTTGGGCAAGTTCCTGCTCTAATTGTTGTTTTCTGGCTTGAAGATTGTCAAGCTCTGACCGGATAGAGGCAGGACGAGCCGATAATTCTTCAATTAGTTTTGTTGACTCATCAGCTTGGGCACGTTTTTCATCCCTGGCCTTGATCAAGTCCTGTTGAGAAGTCCGATTATTGATTCGGCGATTGGCTTGCAACACTGGAAAGGAGTGACCTTCTATGTATGCCGCCGGAATCAATGCTTCCTCCAGATCTGACGGAAGTTGGCCTCTTAGAGTTTTGATGATCTGACGAATCAGCTCTGCATCCTGGACAAGATCGATGATATCTTGGTGAAGAAGAGCAGATATGTCAAGCAATTTTGCCTTCACTTCATCAGATAGCAAGCTTTGCCCAGAGCTGATCTCTTCCTCTTCAGCTTGCAGCCGATCAAAATCAACTGATAGGGTCTGGCTGGTTTGAGGAGTATCTTGAGCCTGCAAAAGAAATAATTAGATATAATGTCAAAAAGCTGATATGATCATATCAGGCTAGAAAGCTTACTTGTTTCCATGCTAGTTCTTGCTCGGGTCCGATCAGAGGGTTATTGCTGCCCTGGATGTTTACTTGGGCAATTTCAAGATCCGTCAAGACATTCTGGATGATTTGCTAGAAGAAAGAAAATAAGAACAAGATGGATATCAATTATTGAATAAATCGGCTGATAATTACCGTTGCTTCTGGATCAGGGAGTTGGACCTGTGGAGGAGTTACTGGTTGATCTTCTTGAAGGCTCTGATTTATTTGTACTTGTTCTGCTTGAGGTGGCGGGCTTGATTGACGAGGCGACCCAGTTATAGTCCTCTCAGATGAAGATGTATGGCCTAAATGTTCCTGAATTGGGCTTGATCGCATCTGAATAGGACTTGATAATTTTTGTGGATCCGATTCTGGTGCTTCTTCGGCCGATGGGCTAGAAGACTTGATCGGACTGGGCTGGTATGCAGAAGATTCTCCGATGACCTGAATTTACAGAAAGGATTAATTTCAATAAAGAGAGAAATCAAATTAATAAAGTTCTTGGACTTACCAGAGCCGTCTTCGGGCGTTTGGGAATTTTAGAGGACGTCTGCTTCTTCCTTTTCCTGCTGTCACCATATACTGACAGAAGCTTGCCGATGGTGGGAGAGTCACAGCCGATCCACGGATCTGGCGAGATATTGCAGTAGACAACTTGCTTCCCCGATCGAGTCATCGTTGGAGGAGAACGATCGACGTCCTGGCAAAGGATTGTTCAACAGAATAAAGTTATGTAAAGGAGGAAAGCAAGTTCACAGATATTACCTCTGGTCTGCCCTTGAAAGTAGGCTGCAACTTCCGGACATAAGTTTTGCAGGCGATGCAGAATAAGTGTTGACGCCATTCGGCCCACCATGTGTTGAAGGTCCGATGAGCTACAAGGCAGATTGCAAAGGCATCCAGATTGGTTTTATCCATAGGAGGCTCAAGCCCTAGAAGACGGTCCCATTCCAAGCCTGTGTCGACTTTTCCCCTTGGAAAGATTTGATCGGTCAAAATTAGGTAGGGTGGAAGCTGTCCAATGCCAAACTGACGAGCGGCCAAGTTTGGATGATAGTATTCATAAGATGATTGCCCTGGCTTGCTCAGACTAAGGCCGATCGGGAGAAATCGAGCACTGATGCAGGTTCGGAAAATTGTCAGGGCTTCTGAGTCTGCTTCTACAATCATGTTGAATTTGAATTTGTAGGGCAACTCAAATTCATCGGCATGATCATACAAAAACCAGAGCATTTTTTCATCAGCAATGCCTCTGTAAAGAAGTGCAAAATACTTGGAAGATTCCTTACCTGATAATTTCTCAGCAGGGAAACCCATGGCAGCTTCACCAAGTGAGGTACACCGGCGCCAGGTGATCTCTTCCGATTCAGGCTTGCTCTTTGGGAATTTGAGCTTTCGAAAATCTACTTTAACGACTTTGCTCAGATGTAGCATTAACCACATCTGAATGAACCACCACGGCCCGCCAAGGTTGGTGATGGGTAATCCGGTCCTCAGGCGCTTGGCGACTTGATGAAGCAAATTGTATACTGCTCCCAGGAGAAGTTGACCAAGGCTGATGACATGGTCACTTACCAGCAATTCGGCCAGATGTTGGAAGTTGGCTGTTGGACCAAGGGTGGTGCTGCAAAAGAAGAATCTGTCTAACCACATGTTCAGAAAGGCCACATGTTCGCGGTCAGTTACAGATCCGGTCCGATGATTTTTCTCCATGTATCCTGTCCAGCCGCCACAACTCTTGGTCTTAAAATGGTGTTTGAGTTTGATGTTGAGCCGGGAAGGACGCTTGTCGCCAGTGACATTGAGGCCGAGAAGCATGACTACATCAAGCAGTGTTGGGGTCATCGGACCATGTCCAAAGAGGAAGGCATTCAGTGCATCGAACCAAAAGTGTGATGCGGCGATCAAGAGATTCTCATTTTTAGCGATGGGTCCGATGCTGAGGCCAATACACTGGGCGATATCTAATCTATCCCAGATTGCAGACTTGGAGGCCGATATTCTTAGGTACCAGTTTTTCCATCCGGGGAGAACTGTCGGCCAGGAACGAAATACATTCTTCCAATCTTCGAGGTCGAATTCGGAAGTTTTGAACGGGATGCGCAAGGTTTCCAGATTGATAATCTCGGCCGGGTCCGGATCTCCCATTGGACCAAGAAAATAAACCCCATGGACATCGCCTACAGGGATTAGGGTTTGGGCACGAATGTCCTAAAAGAAGATTGCGAAATGAGGAACAAGTTTTAAAAGCCGAATTTCAGGCAGGAAGTAAAATCGAGATCACTAGGGTACCTCTGGGATTGGGTGATGTAATTCTCCTACTGATGGTTCCGCAGGTGTCGGAGAGGAACCTGAGGCAAAGAAAGTCGATGAAGAGGAAGCTGAAGGGTTTGCTGCTGCCGCCATTGTCGAGCTTGAGGCTGCCGCCATTGTCGAGGTTGTGACGGTCGCCATGGTGGAAAACGCTGCCGCTGATGAACTTGCTGGAGCCCAAGCGGAGAGGGAGGCAGATGCGGAAGACTTGAGGACGCCCATGGAGGATGATTCGGCCATTTGAGTAAATTTTGATTGGGGGCTTGAGTAGATGCAAATGGCCGCTGCCGATACGTGTCTGATTGGGTCTTGGCTAAAATTCGACGTTACTCCATCGTCTGAAATAGAGCCGGCACAATCAAAGAGCAATTTAACTGTTTTATTCCCTTGTCAATTTAGGTCAAATTGACTGGCACGCTGCGAACCTGAACTGGAGTGTGGACTGGCACTGGAGCGAAGCAGATCTCCCTGGTCTTCGTGTGCTGCACGCGGGAGATACGACCGCCGATTTTCCGCGTCAACAGCGGGCTCGCGATAGGGACGGGCGAACGCGGCCATGGCCGTGTGGTGCAGGCAGGGTTCCTGGCCATGGCTTCACGCTCCAAGTGCCGGGGCCGGGTCGTGGGGTTCCTACAGGCGACACAGAGAGCAGAGGGGGTGAAGGGACGGCACGGGCGGCGACCAATCAGAGGCGAGGCGGCGGCTCTCACCTCAGCGGGCCGCAGCGACAGCAGATGGCGGCACTCGGGCTTGCACGCGGGCGACACGGACGGCAGGAGGATGCGCGGCTCGGCTCCAGGGAGCTCATGGAGGCGTCGGCTTTCTCCAAGGGGCGGCCTTTGCGTCGAATTGGACCGACGTCAGGGGCGGCGACGCTCTGCTCGGGCTCCGTCCGATGGCGGCGCGGTACACAAGAAAGGCGGCGGCCTTGGGCTAGGGCACGCAGGGGCTCGGGCGGCGCGCTAAATAGGGGGGAAGGGCCTCGGCCTTGACTTGCGGAGGGGGCGCGGGTGAAGCGCGCGGCGGTTGCGGAGCCACGGCGGCGTCCGCGAGCAGGAGAAGGGAGAAGGAGGGGCTGACGGGCAGGCCAGGGAGGTCAGAGAGAGGAGGTGGCTGGCGAGCGGGCCCGGGATGGCAGCGACTGAGAGTGGAGGGGCGAGTGGGCCGCTGCTGGGCCGCGGGGTGGACTGGGCCCGAACCAGGAGTGGCAAAAGCGAACTCAGGGAAAGCTCAGGGGTGAAAAGTAGACTTAGCCAGGTTTGGGTTTAGATGGGCTCGGCCCAATAAGGCAGATAGGTTTTTCCTTTATCTTTATCCTGGAAATCTTTATTACGTTAAAACTCTTAAGCCGTGAAAAATATCCCGGCATGCCCAAAAATTCCGAGAAAAATCTCAGAGATAGATATGGACACGGTGAACCCAAATAAAATATTTGGAGCTCATGAAAAAAGTTCTAGTAGCTTCCAAAAATTGGATTTAGCTCTAGAAAAAATATAAATAAATTCCAAAAAAATCTGGAAAATTTCCAAAGGAACCTATTCGAGAACCTAATCGGGAACCTATTCGAGTTTTCAGAAACAAACACACAAAACCCTATTTGCATCTCAGCACGAAAGAAACACTCACTTTCTAATTAATTCTGGCCAAACTTTAGGATTTATTGGAATCTCCGAGAGGGCCAAAAAGTAGGGTGTGACACCTACTCCATGATCAAGATCCCAGGACCGTTGGGCCCACTCACGGTTTGCGGAGACCACAAGGGTGCGGTCCAATGTGACATGAAGACCCTGGACATGATCAAGGGAGGAGAACAGGAGCTAGCCAAGGCTGCCGAACCTGCCAAAAAAGTCCAAGAACTTACCGACCACTGCCGCTCAGGCAACAGTCGCTAAGACTTCTCGGGCAGCCGAAGCCCGATCAAAGGCCAAGGAAAAGCAAATGCCCGCGGAGGACAAAAACACCGATGATGTCGCCGCAGAAAAGCAAACCGTGGTGGACCAGACCCCACTCAAAGGGACACCACCTCAGGAAGCAGGCGAGTCACCGGCTGACGCCTCTCTGACCATGCCAACAACGAAGCGTGTCAAGCCAAGCACGAAACCAGTGATCCTGGACGAATCAGACCCGACCAAGACCACCCAGGTGGGCATTGGTCTGGGTGACAAATACGAACTCGAGCTCATTGCTTTCCTCCGGGCAAATGCAGATGTGTTCGCTTGGGAGCCATCTGATATGCCTGGGATCCCCAGGGAGGTAATCGAGCACAAGCTTGGCATTCGACCAGTCAAGCAGAAGCAAAGAAGATATACCCCGGAGAAACGAGACGCCATTAACGAAGAAATCAACTGACTACTCAAAGCCAGCTTCATTCGAGAGGTCCCTTTTTCGGAGTGGCTGGCAAACCCAGTCATGGTGAAGAAGCCCAATGGAACGTGGCGGATGTGCGTGGACTACACCGATCTGAATAAAGCATGCTCAAAGGACGAGTATCCGTTGCCTAAGATAGATCAAGTTGTAGACTCAACATCAGGATACGAGCTGCTTTGTTTTCTAGATGCCTATTCGGGGTATCACCAAATCAGCATGTGCATTGACGAAGAGGAGAAAACTGCATTTGTAACTCCCTTCAGTGTTTATTGTTATATAAAGATGCCTTTTGGTCTGAAAAACGCAGGTTGCACTTATCAAAAATGTGTTCACATTGTTCTCAAAGGCTAGATCAGCCGTAATGTGGAGGCATACATTGATGATATCGTTGTAAAAAGTAGGTTGAAAGGCGATCTGATCGCCGATTTGACCAAAACATTCGACAACTTGCGCAAAAACAGGATGATGCTCAATCCCGCCAAATGGACCTTTGGTGTATCATCGGGCAAGCTCCTTAGTTACCTTGTTTCGCAGCGGGGTATAGAGGCAAATCCACACAAGATCAAGGCAGTCGACGACATGAAGTCCCCACGCAACCGCCACGAGTCCAGAAACTGGCAGGAATGATGGCATCCCTAAGTCAATTTGTGTCCAAGTCAGGCGAACGAGGTAACAAATTGTTACGTAAAACTGATCGCTTTGAATGGTCAATAGAGGCAGAAGAGGCGTTTCAGGCGTTCAAGCAATACCTACAGAAAATGCCCGTATTGGTCCCGCCTCAACCCAAAGAAGAGATGTTGTTATACGTAGCAGCAACACCAACAGTTGTTAGCACTGTTCTGGTGGTCGAGAGACCTACAGAAAAGTCAACAACACAGCACCCCGTTTACTTCGTGAGCGAGGTGTTGCACGATGCAAAGACAAGGTACCCTCAGATTCAGAAATTATTATATGCTGTGCTAATGACTTCCAGGAAACTCAAGCATTATTTTCTGAGCCACAAGATCAAGGTCGTGTCAACCAATCCCCTAGGCACCATTTTACATAATCGAGATGCTGTGGGAAGGATTGCACAATGGTTTGTGGAGCTGGGAGCTTACGACGTTGAATTCATACCCAGAACTGCCATCAAGTCGCAGGCTCTGGCAGATTTCATTGCAGAGTGGACTAATCCCAAACCTGAAGAGAGCGCCCAAAATCCCGAACATTGGACCATGTTCTATGATGGAGCATTTTGTAGAGCTGGCGTGGGGGCTATGGTGGTCCTGATTTCTCCTCACAATGACATCATCTAGTACGCATTACAAATCAATTTTGTTGATCCAACCCCTACTAACAATGTTGCCAAGTATGAAGGGCTTTTAACAGGACTTCACATAGCTGCATCTCTGGGTGTTAAGAGGCTGCTCGTGAAAGGGGATTCCGAGTTAGCTGCCAAATAGGTCACAAAAGAGTACAGTGCACGAAGCGACGTCATGGCCAAATACTTGGAAGCATATAGGAGGATGGAAAGCAAATTTGATGGGCTTGAAGTACGGCACATCAAAAGGGAGTACAATAGCGATGCAGACAAGCTGGCCAAAGCAGCTGCCGAACGCACACAGCTTCCAGGTAACGTGTTACTTGAAGTTCTTATTAAACCATCTATGTCAGTTTCTTTACCAAACCAAAAAACTGTGCCTGCCAAAGGCACAGTTGCTACAACCAATGAATCCATCAAGGAGTCTATGTTGGTCGATACGGCTCAAGCTTTCGCTCTAGTTGGAAATGAGGAGAACTGGATGGACCCAATCTGGGCGTACCTCACAAACCAAGCTATACCCAATGATGATGCGACACTGGAGAAAATCCATCGTAAAGCCAAGAATTATCAATTGGTTGACGGACGATTATACAAACTAGCACGCAATGGATTACTCCTCATATTCATGGAGGAATCTGTGGATCTCCCGCTTCTCCCCGATATCTAATAGGGAAAGCATTCCGATGTAGCTTCAACTAGCCTACAGCTCTTCAAGACGCAAGCGAGTTAGTTAAGAAGTGCGAGGCATGCCAGTTCTTCGCACGGAAACAGACTAAACCTACGCAAGCTCTAAACACTATTTCCCTATCATGGCCTTTTGCCACATGGGGAATAGACATCCTCGGTCCTTTTCCAAGGGCCATCAGGGGGTTATAGATTTCTGTTTGTCGGCATTGACACATTTATGAAATGGGCTGACGCTGTGCCAGTTCAGAATATCACAAAAGAGGCAGCTGTCAAGTTCCTATGGATTATTGTCGTACGATTCAGCGTCCCGAACAGGATAATTTCCGACAACAGAACACAGTTTAAAAGTAAAAAGTTCTCTAATTTCTGCAACGACCACGGGATCAAACATGATCGATCATCGGTAAATCACCCAAAAACAAATGGGCAAGTAGAGCGTGCTAACGGTATCATGCTCCAAGGCATCAAGAAGAGGATCTTTAACAGATTGCAAGCTTATGACAAGCGATGGATTCATGAAGTCCCTACAGTACTATGGTCGATGAGGACCACCATGAGCCGAACAACAGGCGAAACTCCCTTTTTCTTGGTGTATGGAGCCGAGGCAATTCTACCATCCGATATTCGATTGCAAGCCCCACGCGTGGCAATGTTTTCAGAAACTGAAGGGCCTGATAGACGTACCGATGAGCTACTCCTCCTCGAGGAGGCTCGCGGTGCAGGCGCTTTCAGGGTGGCCCAGTATCAGTAGAAGTTGCGACAATACTACGATGCTAATGTTCGCAACAGGAGCCTGTGCATTGGTGACATGGTGCTCAAATTAGACCAACGCACCATGGACAAAACTAAGTTGTCCTCTCCATGGCAAGGGCCTTATATTGCAGTAGACATCGCAAGGCCAGGAGCCTACAGGATCGCGGAGATAGATGGAGACGTACTGCCAAACACGTGGAACATGGGTCAACTACACAGATTTTACGCTTAAACCAAGGTAATCCAGCAAGTTCAAGCCTATCAGTTTAGCATGAGTGGTCATCATCCGCGTCACGTCCGGCACCAACAAAAACAACAAGATAAGTTCTATTCACTTTACTCACCCTCGCAATTACACTCGGGGGCTGGGTGTTATGTTTCTATTCTGTTTCTACTCTTTGTTACCATACTGCATATACTAACAAAGAGCCGAGGACTACTACACTGAAAGTTTTTTCAGATCTATCATACGCATCCCAAGCGCAACACTCGGGGGCTCCCCAACTGATCGGGAAATTCTTGTGGTTAGTACTTCTAGACTCTTTTTCAGCATGCTCACATGCTACAAAAGAGCCCGGGGGCTACTATGGTATTACTACCTCACAAGAATTAGGCTTTTTAAATCAAGAAAGCTAGGCTGCGCTAAGATACTAAACACCATGACTACCAAGAATTACACAGTTTAGAAGACCGATCACGTCTCAGCAACGAAACAATTCCAAAATAGCTTATAGCAACGGGATTTTTGGCTATGGCAAAGCAATCAGTTAAAAAGTTCGACAAAAGGGCCGATCAACTCTATGACTTACGCAAAAACATGCAAGCATATGTTCTGCAAGACAAAAGCCACAAACTAAGATCATCAAGTTTTTGCCCTATTACAGGATTCCATCACAGAGCTCAAGACGAGTCCTCCGAGTCACTCAAATGGAGGCCAAGTTTCTTAACAAAGGGTTCCACCAGTGGGGCAAGAACGTCAAATAGTACCTGAGCATCTCCGGCCGAGCACTTGAAGCCTTGGGAAAGCAGTGCAGCGTCGAGGTCTGGAACATGGCTCTTCAAGGCCCCAACGGTGTGTGTTGCAGCGACGCATGCACCCTCCATGAGCCTGCTTTCCAGGGACGAGCGGCGCTTTTCTGAAGCTTCAAGACGGGCGGTGAGATCAGCAACCTCCTTGTCCCGGGCAGCAAGCTGGCCTTCCAGATCCGAGTTTTTCAATCACCTCAATGCTCTTGGAGTTAGCTACAAAATCAGAGGCATTGCGTTAGCAACAGTTTGCAGGACCAGAACCATACAAGTCAAGTACGTTCTTTCTCGGACTGGAGAACAGCAACTTGGGCCTCCAGTCTGATCATAGACGCTTCCGCAGCAGAGGCACGAGCGTCTAGCGAACGCCACTGCTTCTCAGCTGCAGATAGTGAAGCAATGATCGGGCCCAAGGGCGTCGGGACAGGTCTTGTAACCTCTGCAGTTTTCTCCGCACCATCAGACTGGGCTGCCGAGTCAGGCTCGGGAGTTTTCTCTTTCTCTGATGGCTTGGTGGGAGGGGAAGCTGCAGGTTTGGAGGGCCTATGTTTCCTAAACAAAGAAAATAGTTAAAAAATTATCCCTGCGAAAAGCAATCAAGCAAAACCAAACAAGTCGAAGCCCTTACTCGGACGTCTGGAGTGTGACTTTAAACTTCTTCAAGGCAATAGAGGTAGGCTTTGATGGTGGTGGGGTAGGACGAATTTCTTGACGAGAAATCTCCCGAACACACTTAAGTTTGGTTAAGCGATCAAACGCTACAAATAAACGCCCGAATACGATCATGCTTGATACCTGGTCATCAGGACGAGGCGGATCATGACCGGCAGGCAGTTCTATGCGTCAGGCACACCAAGAGATCCCGATCCCGGAGTCATCCTCTCCGCGCTGGCACTGCGAGAGCGCTTGCAGGTTTGAGGAATAATAGCCTTGGTGCTGCTCGGGTTCTTTTTCTCCTTGGCAAGCGACTGCTTGGGCAGTTTGGCGGTCGGGGTCCCAGCACCTTGATCAACTACTGGCTCTGCTTCCTCCTCAACATTGATGGCTCCGCTCTGAATGGGAGCATCAACAGCAGGAGGGGCCTGCTCAGGAGAACAGGAATCGTAACGGATAAACATTAATCAAGAAGGGATATTTTCTGAGAACAAGTTTACCTCTGGAGGAGGGTTGTCGGTGCTATAGGGAGCTGGGACGCCTGTCCAGTCCGAGATATCAGCATTCAGCATCTTCTTTAAGCGAGCAGCCACTTCAAGGTCTGGGACATCTATTGGTTAAGAGTCATGACATCTCAAATGACTGAACGATATCAGAAATATTACCGAACAGAAAGGAAAAGGCTTACCATATGGCTTCATTCTGTTCGGGTCATTGTCACTCATGAAAGACTAGGCATAGTGAACATGAGTCATGAGGGGAATAAATCTCCATCGAATGAAAACCTCTGCCACATGAATCGCTATCAAACCTGTCTCACAGAGCACCAAGATCCGATCGATATGCTTCTGCATCTCAGGGGTAACTCTCGGCAGGGCTTTGGTTTCCTCTTTGAGATAAGGCATCAGATGCTTCCCTTTTGCTACTGAGGCTTGGGAAAGGGTGATGTAAAACCAATGGCGTTGGTAGCCTTTCACTGGAAAGGGATATAAATCTCCCTATCTCTCAAGAAAAACCCAATTGACCCGATAATGAGTTGTTCTTTGTAAAATGCAGGAGCATAAAAATATCTCCATAGGAGCAATGATGGCTTAAACACTAACCAGGCTTCACACAGAAAAGCAAAGATACTAAGCATGGCTATAGCGCCAGGCTTGATGTGCACAAGCTCTATCTGGTAGAAGTCGCAAATGCTATGGAAGAAATCTGACGGATAGACCGCAAACCCGCAGTGGAAGAACTCAAGGAATGCCACCAGTTCAAGAGTGTCAGGCGTCGGGTAGAGCTGACCTTTTGCGTGGCGGCAAGGGAAGGTGGTAGTATCCGGAAGCAATCCAAGGTTCTCCAGTTGCTGCAGCTGTTTCATCGTGGTGGTGGACTTGTCCCAGTATTTGTCCGTGGTGCAGATTGTGGATCCACTGCGCAACTCCCATCCGGAGGGGCGGTGCTGCTCTACTCCCCTGACGATTCATCCCCAGATGAGGACTGGTGGGAGGAAACCATGGCGGCGAAAGGATGGCTCGATTGATTGGAGGAGCGAGAGGATGAGAAGCAGAAAGCAAATGCGGAATGGCAAGCGGTTGCAGATGTGAGTAAGAAAGACGAAGGCCTAAATGGAGACCAGGCGACTGCGCCTGGGGGCTTTATGGTTTCGAGAGGGAGCACGAACCCCGAGAAAACTGGCCTCGATCCGTGCAATCCACAGTCATTGTTAGGTCAAAGGATTCTTTCCTTTCTCTGCGGTGAGTGTCGTTTTGAAAACTGTGCATGTCAAATTCAATGCATTTGGGATTGCGAGCTTACTGAGGAAGCTAACAATTTTAAATGACCAAATACGCAGTGTGTTCCGAGGAAATAGCCCGATCATATATGACTGGGAACAAATTTCCCGAACATGTTTAAACCGTTGGTTTATTCAGGGAGAGGTCTTGTTCGGGGGATTTTATTCTTTGAACAAACAATATCACAGACTGATCAACATGAAAAGTTCCGAACACAGGAAAGGGACTATTGTTGCATCTCCCAAATGAAATTACTTCATTAATCCAAAAGGAGTACATTTCACAGGGGATCGATAACTATCCTGAAACTAAAAATTCAAAATAACGATCCTGGCTCTGACTAATGTCGTCGGCCAGAATCAGGGCGGTGCGGCACCAGGTGGTGGAGCCTTCTCCGCGTCTTCCTCCTCGGAGTCACTAACGAGGTCCACGAGCGCGCTGTCTCCTGGAATCCCGATCAGCTCGCGGTTCAGGGAGACAAAGAGGCACCGGGTGAGCTCCTTGTCGCTGCTGGTGTCGACCGGAGCCGAAGACGAAGATGCGACTGTGTGTGAGGACTCCGGCCTTAGTCGAGCTCCATTGGCTCCTTGCTCCGGCTCATCATCGGAGGAGATGGAGATGGGGGACGCCGGGGCTGGAGATGGCGACTTAGGTCTTTTCCCGGCGGCGATGCTTGACGTGATAGCCTCGGGTGCCGGGGACGCCATTGGCGGAGCTTCTCCTTGTGGCTCAGCCTCGATTCCTTCATCTTTGTACCAAGGGAGAGCTAGGAAGGGAGCTTGAGGGGAAGCAGGAAGTGGCGCGGCTGCTGGCGGGTTTTCCGGCGTGACGGACGGTGGCTCGCCGGAGCAACGAGGAGAGTCTCCGAAAAGGAGACGAGGCAGCTTGAACTTACGGCTGAGTCTTTTCTTTCCCATGGTGTGGGAGGGGGATGGCTTGGTGGGGAAGGTTCAAGTGCATATCTATTCAAGGGATTCGATATTTAAAGACCCTGGGGCGACGCTTCGCACGTGGATCGAGGAACTAGAACAGTGCCGTGATTTACGTCACGTGTGCTGCTAGAGTTTCGGGAGACGTGCGTAGTGGATTTTAAATGCACGGGGCAGGCTTCATCAACCCTTGGCGTTTCAGTTTCCAAGATGGAATATTCTTTATTCGCTATGATTATGGCTAATGTTTTTCTTTGACCTTATCATTCAGATGCAGGTTTCTCCATTCAGAGTTCGGGATCTTTTTCTAACTCTCACATGAAAAGTGATTGTCGAGATATTTGCATATCCTAAAAATCACCTGAAGAGTTAAAAGACCTGAAGGCTATTCAAGGAACAACCTTTTCTGAACAAGATAAGCTCGGAGGCTACTGTTGTGGCCATAATACCTGGGTGCCTGATCACGAGGATTGCTGACTATCGACTTCGACCGAAGAAGACTCCGAACAAGACACGACGACCAGATCTCAGAAGGAAAGCCCGATAATAGTTAGAGTCCTACTAGGCTTAGGTCTGTTTTGTCTTGTAAGGCACATCTCCCTGGATATAAATAGTGGGTGGTCCTGCACGTAGAGGGTATCCCCAATCTTAGCCAATCCACCCGAGAGTATTTGTTACGCCATTGTAATATGTACTCACCGAAATAATACAAGCAAACAACTGGACGTAGGGTTATTACTCGAGCTCAAGGGCCCGAACCAGTATAAAATCACGAGTCTCTTTATTCATCTACTGTGATCAATCTTCGCACGAAGCGAGGTGCTTGTCGGACAAATATCTATCGAGTACAACCTCGACACTTTCGATCGCCTCCTAGAGGCCAGGAAATATCTTTTTCTCCTTCTCGCTCTAGGTGAAGAAGCGTCCGGTGTAGATCGGGAGGGGGCGGCAAGGTCATTCCTCAAGTAGAAACAAGCGGAGTGCCATTCCTTGTTTGACGAGGTGAGGTGGAGCCTGAGGTAGCTCGATGCCAGATCTTCGTGGAGGCGGATGTTGGCGCACCCGATCGGGACCAGCTGCTTCTCCTTCTTGTACAGGTCAATGGTGAAGAACCACTTCCAGAGTGCAATGTGCGGCTGCACCCCAAGAAATCCCTCACATATGGTGACGAATGCCGCCATGTGCTAGACGCCGTTGGGGTTGAGGTGTTGTACCTCCAACCCATAGTGCTCCAAGATCCCTCGGAAGAACTAGTGGGGTAGGTACCCCAGCCCGCGCTCGTGGAAGGGGACGAAGGAGACCACGTAGCCGTCCAGAGGGGTCCGCGTGTCCTCGTTGCCTGGCACGATCCACTCCTCCTCCTCCGTACGCGGACACAAGATCCCGCGCTCCACCAAGTGGTTCAGGTGAGCCTCTGTAACCGATGACTTCATCCAATGCCCCATTGCAGGATAAAGCTCGGCCGTGAAGCGAGGTGAGGGAAGGGGCGGCGCGGAAGGCGCAGACGGTGGCCAAAGCGAGCATGGGAGCAGAGCAACGAAGCACGTGCGCGTTCGATGCGAAACGACAGAGAGAGAGAGTTGGGAGTGTGGAGAAGAAAGGCCGACACCTCTGCCTTTAACGAGGCAAGGGGCGGGCGCCCGCGAGAAGCGCGCCACGCATGGAACGCACGTCTCCTCCCGCTTCTCATTTCTCGCACCACGTCTCTCCACCACGCCATCCGCAACAGCACTCCCCAACGGACATGAAGGCCCAACAGGTAAGTGGCCAAGGGTAGGGGCGCCCCGAGTAGGCCCCAACAGCTCGAGAGTTCTAAGGCCGACTCATGAACGGATTAGACGGCCACTCTTGGGTGGATGCAGAGTGAGGGGTGAAGACGAATGGGCCCACAAGCGGCCAATACCCTAGTGAACAAACACTAAGGGCATCCTGACCTGCATTCGAGCCTAGGCGCATGCTGACCCCTAGTTTTTATCGCAAAAAGGCATAGAGCCCCGACCGACCGCGAGAACTAAAGTGGATGGACGCCAGGGACTTTTTGAGGCCGGTCATCAGCTAACCCATCGACTCCCCCCCCGAAGGGGCATTGGGGCGTCACTCGGACCAACCCGTTTGAAACTCAATGAAAGCCACGCTTCGGCCTGCAGGGCAAAGCGTGACGCGTCTCAACCCCTCCGTCCTACCGCAAGGAAAGCTCGAGGGAGGAAGTGGCAAAGTCGAACCAATCGCCCAACCAGGCTCGCGTCCCCGGACGAAGCATGGGGATTGGAATCGCACGCAGAGACCAACTACATGGTCACAGAAGAGACAAAACACACCCAGGAACCACGAATCGGTACATATACATATACGTAGGTGCAAAGTACACGTGGCTCACGGCCGTGAGAAAATACAAACGGGTGTTGCCACTCCTAAGTGGCAACATGCGGCGTCCAAAGAGAGGAGTCTGCCTAAACCAAGCAGGAGGCCATTCGCGCTCGCATCGCGGGTCTTCCTCTGACATCGGCTCCCTCAAACATTATATACTCTGGGAGACTTGGCTTACAAGACACAAATAAGACCTAGACAGACTAGGACTCTATCTCTATCTCCTGATCGAGTCTTTCCTTCCTTGAATAGGCTTCTGTGTCCTGCTCGGAGTCTTCTGGTCTCCATGGTCAGGTATCCTGGTATAATGGCCCCAACAATACCATGTCTCTACTATCCATCATTATTGTAACATTTTAGATATTAGATGTGCCAACTTGACAAGTAGTCGTACTAAGTTGAGTATTTACAACTTTTTAGACCGATCTACACCCAAGGTGCAACAACCAGTATACTATGTATCAGAGGCATTGGTTGGTTCAAAGCTATTTTACTCAAACATTGAGAAAATAATCTATGCAGTGGTAATGGCATCAAGGAAGCTAAGGCACTATTTTGAAGGGCATAACATCATAGTCTCACTGATCAACCAATAAATGAGCTGCTCAACAACAAAGAAGCTTCGGTAAGGCTGCGCAAATGGGCAGCGGAGCTTTCTGAATACGTGGTAGATTTTGAGCAAAGAACAACCATAAAATCACAAGTCCTAGCTGACTTCATCGTAGAATGGACATATCCTTTGGCAGAAAGGCCAAAAACATAGGAATGCTGGCTGATACATTGTGACGGCGCTTGGGGGACAAAGGAGCAGGAATCGCAGCAATTGTAACATCTCCTTCAGGTGCAAAAATGAGATATGCAGTGAACCTAGAGTTCTGCAAGAACAATGACAGAAGCATGAACAACGTCACAGAATACGAAGCCATCTTATTGGGGCTGAGAAAGGTGAAGGCGCTGGGCGCACAAAGATTCATTGTGAAAACAGACTTGAAGGTTGTGCCTGATCACATTGAAAAAGAAAGCACTGCAAAGCAGCCAGAATTGATCAAATACTTGAGCACAGTAAGATCAATGGAGAAACAATTCAAGGGATTCATAGTGGAATACATCCCAAGAGCTAGAAATGACGAAGCTGATGCACTTGCAAAGGCAGCAGCAAGGGGGTATAAGCTACCACCAGATGTGTTCTTCCAAACAATTACAACACCTTCGATCAAAGATTCGGATGAACAACCTAGAATGATCAATGCAATAAATTCAGAGGATTGGCGATCACCAATAATGGCTTACCTTCGCAGATATTATGAGCCAGATGATGAAAATGACCTCAAATGCACGCAACAAAGGGCCAGATCCTATCAGATAATTGATGATGTGCTATACAACAAAGGAGTAGTAGCTCCTTGGCTTCGCTGTATTTCACATAGCAAAGGCAAAGAATTGATTCAAGAAATTCACAGTGGCTTATGTGGAGCACACTTCGGGGAAAGAGCCATCGTGGGGAAGGCAATGAGGCAAGGTTTCTATTGGCCCTCGATCATCAATGACGCCACTGACATTGTCAAGACATGTGATGAATGCCAAAAATGTGCAGTCACACGCAAAGGACCTTCGGAACTATCTCAGCTGATCACACCAACTTGGCCTGTGCAAAGATGGAGGGTAGATCTCATGGGCCCGCTTCCCACAGCTCAAGGAAACTTAAAATATGCAATAGTTGCAGTGAAATACTTCACTAAGTGGATCAAAGCCAGGCCATTGGCCAATATCACAGCGAAAACAATAATAAAATTCTTTTGGCAGCAAATAGTATGCAAATTTGGATTTCCAAGGGAAATCACTGTAGACAACGGGAAGCAATTCGATTGTGAAGAATTTAGACAATACTGCATGTCCATTGGGACAAAGGCAAGATTTGCATCCGTTTATCACCCACAATCCAACGGTGCAGTAGAGAAGGCAAATGGCCTAATCTTTTCCACTATCAGAAAGTGCCTAGTAAACTGCAAAAGAAAAGGCAAATGGGTGGAAGAAATGTTGAAGGTAATATGGGCTCATAACACTACCACATCAAGAACTACGCAATTCACGCCATTCAAGCTACTGTATGGAGAAGGGGCGGTCTGTCCGGAGGAAATCCTATATAAGGGGCTTCGCACCCCGAATGAAGCCCCAAAAGACAGTGAAGCCATTGACAAAGATATCGTGGAAATATATAGGCTGCAAGCACCTAAAAATATATCAAAGTATCAAGCAGAGACTAGAAAGTGGCGTGACAAAAAAGTAATTAGAAAGACATCAGCATCAGAGATTGGGTGTTAAGAAAAACTCCAAGTGCGCTTCGGGTAAGCTAAACAGTAAGTGGGAAGGACCATTTCTGGTGGTCAAGAGCAACAGGCCAGGATCATTCTGCCTAGGTGATGAAGAAGGAAAAGAGCTACCACATTCATGGAATGTGGACAACCTACCAAGGTATTATCTGTAAATAATATGTAAACATTGTCTTCGTGATTTATAAACGAAGTCAACACTAGAATAGTTTTTTTTCAAAAAGCTCGTACTCTTTTCCTCACAGGAGAACCCTAACCAAGGGGTGAGGTTTTTAACGAGGTGGTGCTATCTGTAACTTGTGTGAAATATACAAGTAACTTTCCCCAGAAAAACAAACTTTCTATCGAAAGCGATTGGTTTCGAGCAAATCGCTAATATTTGATACCCAAGATAGAACTGAGTTGACCCCGTCCAAACAAGGCCAACTCAGATCTAATGCAAAGACTCCTCCAAGGAGCAACCGAAGCCAAGAGTTTCAAATTCATGCTTACTCCAAGGAGTAAAAGGACGAAGCCAAGAGCTTTAAATTCATGCTTCAAAGACTCCTCGTTGGAGTAAAAGAAATCGTGCACGGTACATAATTCATTCAAAAAAGTACAAAAAATGCTTACTCCAAGGAGTAAAAGGAGCTTCGCATAGCTCAAAAGTACCAATTTATTATCGCCAATAAAGCAAACGCTTACTCCAACGAGTAAAAGGGGCTTTGTATAGCCCAAATGTATTCACTGTCATCACCGACAAAAACAAATGCTTACTCTAGGGCCCAAAAAGGGCTTCACATAGCTCTAATGACAAAAGTAAATGTTACAGCAAAACAAAGAACAACTTCATGCAAAACTTTATAATTATAAGTAAAATAAGCTCGCTTCGGGGGCAGGAGGCCTTTCTCCAAAAACGAAGACAAATCGAGTTCATTTTTACTTATACAAACACATACACAATAAAGGGGCAGGCCCTTTACAAGATACATTACAAAAGGTTCATCAGAACATCTCAAAAATGTATCCACTAAATTCTTCGCCAGAAGAACTGAACCAAGGGGGGTTATAAACATAAGCAAAGTCTTCAACCCTTGGGCTAAGCTCGTGCGGCTCTATCTTGGGCATCAGTAGAGGAATAGCTTCGGCATTTCTTTGAGAAGCACGTGCAACGCGTTTTGAGCCTTGAGCGATGAATGAAGTGACAAAACTATACATTTCAAACTTGTTGCGAAGATAAAAATCATGGCAGAAGCTCCAAAACCCAGTATGGGAACAATCAGGATGGAGACACTGATATTCCTTCCAAGCGAAGCCAGAAACGCAAATGGGGCCATCACGCATTCCCAGTGGAACAAGTTAAGGAACATCACCCTCGTCAGGGATCTGAATATACATAAATTTACAAGATCAAAAGATCTTTCCACTTAACAAAGTTCTAGATCTATTTACATTCTATAAGGCCTCTACACCTGTGGATTCACGCCAGGTGCGCCATGACTACTTGCCCACGTGAGGAAGAATTCGCGGCAGTCTTGTTCGCGGTGGCCTCAACTTTGGCCTTCCTCTTTTTACGCAGCTCGATCGCCTGTGATAGCATAAGCTATCAAACAAAGGACGTGAAACCAAGAATAAAAAATTCAAAATAGAAGTGAAGGTAACCAATGGAGTACCTTTGCAAGCCGATCAAAGGCAACCTTGCGAGAGGCCTCGCGTCTAGTCACAACCCAGAACTGCTTGCAAAAGAGGGCTCGGGCATTAAGGATAGCTTCGTCAAACTCGGCCTTGTCGCTAGGATCTTTGGCTTTGGGAAACTTGTATCCCCTCTTAAGCAAGGCCTTATGGTGCTCACAGCCCTAGTCCGCAAGAATTTTGAAGAGGTTGCATGAGCAGACTGAGGCAGCATAGTCACCAACAGAGCGAAATCAGGAAGTGATGCGAACTCTGAATCAATCCAATCAAGTAGCTTCACAACTCCATATTCCTGAGAAGGGAATGGCAAGGGCTCCGCTCCATACTGAAGCAAGGCATCCTTGTAGGCCCAAAACAATTTGAGGCCACGCTCCCATGCGACGTTAATAACGTCATCATGCTCCATGCGGACCGAAACCAAGGAAGACCGAACGAAGCCAATTTCACGCTCAACGGATTCACTGCATGAGCGATAATGATTAACTTCGCACATAAGCTTTTCCTTCTCACCTCCAAGAGTACCGACTTCGCTCTTGAGAGCTGCAACAACATTAAGATCATCGGCAACCTGCTAGTGAAGATTAGCAATAGCTCCATCCTTGTCCACCACTTGAGCTTCCAAGGTGGCAACCTTGTCCTTAAGGGCTTGAAACTCGCCAGCAGCAGCCTCTAGGTCTTGCTGAAGCCGAGCCTTTTCATCTTCCAGATCCTATTTCATTCTGTCAATCTATCTAGATAGAAAGGAGATCTGCATTCTCTTTCCTTAGCCTTTCCAATTCCTGATGCTCAGCCAGAATAGAGTCAAGGCCTGAAGGAAGACGAGCACTCAACTCATTGATAGCAATAACCGACTGCATAAAAACAACAATTATACTGCGAACGAAGCAAAGCAAGACATGTGAAGAAAATAAGGCAATGAAAACAAACCTTGAGACTCACAGCGAGTATGCTAGATCCAAGGGTTTCAACATCATAAGATTTAACAAGTTGTTCATATTCTACAAGGGAAAAGGACAATAAGCATAATGAACAAATAAAACAATATACCAAAATCCATTACCTTCGCACACAAAGTCGGGCATGTCATCAATCGAACGAAAACATGAAGGTTCGTCCCCAGGCACCCTAGTCTGTCAACTGCCTTCGTCATCTAAATCATAAACTTTTTCAGCATCATCCCCAACCACCCGACAGCTTCCCTCGCTGGAGCTAGAGGAGGAGGAGTTGCTGCTAGAACTACCTTCGCTGTAAGAAGATGGTTCGCCCTGCCCAATGACGACAACCTCGGGCAAAGATGGGACATTAGGCCTCTCCATAGGACCAGAAGCGCCAGCCGCGACCTCCTTCCCTGTATCTTGGGATTCTCTGGCAGCTTGAGCCAAAATAACCAAAGGATCCTGTATCCCGATAGGCAAAGCCGGAGATGGTAGCGAGCCACTAGCAGTAACAATAATGCTAGGGGGCTCCGAGGTGGGAGTTTTCTCCTCTTTAGTGAACATGCTTACATCGATATCACTGAAGGCATCAACCATTCGGTCATCTCGAGGACTTTCTGGAACACCTTCATAATCAAGATTAATGTAAATGAAAGGATTCTTGAACATCTACCTTCAGAACATATGCATATTGATACCCATCTTAGAGTTCCCAAAGAGTTCCAGTTCACTGGCGAAGGCAGCTTCCGAATCGTCGTGCCCCGGAGTCAAAGGAAAAGTCACTTGTGGGACTCCAATAGTCACAGCCGGACCCGAGGGCAAAGCAGACGGCACGATGTCAACAGCCGGAGTTGAAGGCAAGAAAGCCTGAACGACTTGAGGAGCATCAGCTGGGGCTGCCGAAGGCGCCCGAGGAGGCTGAGGAGGTCGGCCAACAGATGGAGCAGCAGGAGCAGCAATAGACAAAGGAATGGCTGCAATAGCCTGTTCCTGACGGCACCTCTTCTGGACAGCCTCCAAAGAACTAGTGCTGCTCCGCCTGGCAGAGGTAGTTGAAGGCGTCGCCTTCGTGCTGGAGGGCTTCTTGCCTTCACCACGGCCGCCGCCTTGTCCACAGCCACCACGGCCAGAACTCCTTCCCCTTCCGCGAGGAGCCCGCGAAGGCGCAGCAGAACTGCCATCATCAGAGGCCTTCCCTTTTCCCTTCTCCCTCTTCGTAGGAACGGGAGCCTCACGATTAGAATAAGCAATCCCGAGTTCTTCACATACTCTGTTTAGCCTCTTTCCATTCACAAATTCTAAGCAGCTTTGGTGCTCCTTCATATTATAAGTGCCTAGAATGTCTTTGGTACCGCGTTCAACAGAAAGAACAAAATCATGCTCGAACACACCTTCGGGGACCTTCGACCCGAACTGGGGAAATGCAACTTTGTCGTGGCCACCGAAAGGTTTGTAATCAAACTTAAACGGACCCCAGTCAGCCGACAAGAAATTAACTCCGGCAGCAAGTCCTTCCTCCACAAGATCGTTTCTACAACTTACCCGCGAAGCTGACCGGAATGCTTGCCAACATTTCTTGAAACCAACACTGCCCACATCAAAATCAGGGCATGAGGTAAAGTTGAGGGGCTCAACCTTGCCGTGAAGGGGATAGGTCAACGCTTTTGTCCCATCAGCAGAAATAACCTCTTCCGAAGGCACCTTCACATATAACCAATACTTTTGCCAATCCTTGCTCCACTTGTTCCTTTGAGCGAAGGAAAGTTCTACCTTCGCAAAAGCAGATTCGCGACAACGTCCAGTAAAAGTAACACAACCAAAGTCCAAAGTAATCAACTCACCGTCAACCTTGACGGACTTACTCTGGTTGTGCCCATCATACAACAGAAGGAAAGTATCAATGTTAACTAGCGAGTCATTGGTCTTGACAGCCCAGAAGATGTGAAGAAGGTGAGTGATGGCATTAGGAGTCAAATGATGCAGATGCAAACCATAAGGAGTAAGCATCCTATCAATAACGTTGTCAATCGGCATCCTTAAGCCAGCAATGAAGAAATCATAAAATACCACGGCTTCGTCTTATTGAGGAGCTAGGACAACGTCTTCACCAGGGGCACGGCCGTGTCCCTTGGGAAAGTAACTCTTTCTTTCAAAGAAGGTAATATCTTCTTTGCCTATCTTCGACTTACCAAAAAGCAAAGTTTTTGGCTTCTTGGAGGAATCAATCAGATCTTCAGGATCCGCGTTAACATCCTCCAAGTTCTCTTCATCTTCACCCTCAACAGAGCCTTCGGCTCCATCATCATCATGGTCATGCCCTCCTTTAGGGATATCTTCAACGACAGGAGTCTCATCCTCAATCTGCTTCGCGAGGCACTCATTCTTCGCATCAGAGAGTCCACCACAAGAAGGGGAAGTACCTTCAGTGGCCATTGCAAGGATCTAGCAAATGGTTTCAATGACCTATAAGTCATAACGAGAATGACAATAAGGACAACCTCAACAAAAGAGCAGTAATGTGAAGACAAGCATTAGACCTGAGCATTTGTGGCCCGGCCCGATCCGGCCCGACGGCCCGGCCCGAGCCCGATGGGTTTTAGCCCGCCCACGATGCTTAATGGGATGGGCATGGACAGAGCAAATGAAGCCCGAATAATTTTTTCTTGGCCCGAGCCCAGCCCAAACTATTTAAATAAATTATTTTCCCATTAAAAAAGAGCGAGAAGCCCGAGCCCGACCAAGGCCCGGCCTGAAATAGAGGCCCGTAGTCGCCCATGGGACGGACGTGGGCAAGACTTTTAAGGCCCAAGCCCAGCCCGACCCATAAAATGCTTAGGTCTAACAAGCATATAATCACAACAAAATTTGAAAAATCAAAAACTCAGAACAAATAACAATACCTTTTAGGCGCGCAAGTGTGGAAGCAAGAAGCAAAGAGCTTCACCGAGACCAAAGGTTGAAAAATTAAGCGAAGGCGAAAGCATCACCAACAAGCAATCCAACGTAAAAACAAGTGAAGGTAAAACAAGCCCCCCCCCTTCAGCCCTTTATATAGGGGGTAAAACATATGACCGTTAGTGGTCTCAAAAAACGAAACGGCACACTCGATACAAAATAATAATAATAAAATAATAAAACAAAAGTGCCCAGTTTTGTCTCGTAGAAAATTCAATTCGAAGCCACAGTTTAAATGGAAACCAACACTCGGCTTTTTCTCCAACGGGATGAGGCGTTTCTTGGATAGGCGAAGGCAATCCAGAGAATTCGAGGATCTCGGTCTGTTGGAGAAATCCCTCGTCCGTGAGGGGCTATTGTTGGGGGATTGGCCTACCAAGAAACCCTTATGTACGACTAACAACCATCTTTGAGAATTTGCCATTGCTACGTGAGATGCTAAGCTAATCGCCTTCGGTAACATATCCAATGTAGCATATTCTTTGTTGCCTTCGGATGATGATAACACAGGTGTATAATGAAGCGAAGGCAGGGTCTAGCTTATGATGACAAACCTACAGGGTTTTTCCTTCGATTGACATATTGCAGGGTTACGAGGTTATCATGGAGGCTTCGGTACCAGGCGAAGTAGGACAGTCGTACCAAAGATAAATCGGGTGACGAAGGTGACTGAAGCCTTTGAAGCTGCGGCGAAGCTGAGAAGAGCGAGGTCAAACACGGTGCCACAGTCAAACCGTTCACACCATGAGATGTGAATGTACCATTATGCCCCTAGATTATCCAAGTTGTGTAGTCATAAGGATGATGCCAGGTTTTCAGTGGCATATGAGGAATGTAAAGATGTCTCTTGACCTCCCTATAAAAGGGGAGCCCGCACCAACATGTATGGGGCTGATTCCCGAGAATATTGTTGATGAGTAATTAATTGTTGCTTGTCTCTTGTTTTATTTTTGCATATTGTCTTCGGCTATATCACAACATTGACCTCAGAGGCTGGTGTTGTCATAAGGGCTCAGGTTCCTGTCCTCACCCATTGGAAGGAGTACAACCAAGACAGTGACAGTTTTGAAATCTTCATGGGCAAGTTAGCTGTAAGTTAATATATACCCACACTAAGCTGCGCACCATTATGATATGCCTGATTTAACTAAGTAATCATTGCAATTGACTATACCAGGGAAGATTGGAAATTAACACAAATGATAATGCTACAAAAGAAGCATGCACTAATGTATTCAAGTCTGGGATATGAAACAAGTGGTACAAGCTAAAGCAGACCTACTTTGTTGGTGTCCCTGCTCATGAGCTTTCAACGACCTCTCCTGAGACCAGCATAACAGATGTTTAGTGGTGAAAACTTGTTGCAAAGTGGACAGATCCAAGGAAGGTATGTGGTGTCTTATCTCGGCATATTTGAAAATCTTGTCTAACACATTCAATTGTTGTAGCAAATATCTGCACAGAACAAGCAAAGTTTTGTAGGCGTCAAGTACCCACAAGCTATAGGATCGCGCAGCTATGTTGCGCACTTGCATGCATATGTAAGTCACATCTGTCTTTTACAATTATTGTTTGTAGTTACAAAACTATTCTCTGGTAATAAATTTCAAAATATAACTATTTTCCAATTTCTCTATGAAAATAGAAATAGAAGAACAATATTGTAGAGCTTTATGCGTTGAATGCCTTCAAGGACTGCCATACCAGTAGGTCAAAAAGTATCGGCGACACCGCAAAGAATTTAATTGTAAGTAACTTGCCTATGCTTGCCAAATTGTGTGACTCCTTGTTATTGTAGTATTTAAATTCATGGATTTGCAGCCATCATTTGCATTATATAATAATGTTGGAGCTATTATAGTGTAAATTGATTATTTACCTTTCCAATTTGTAGTGTACTATGGAAAATATGATGACCGAACCTGTTGCTGATGGTGAGCAAGCAAAAAATAGTGCAGAGGTTATGTCCAAGGTTCTCTCACAGGACAGCTCCAACAACACATTTTTGAAGAATGCTGGGCTACATCAACTGAAAGAAGACTCCAAGAAGAACTGGAAGCAGAGAAGCAGAGTTCAGCAGCTCTCCATGAAGAGGTTGATATCTTAAAGAAGGAAGCTGAAATTGCAAGTGAAGAATTGGCAAAGACCCAAAAGGAGTTCACATAATTCAAAGAGAGTCAAAAGAGACTAATGTGCGCCTTCAACATATCCTGAACTTGTCTCAGGTTAACCCCAATGAGCCCCAACTTCAAGGCTGATGCATTGTGTTGAACTGATGTCGGTCCTCTGAATCCTTTAGTTTGGTCTGTGGCCTTGTTGATTTGAAATGGCCCTTGAACTTATGTCCAGTTGTAGGTTCCATGAACTTGATTGAATTTGTAGTCCTGTGAACTTGTCGATTGCTGTTCGACAGTGAACTTGGTCAATTGGAACTTCTATGCATTTCTGTGAACTTTGTTATGTTATCAGTGAATCTCTGTAATGATCTAATTATTTTGACCTTCTATGCATTTCTGTGAACTTTGTTATGTTATCAGTGAATCTCTGTAATGATCTAATTATTCTATTATCTGATTGCTTATCATTGATTCTATGATGAAAAATTTGTCATAATAGTATGGACACGTGGTAGAACCAATCAAGTGGCGCTTTGCCACGTCAGATAGCCATGTGTTGTTGTTGCCATGTCAGTCAGCCACATGTCAGTGTTGACAGAGCCATGTGGCTGCATCCACGTTGCCACGTTGCACGCCCACGTGGCTACATCCATGTCACTGGACACGCATATGCCACGCCAATCATCAACCATCTTCTTAATGGGTTTTGTGATGAAAATTTGTAATTTTCCACGACATTCTAGTTATGTCATAAAACAGAAATTATCCTGTGACGGGAAAAAATTATGTCATGTATGTAAACAACTACTATGACGAATTATGCACATTTCATCAATAAGAAACTTTTGTGATGCAACTTCTATGACAAAAATCATTTTGTCATAAGTTCGTCACTGAAATTTCTTCACGGCGAACTTGTCTCTTTCAATGATGAATATTGTTCGTCATATATGAGCGGATTTCTACTAGTGATATGCCATTGATGTTGAAGTGGATTTCTCTAGCTCTGACATCAATCTATGCTCCTGTGGTGCTTAGGAATGGCCGCCCAAGGATGAGTGGCTCATACTTCTTCACATCCATATTAGCACCACGAAGTCGATGGGGATGAAGTAGTTCCGGACTTTCATCAGAATGTTCTCCACGATCCCTACCGGGTAGCGGAATGTCGAGTCTGCCAACTGGAGGCACATCGGCGTTGGCTTTTGATATGTGAAGTTCAGCATGTCAAACACGTTCTTCGGCATCATGCTAACACAAGCCCCAAGATCGCTTAAGGCATGGTCGAAGCCTTGGAGCCCGATTAAACATGGAATGGTTGGGCATCTTGGGCCGTTCTTCTTTTTTGGCACCAGGTTGAGTATAGCGGCGCTACACTCCTCTGTGAGCCGAACCACCTCCGTGGTGGGTAAGGGGCACTTGTCATTGATGAAGTCTTTGACGTACCGAGCGTACGCCGGCACATGTAGTACGTCTAGCAGAGGGATGTTGACGTGAATCTTTTGAATCATCTCAACGAGGCTTGCGAACTGCTTGTCCATCGTCAATTTCTTGTTGCAAGTGGGTAACAATAAGAAGCTCGTATCTATGACCTCATGCGGTGTTGTCCCCCTCTCGGCTTCCCTTGGTTCTTCTGGGGCCATGGACCCCTCCGCTTCCTTTCGCTGTGAGACCTGTCCTAAAAGGTTTGGATATGGTGGATTATGAGTGCTCTTACCACCCCTCGTTGATGAGGACACGAGAATCATGGACATGGTCATGATTGTTTATTTTGGAGAAGTCCAACATGGGTGTCCAAGTCAAGAAGCAGGCCTCAAGCTGATTCGGTTCGAGTCCCCAAGGTGGTGGCCCAAAGCAACTCAAGTTTGAGTCCACCTCAGAGTCCAAGAGTAGCCCACACTAAAATCGATGCCCAGGTAACATACAGAGTTCATTTTGGACGTTCATTGTATGGATGGAACGGGAATTTCTTAGAGATTCCAATGGGACTGGTTCCACATTAAAATTCCATCTAAGTCAATGGGAATCATCGAAACAAGTGGACATCTAGAATCTGTCAGGATGTTGTGCCACTGTATGCACGACATAACCCTCATATATTCAGTAGCCACTGCCACATTAGGGTATGGGTTTTGTTTAGTCAAGTTTTCAAAGTCGAAACTATGATAGATTTGTTGTAACTGTGGTGACAAGTCAGTTTATAGTGATCCAGGGCCCCTGTTCTTGATATCCTCATCTGTGGAGATTAGTCCTTTTGAATCGAGATCTTGAACCCCTCTCATATTCACTTTATACAGATCTACAATTTCAGATTTTGTGTTTATCATTCTCTTGCTTGTGTTCTTCGATTCGCTTGCAGAAAAAGTCTTCTCGGTGAGGTCAACCAAGTTGTGCCTGGTAAATAACCAACAGAGCAGTGGTGTAACAGTTGTTGGGCTTGAATCGTGTCTGATTTGAAGCTGGATCACCAACCTCGAGTTGTCCACCAATTGAATTTACCCTCTATCTCTCGAAAGATCGGCCAGCGCCTCATCACTCGTGGTCACCTCATTTACCTTCTCATAAGGGGTCTCGGGTTGCCCCAGGATCCTCATAGATTGAGAAGCATGAATAGACGCGTCTATTTGAGCCATTTGCGTCTCAATCATTTTATTAAAGCTTAACTGATTTTTAAAGGTGGAAGAAAGGGTTTCCATTTTTATATTTATACTCACCAGGGTTTTATAATTGGCAACAAGCTTTTTAGACAGAGATTCATTTATTTTAGCTTGGTCGTAAATGAGATCTTTTAGGGACGGTTGGTTTGAATTAAAAATTGAATTGAAGTTGTTACCTCCTTGATACTGAGGACGTGATTGTCGGAGTTATTGTCTGACAGTCCACCCGGGGGTACATAAGTGGTTGATTTGTAGGCAAAGGGCAATCGCGAGACTAGGGAGCTCAAGGTAACAAAGGGATACATGGTTTATATAGGTTCGGGCTACCCGAAGGTATAATACCCTACGTCCTGTGCTCTGTGGTGATGTATTGCTCTGCTCGGCGAGGTTCTGGAGAACAACGATGAGTTTGTGGTTACAATAGGCGAATGAGGATTCGATGAATGAAAGGGTCAACCTAGACCGCCTTATATAGGCTGACGGCCTAGGGTTTACAGGTCGGTTATCTCTAATTGTATCCGGCTACAACTAGGAAACTAATCTGAGTCTGTTGCAATATAATCTCTGTGATCCTCGGGTCAGATCCGGGTATCCCGCCGCACGCCTTGCGGGCTAAGTCTTCGTCAATCTTGTCCATCAATTCTGAAGATCCTCGTGGGCCGGCCCAAAGTCGGCCCATGCCATTGTCAGACGTGGACCAGGCCGACTGTCTACCCGGTCGGTAGTGGGCCCAGGGGTACCCATATCCCACAAGTCCCCGAGCAACGTGCAGGCACGTGGTGGACTACCAATGAAGAAGCGAAGCCTCTGTAGTCGGCTAAAGCGTCTTGGTCAGCAGGCCAACACAAGGGTGGACGGTGCTCAGAAAGAAAATGAATCATCAGGGATGATCCTATCAGACTTGGGGGTGCAACCCCGAGTGGCGTAGTGCCAAGTTGTAGCCGAGTTCGGACACCACGAGGAACTGCACCACTTTGATAAAGTGACATATCCTGATGGGGCATATGGAGAGAGACGTAAGGAGCTCTCCATATGGTGTAGTCCCTGAGCATTGGGCCGATTAGAATAATCGGGCGAATGGTCAAAAGAGAGCAAGCTACGAGCTTCGGGGCAGTCGGGCTGTCCAAAGGATAAGACCGCCACAGGTGTCTGGGCACGCCGCGACAATAACAGTATACTCGTGGGTGCACAGGATGGACCCGTGCCTACTGATCTGTCGGAAACTTTTAAGGGCGGACTGAACGCCTCGAAAGAAGGAGCTGCGCAGCTCAGAGCTCACGCGTCGTACAGTGTAACTGGGGGTCACATGTATACAGCTAGCACTGGGCTATAAATAGATGCCAATATCAGGGACCTTCACAGCGTTGGTAGAAATCTGTAGACACCATTCAGGAAATATGATGGGGACTTGGCATTGGATTCATCCACCGGGGAGAAATCTTGGGGACTTGAAAGCTTGGTGCTAGAAGAGTGTTTGTGATGGTCTTGAGGTGTTAGTGGGCATTTGCATGCTCCTCCGTTCTCTATCCGCATTGCCTTGGGCTGAGGGCCTTGAAGGGTGAAATACTTGTAGAGCCAGGGCGAGCTTGGAGGTGGTCTCACGCAACCCTCAAGTTCGGGGAATTGGTCACTGGTCGCCTTGATGCTACAAGAGAGCTTGCAACGAGCTCTTGTGGACCAAGTTGCTGCGAATGCAGCAATTCGCGCAGCGGCGAGTGCCCATGGTCGTTGTTTGGACAGTCAACTCCTTTGTATCTGCAGACGGCCCATGGCAGCCATCTCTTTGTAATTGTATGATTCTTTAATGGCGAGTGACCATCATTTGTTGTCTGTTCCTGCATTTTTTTTGCACTGTCTACAGCCCAGGTGCTATCTTCTTTGCAAACAGAATCACAAGGCCGAGTCCCCGAGCATCGGGGCTAGCCGAATCGCGGAGACTCGTTGACCGTAGTCGAGGTACCGAGTCCCTGAGCATCGGGGCTGGCCGAGTCGTGGAGACCCATTAACCGGAATCGAAGCGCGGAGTTCCCAAGCGTCGGGACTGGCCGACTCGCGGAGACCCGTTGACCGGAGTCGAAGCACCGAGTCCCCGAGCGTCGGGGCTGGCCGAGTCGCGGAGACCCATTGACCGGAGTCAAAGGCCGAGTCCCGGAGCGTCGGGGCTAGCCGAGTCGCGGACACCCATTGGCTGGAGTCAAAGGCCGAGTCCCCGAGTGTCAGGGCTGGCCGAGTTATGGAGACCCGTTGATCGGAGTCAAAGGTCGAGTCGCGGAGACACGTTGATCAGAGTCAAAGCACCAAGTCCCCGAGCATCGGGGCTGGCCGAGTCGCGGAGACCCGTTGACCGGAGTCAAAGCGCCGAGTCCCCGAGCGTCGGGGCTGGCCGAGTCGCGGAGACCCGTTGACCGGAGTCAAAGCACCGAGTCCCCGAGCGTCGGGGCTGGCCGAGTCGCGGAGACCCGTTGACCGGAGTCAAAGCACCGAGTCCCCAAGCGTCGGGGCTGGCCGAGTCGCGGAGACCCGTTGACCGGAGTCAAGCGCCGAGTCCCTCGAGCGTCGGGGCTGGCCGAGTCGCGAAGACCCGTTGACCGGAGTCAAGGCACCGAGTTCCTGAGCATCGGGGCTGGGCGAGTCACGGAGACCCGTTGACCGGAGTGAAAGCGCCGAGTCCCCGAGCGTCGGGGCTGGCCGAGTCGCGAGGGAAATAGCCGTTGGCACGCGGAGAGCCGTTGGCCCGAAATTGACGGCCATGCAGAGGATTTCGTCCGTTAGTCACGGCGCCGTTAGGGTAATTTGAACCGTTGGGGGGGGGGGAATAAATCGAAACGGTTTGTCGGCTTATGTTCTGAAGGAGGTGCTGCTGTGGCAACCTCCCGGTGATGACGGGCGCCCCTGGGAGCGTTTGGAGACAGAGACGGCCGTCTTCGCCTCCTTCTTCGAGCGCGGCTTTGGGTTGCCGACTGTCGACTTCTTCCACGGGCTGCTACACTTTTACAGTATCGAGCTGACCCACTTAAATCCTACTTCCATCCTAATGATCTCGGTCTTTATCCACCTCTGCGAGGCATTTCTTGGGATCCCGCCACATTTAAATTTATGGCGGAGATTGTACCATATGAAGATTATAGGGGAGGATGCCGGGAAAGGGCCGGCCCGAGTTACTGGTGGAGCTGGCTTTTCACTAAGGCCCGGCATGTCTAAGCATTACTTTGTGCTGGACGTGAATGGTTCCAACAAGGGTTGGAGGCGCGAGTGGTTCTATATCGGCAATCACCCTCCTACTCTGCCGACTCGGACTGGGCACCGTCCGAAGAAGATTGCGCAGTGGGAGTCACTTCCTGAAGGCGAGGAACTGTAGGAGGTCGATGAACTGCTGCAGCTGATTACCGAGGCGAAGAGAAACAAGCTAACTGCTGCGGCGATCATGATCTCGTTCGTCTGGCGCCTGACCCAGCCTATTAAGGGCCAAGTGCACCCAGGATACGAGTTCTGGGGTGCCAGGGATCTGACCCGGGAACAAGTCCGGACTGTGTCAATGGCCGAGACTTGCGAAAGAGTCTCCAGCTTTATGAGGGGGGATATCTTCAATGAGGGTGCCCCTGTGGCTTTTTCTTTGCACAATCCGACACCACCGTTAAGTATTGCGTACTTCTGTATTTTACTTGCTTTGATGCCCACTGAGTGACTTTATGTTGAAATTCTGGTTTATTGCCTTGGTTGTGTTGCAGGAGCGTGGTACAAAGTACTTCTGCCCGACCCCGTTACCCAAGGGCAGTGTGCGGCCTGAGAAACTGATAACGGCGGATGAGGTATCTTTTGACGCGGAAAATCGGCGGTCGTATCTCCCGCGTGCAGCACACGATGACCGGGGAGAGTCTGCTTCGCTCCAGTGCCAGTCTACACTCCAGTTCAGGTTCGCAGCGTGCCAGTCAATTTGACCTGAAATTGACAAGGGGATAAAACAGTTAAATTGCTCTTTGATTGTGCCGGCTCTATTTCAGACGATGGAGTAACGTCGAATTTTAGCCAAGACCCAATCAGACACGTATCGGCCGATACCGATCGGACCTCAGAATCGGACCTCACTGATGACGTCAGTCGGACCAAGTGATCGGACCTCAATCAGACACCAGATCGGACCTCAGGATCGGACCAATCGGGATCGGACCTTGATTGATATTACAAATCAGCCTTTGAATAATAAAATAAAACATAAAACAAGGCCAATATTTAAAATAATGGATCAGCTGTGTCTTTAAACAAAATATTAAATAAGCAAAGTGTAAGCCGATACATTGTCCACCTTGCCTAATTGCCAGTTTGAGTCGTCTAATCGAACCATCTAACCACCTATCGGACTATAGCCTTTGCAGAGAAATCTAGCTCCGACGTAGGGAATCTAGATTTCTCCAGCTATGATCAGATCGGATAGCTAGATAATCAGACTCGACTCATCAACCTGTCAATTAAACAAGATGCTCGCACAGGTGTTGATCAAATTAAGCAAATAAACAGATAAAACATTAACAGATTCGTTCTGATTCTAAGATATGCTACCAAATTATTAAGCAAGATCCAGCTCCGACGTAGGGAATCTACACCATACTTAACATTCAAATAGCAATAAGGCATAATCAAAGCTTCCTTTAACTAATCAGGATGAATCTAGCTCCGACGTAGGGAATCTAGACCAAGCATGACAATCAAAGATTAATCTAATCGCATTGTAAAGATCCAGCTCCGACGTAGGGAATCTACACCAGTACAATACTCAAAGAACAACCAGATTAAACCACAAAGCAAGATCGGACCTAGAACGATGCTGTAAGATAAATATTGCTTAAATCGGACCAAGACCAATGCTCAAAGCCGTTGAAGAAATAGAATTGATTCACATGGCGTAGATCTAAACCAATCTAGCAACTCCAACAAACCGCAAAGACTATCTTTAGTAACCAAGATTATTCTAGCTCCGACGTAGGGAATCTAGACTAATCTTGATACCTAGCTCCGACGTAGGGAATCTAGGCTTAAGGTATAGTCCGATAAACGATAATCTGTTGAATAATCAATATTGATCTAGCTCCGACGTAGGGAATCTATATCAATCTTGATTATCCAGAGATAAATCGGTTGAACAATATAAACGAGAAAGGGCGATGCGCCTCAATTCAAAGCCTATATTAGTTCGATAAATTGACTAACTTACTGGTAAGCCGGAGATCAGAACTGATGCAGCCCGTCCACCAATGAGCTTCGTCCGTAACTACTACTAGGGTTTTTGGCGTGAAGCCGGGTTGTATTGATTGTGAGAATAGTTTTTACAATGGACGAGGGTTCATATTTATACCCTGGTCATAGAGAGTCCTGATCGGACCAGACTAACTAAATAAGGTAAACTAAATCTAAGATAAAACGGGACTCCCAAACGCCCTCTGAAAAGGAAATAGTCCCCACATCTGATACGCTTCCTTCTTAGCCGATGCGCCTTTCCTTTTGTACTCGCCATCATGTCGGACTCCTTGCCTCATCGGACTCCTCCTCAGCGTCGGTTTCCTTCTCTGCCATCTTCAGCTTTGACCAGTCAATGGGTCCATTGCGCAGTCTCAACCTCACCACGTCACCATCTGACTCAGCATGTCAGGTGCGAAAATCTGGTGTCAACACATGCCCCCCAATTTTGGAATAAAATATCATTTTGTTCCAAAATTCGTATCGGTCACCATAACTCTTTCACCGATTTTCGCGCCAAAGCTTTCCATCCCTGCAGAGCTTATCTTCTCCTACCTCTCTTCCGAGTGATAGCATCTCTGACAATAAATAGCATATGGAACCCTGCATTTACCTCACGGGTATCCACGCGTCTATTGACCCAGACGAAACGACTCTTCAATGCAGCTCCTCAAAAGACGCTCCTCCACCAGCTCTGAATCAATGCCGTTTCTTCATGAGAATACTGCTCTTTATTTGGACGGTTTCCACGAGCATCCCTTGGATTCCATTTTCTTTTAATGCTTCCATCGACCGCCGGCTATAAATACCTGCCTCAGCCCTTCTTCTTCCATCATCCCTTAGCCATGGCACAGCAAATATTCATGATAGAGCACAAACTCCTTCTGTTTGATGTAGGATCCGACTCTTTCCTCCTCTTCTGCTAGAAGAATTCTCGTGAAGAAGTATAGGGCACTCCCCCCCTTTTTTGATCCTGCAGTGAATCCATGTGGAACTTCTGCTAGAAGAATCCTCGTGAGGTTCCTTCATGGTTCACCAAAGGGAAGATTTTCAGAGGGGTGTAATAGAGTGCCCTTTACAAGCTGGGGCAAAGCCACCAGTCCACCGGCGCGCTCTTCAAGGGACTGCATCCAGAGTGGATTTCTTCGACTCAAGGAAGAAGATATCTCCTCAAACTTGCGCTTCCTTTTGCCCTTCTTTTCTAGTCCTGTTCTGGCAATGATGAACAAAGTACATCGGCGCCTACTAGATCCTTTTATCTCCTGAAATCCTTCTGTATGAGAAATATATGAATATACATGCAATCCCTTTCCAGCAATCTGCTCCGCCATCGAGCGGCTTGATGATGTAATACATTTTCTCTGTTTGTCTATAGCCCTTAAGGCGATGCATATCGCATCGGCTCTTATTTTTGTTCTTGAGGCGATTTTTCATCGGCTTTCAAGCCTGACGCATAGCATCAGCTTTATGAGTTCACCCAAATGCTAGGGTAATACTTCTTCAAATATTTCCCGTTCAATGCTTTAGGAAACATCTCTCCTTCAAGTGTCTGTAGAATATAAGCATTTCCAGGAACACATCGGACGACTCGATAAGGTCCTTCCCAATTTGGTGACCACTTGCCATACTTGGGATCCTTAGAACCAATTGGCAGAATAACTTTCCAGACAAGATCGCCCTCTTTGAACTCTTTCCCTTTAACTTTCTTATCATAATGCCTCGCAACTCTGAGTTTGTTAGCCTCAATATTTTTGAGAGCACGCAGCCAACGAACAGCCAAGTCATCGGACTCACTATTCATGAGATCCATATATTCACCGGCCTTTAATTTATCCTGAAGTTCGATGCGCCTTGACCCAGTACGAATCTCCCATGGAAGAATGGCCTCATGTCCATAAACGAGTTCATATGGAGAAACCTTGATCGACCCATGACAAGCCATTCGATAGGCCCACAGAGCTTCAGGAAGCACAATATGCCATTTTCTTGGATATTCCTCAATCTTTCTATCAATCAACTTGATCAAACTTTTATTAGAGGCTTCAGCTTGACCATTGGCTTGTGCATAATACGGCGATGAATTAAGAAGCTTGATACCCATATCAGCAGCAAAATTTTTGAACTCGTCCGATGTAAACATCGTACCCTGATCCGTTGTGATCGTCTGTGGAATTCCAAATCGGTAGACGATGTGCTCCCTAACGAATTCAATAACATTCTGTGACTTTACCTCCTTCAAGGGAATAGCTTCAACCCATTTGGTGAAATAATCCGTTGCTGCTAATATGAACCTGTGTCCCTTACTTGAATGTGGAAAAATTTGGCCGATCAAATCAATTCCCCATCCTCTAAACGGCCATGGCTTGATAACAGGGTTCATGGCCGATGTTGGAGCCCTCTGAATATTTTCATATCTTTGACACTCTTGGCACCCTTTATAATATTCAAAGCAGTCCTCTAAAATCGTCGGCCAATAATACCCATTTTTTCTTATCATCCATTTCATCTTAAACGCCGATTGATGAGCCCCGCAAACTCCTTCATGAATTTCTCCCATCAAAACCTTGGCTTCTTCAGATCCGATGCATCTCAACAGGATTCCATCAATCGAGCGAAAATAAAGCACTCCTTCAACCAAGACGTGCCTGATCGACTTATAGCGTATCTTTCTGGAAGTCTTGACAGAAGGATCTTTCAAATACTCCACGATTTCTCTTCTCCAATCCCCTTCTGGTATCTCTTGCACCATCACATCAGACGTAGGCCGATAGCCAGACGCCTTTTGCGCCAGCCGATTTGCTTCTTCGTTATGATGTCTTGGAACATGCTTAAGAGTTACCAAGGCGAATTGACTAATCAAATCTCGGCATCTTTCGAAATAAGATAACAGAGCATCCATCTTGCAATCATATTTGCCGAGTAACTGATTAATAATTAGCAAAGAATCTCCAAACACCTCAATAAACTGAGCGCCGATTTCTTTAAGAATCTGGAGACCTTTCATCAATGCTTCATATTCCGCCTGATTATTTGTGCATTTCTCAATTGGAAAAGCAAATTCAAACCTTGCCCCCCGAGGCGAAATAATAACCAGGCCGATTCCACAACCATCATTGCAAGAAGAACCATCAAAGAATATAGTCCATGGAACCGCGTCAACCACATCGACCCTTTTCATCGGACCAGATACATCAAGCTCCATAGTGCCTTGCTCAACAGCGTCACTGTTAGGTCCACAATGATCAGCAACTAAATCAGCCATTATCTGTCCTTTTACCGCTTTAGCCGATTCGTATCTGAGATCAAACTCTGTCAGAGCAAAAACCCACTTGCCAATTCTTCCTTTCATGATTGGCATTGATAGCATATACTTGATCACGTCCTCTCTACAAATCACAGTACACTCGGCCGATAACAAATAATGCCTTAATTTCGTACAGGAAAAATACAAACAAAGACAGAGCTTCTCCACATATGAGTACCGAGTCTCAGGATCTAGCAATCTTCGGCTCAAATAGAATATAACTCGCTCTTTCCCACCAACTTCTTGAATCAAAACAGAACCGATTGCATGATCAAAAGCCGATAAATAAAGTTTGTACGGCTTACCCTTCTGTGGTGGAATAAGAACTGGCGGATATGCTAAATATTGCTTGATTTCATCCAATGCCTTTTGATGTTTAGGCTCCCAAACCAATCTTCTTCATTTTTCAGCTTCAACAGAGGAGTAAATGCCTCCAATCGGACCGACAAATTTGATATAAACCTCCTCAGAAAATTAATCTTTCCAATCAAACTCTGCAATTCCTTCTTGTTCACTGGAGGTTCAATATCATCAATCGCCTTGCGGTTCCGATCATTTACCTCAATTCCTCTTTCATGTACCAAGAAACCGAGAAATTGACCGGCCGATACGCCAAAAGCACACTTGAGCAGATTCATCTTCAATCCATGTTGTCTTGTACACTCTAGCGTTTCCTTCAGATCGGCCAAATGTTCTTGATAACCTTTTGATTTGACTACCACGTCATCAATATAGATTTCGACTATTCTGCCGATCAACCTATGAAAAATATAATTCATAGCACGTTGATAAGTAGCACCGGCATTTTTCAAACCAAAAGTCATAACAACCCACTCATACAAACCGAGAGCACCTGGACATTGGAACGCGGTTTTGGGAATATCTTCTTCCGCCATAAAAATTTGATTATAACCAGCATTACCATCCAGGAAACTCATCATTTTATGGCCTGATGCTGCATCAACAAGCATATCGGCCACCGGCATCGGATACTCATCCTTCGGGGTTGCTTTGTTCAAGTTCCTGTAATCAATGCAAACACGTAGCTTTCCATTCTTCTTATAAACAGGAACTATATTTGATACCCACTCAGCGTATCGACACGGCCTGATAAACTTAGCTTCAAATAGCTTCGTTATTTCGGCCTTAATTGGTTCATGCATCTCAGTCTTGAACCTTCTTGGATACTGCTTGTGTGGTCGATACCCTGGCTTGATAGGTAGCCGATGTTCAACAATATCACGGCTTAAACCTGGCATTTCATAATATTCCCAAGCAAAACAATCAGAATATTCTTTTAAAAGCTTTATTAACTCCTGTTTATACTCGGGATCCAACTTAGCACTGATATACGTCGGCCTTGGTCTATCACCAGATCCTATATCTATTTCTTCTAATTCATCGGCCGACGTAAATCCAAACCCTAATTTACCGAACTCACTTCGGTCTTCAAGATCTTCTATATAATCATCCATTTAAAACAATGTCTCAGAGCCGACTGCTTGGATCGGCTTTAGTCCTTGATCGGACACCTTAAGGAAATCACCATCCCATGTCTTCCCTGACAGGCATTCAACTCCTTCAAACTCCCAAATTGTTGACTCGGCTGTAGCAATGCTAACCGAATCATCAGCCGGGACGATCTCCACCTTATTGCCTTGCCATTGGATCAAACATTGATGCATTGTGGATGGGATGCAGCAATTGGCATGGATCCAATCACGTCTGAGGAGCATGCTGTAAGAACCTTGGCCATCAATCACAAAGAAGGTGGTCGGCAATGTCTTGCTGCCGATTGTCAATTCCACATGAATTGCCCCCCGAGGCTCTGAAACGTTGCCGCCAAAGTCCTTGAGCGTCATGTTTGTCTTGATCAAATCATCAATCCCTTTACCCAGCTTACGGAATGTGGAATAGGGCATAAGATTGACAGCAGCTCCTCCATCAACCAGCATCTTGGTCATCGGCTTTCCATCAACGTATCTCTTGATGTACAGAGGCTTCAGGTGCCGATACCCATTTGCATTTGGCTTCACAAAGACCGCCTTCTCTGAATCAAGAACCAAGCACGCAGCGGCTTCTTCCAGATCATAATCGACCTCATGATCGTCCTGTTCATCGGGAGCAGCAAAATCAGAAGGTAACATCAAAACCATATTTATTGCGACCGATGTGCTTGCTTCATCATCATTGGCCATCTTGACGCGCCACTTCTTCTCTTTTGCCAATTCCTGCTCCCGAATCTGCTCATTATAGCGCAACCTCTGAACACGTCTCTTTTTGGATTTAGAGATCCCTGATGGGCACCACTGTCCAGGCCTCATTGGAGGTTCTTCAGTTCGATTCTGAACTGGAACCTTCTCTTCCATTTTTTCAGGGCCATGAGCATCAGCCCGGCCTTCATTATTTTTGTGGCCATGAGTATTAACCCGGCCTTCATCTCTTTGATGATGATCCTCAATTCTGACGCCGATCCATTCATGAACTGATTGTCGACCTCTCTTGAAGCTCTATACTCTTCATACTGGAAGCTACATTCAGGACAATCTGCTCTTGATGGCAATCTGAGCTTCTCGTTCCAGCAGAATACAAAGAAAGGACACCCCCAGTGATCATCATCTTGCTCATATCGGTCATAAGCTTGATGTCTGTCCATACGCCAATCAGACCTATAACCATACTGACGGCGGTCATCAACTCTATCATCAATCCAGCGCCTGCCATCGGACCTGTCATCATACCGGCGTCGGCCATCGGACCTGTCGTCAAACCGGTGTCGGCCATCGGATCTGTCATCACGTTGGCGTTGATCATCAAATTCTTCATCAAGGCGCCTTGCCTGATACTCACGCCTCCGACGTCGTCGTTCCTCACGCTCTTCCCACGCTCGGGCTGCTGCTTGCTGCCTCTTGTACTTGTTGATCAGCATTTGGGAAGTCACACGCGGTCGATATCCACCAGGAGCATTAGATTCTCGCCCAAATGCCTGATGATTCCTGCGCAATTCTTCAACAGTAACTTGAACTGCAGGATCAACGGCACCAGAACTCTTGGCGTGGTCCGATGTGAGCACTTTGTATTTCCCCTTTTCATTGACATCAACCATGTTAACAGAAAAGGAGAAATCAGCAAAGTTGTTAGGAAAGGGATGACCGTCGATCTTCATGGCTTTCTTGCTGTCTTCAAACTTGATCTTGCCAGATTCTATAGCCAATTGGATCTCCCTTCTGAACACTTTGCATTCATTGGTCTCGTGAGAAGTTGAGTTGTGCCATTTGCAATATTTGCGCTTTTTCAACTCATCGACCGACGGAATAGAACGATTTGGAGAAAGCTGGATGAGCTTCTCACTGAGCAGCAAATCAAAAATCTTGTCGGCCTTTGTTATATCAAAACCAAACTTTTCAGGATTCTGTTTGATCCATGGTAGTGATACTGGCTTCTTGGATTTAGTCCATTCAGCTATATTGACATCAGCTTCCTCCTCAGATTCAGAGAGATAAGATACTTGCTTTGAAAACTTCACCCGCTTCATCTCCTGATATCGGACCTCGTGAGCTGACACCTTCTGAACCAGTTGCCCCAATGTCTCAAACTCCTGAGCAGAAAACTTTTCTTTAATCGGCGCGAGCAAACCCTGGAACGCAAGCTCGGCCAACTGCATGTCAGACAGTTTCAAACTATAACACCGATTCCTGGTGTCACGGAATCGTTGGATATACTCCTTGACGGTCTCATCATTCCTCTGCCTGATAGCGATCAAATCGGAGATCTTCATCTCATTGAGACCAGAAAAGAAGTATTTATGGAACTGCTTCTCCATATCGGACCATCCTGTTACTGATCCTGCTGGCAACGACGTAAACCAGGTAAACGCCGGCCCTGATAGTGATAGAGGGAAAAACCTCAGCCTGAGTCCCTCCTCCGAAGCAGCCTCACCACACTGAGCCAAGAATCGACTCACGTGTTCGATGGTGGTCATATCATCTTGCCCGGAGAACTTGGAGAAATCCGGCACTCTGTAACGCGGAGGAAGTGGCACTGCATCAAAGTAAGATGGGTACGGGTGCCGATACAACCTCGCTTCATCTTTAGGCTTCAAGCCGAACTGGTTTTGGATCACCTCGGCTATCTTCTGTGACCAATCGGACTGTTGATTTCCATGTGGCATTCCATCAGCTATATCCATCACATAATTGTTGTAATCTCCGACCATACGCTGATGTGCAGGGACCTCTGTGCGCAGTCTTGCGGCTGCAGGTTGTTTTTCTCCTTCGTTCAGAGTCCTGGCATACTTTTCACCATGCGGGCCGACAATAGTTTCATCGGCCATCAACAGAAAACCGTTGGCCAGTTCAACAGGAGGTGGTGGAGCAATCGGATTCTGTGAAGCAACGATCATTGCGTTATCTGTAGCTTCTTTGCCTCTTCCTGATCCTGATGCTCCTACAGAATCTGCTATGTATACTGGACCTTTCAAGCAAACAGCATCGTCCACCGCCTTCCTGATGAGATTGTCCAGAGAATTCACCAAAGTGCCTGATTGGTTGATCAATGCATGATGAACAGCTTGGTGAATCATCTCTGTCATGTTGATCTGGTGGTCCCGAGCTTCAGTCGTCTTCTTGATCAACTCTGGATCTGGGAGAGGAGCTTTGAGTATAGGGCCTGAACGATTACGCCCAAATTGTCCAAGACAGAGTTTTTCAAACGCATCAATCTGAGCCTGAACTGCATCCAATTGAGCTTTGGACAGATCGGCCTTTGTGATTGGAATGGTCGTCTCAGGCGTCTTGTTCTTGTCGTTTTTGGCCTTCTCAGCAGCTTCTTTCTCAGCAGCAAGTCTCGCTGCAACTTCTTGTTCAGCATCAGACGACGACATCTTGGATTTTGTTTTTCGTGTCCCACTGGGCGTGCCAAAAATGTGTTGACGCGGAAAATCGGCAGTCGTATCTCCCGTGTGCAGCACACGATGACCGGGGAGAGTCTGCTTCGCTCCAGTGCCAGTCTACACTCCAGTTCAGGTTCGCAGCGTGCCAGTCAATTTGACTTGAAATTGACAAGGGGATAAAACAGTTAAATTGCTCTTTGATTGTGCCGGCTCTTTTTCAGACGATGGAGTAACGTCGAATTTTAGCCAAGACCCAATCAGACACGTATCGGCCGATACCGATCGGACCTCAGAATCGGACCTCACTGATGACGTCAGTCAGACCAAGTGATCGGACCTCAATCAGACACCAGATCGGACCTCAGGATCGGACCAATCGGGATCGGACCTTGATTGATATTACAAATCAGCCTTTGAATAATAAAATAAAGCATAAAACAAGGCCAATATTTAAAATAATGGATCAGCTGTGTCTTTAAACAAAATATTAAATAAGCAAAGTGTAAGCCGATACATTGTCCACCTTGCCTAATTGCCAGTTTGAGTCATCTAATCGGACCATCTAACCACCTATCGGACTATAGCCTTTGCAGAGAAATCTAGCTCTGACGTAGGGAATCTAGATTTCTCCAACTATGATCAGATCGGATAGCTAGATAATCAGACTCGACTCATCAAACTGTCAATTAAACAAGATGCTCGCACAGGTGTTGATCAAATTAAGCAAATAAACAGATAAAACATTAACAAATTCGTTCTGATTCTAAGATATGCTACCAAATAATTAAGCAAGATCTAGCTCCGACGTAGGGAATCTACACCATACTTAACATTCAAATAGCAATAAGGCATAATCAAAGCTTCCTTTATCTAATCAGGATGAATCTAGCTCCGACGTAGGGAATCTAGACCAAGCATGACAATCAAAGATTAATCTAATCGCATTGTAAAGATCCAGCTCCGACGTAGGAAATCTACACCAGTACAATACTCAAAGAACAACCAGATTAAACCACAAAGCAAGATCGGACCTAGAACGATGCTGTAAGATAAATATTGCTTAAATCGGACCAAGACCAATGCTCAAAGCCGTTGAAGAAATAGAATTGATTCACATGGCGTAGATCTAAACCAATCTAGCAACTCCAACAAACCGCAAAGACTATCTTTAGTAACCAAGATTATTCTAGCTCCGACGTAGGGAATCTAGACTAATCTTGATACCTAGCTCCGACGTAGGGAATCTAGGCTTAAAGTATAGTCCGATAAACGATAATCTGTTGAATAATCAATATTGATCTAGCTCCGATGTAGGGAATCTATATCAATCTTGATTATCCAGAGATAAATCGGTTGAACAATATAAACGAGAAAGGGCGATGCGCCTCAATTCAAAGCCTATATTAGTTCGATAAATTGACTAACTTACTGGTAAGCCGGAGATCAGAACTGATGCAGCCCGTCCACCAATGAGCTTCGTCGGTAACTACTACTAGGGTTTTGGCGTGAAGCCGGGTTGTATTGATTGTGAGAATAGTTTTTACAATGGACGAGAGTTCATATTTATACCCTGGTCATAGAGAGTCCTGATCGGACCAGACTAACTAAATAAGGTAAACTAAATCTAAGATAAAACGGGACTCCCAAATGCCCTCTGAAAAGGAAATAGTCCCCACATCTGATACGCTTCCTTCTTAGCCGATGCGCCTTTCCTTTTGTACTCGCCATCATGTCGGACTCCTTGCCTCATCGGACTCCTCCTCAGCGTCGGTTTCCTTCTCTGCCATCTTCGGCTTTGACCAGTCAATGGGTCCATTGCGCAGTCTCAACCTCACCACGTCACCATCTGACTCAGCATGTCAGGTGCGAAAATCTGGTGTCAACAGTATCTCGAGCTCCTCGAGTAGTGGATGAGGAATGTGCCGAATGGGAGGCCGGTGACCTGATTCCTCCTCCCCTGGAGGAGTCGAGCGACGACTAGGCAACACCAGCGGCTGGAGGTGTTGGCACTGGAAGGCAGAAGCGCATGGCTGTGCACAAGGTGCTGGCGTCGAGGTCGACAAGGTTGACCGCTCGGGGATCTTCACCGAAGCAACTGCCCAAGTTGGGTATGCTGCGCGGGCAGAGTCTCAGGCGAGGAAGAGGAGGAGGCTTATATCCACAGCAAGCGATGCTGAGGACGAGGTCGGCGGGTCCCCCTCGAGCCCGGACCTGGGGGAGTCACCCCGAACTGATATTGGCGGTCAAGGGACCCCCTTTGTTCAGTCTGTGTCACCATCAGAGTCGCAACTGGCACCCGGACCTACGTCCCTTGTGCTACTGAAGGGGGTGGTGTTCAAGCATCCACGGAGGAGCGGGTATGTTACTTGACACGTCTTAAATGTTGCCTGAGCCGAGAGTGTTGAGGCTGTATTCTTCTTGTATGTAGGCCCATAAGTCGTGAAGACGCGGTTAGTCTGATGCCACTCCCAGGGTCGGGCGACAAGATGCTGTCGACCAAGCCGACTACCGCGGATACAAGCTCCGGGGCCGATGCCGAGGTTGGCCTGTGGAGCAGGCGATAAGCGATCCATTGGCTGAAGATTAGGCTCGGCGGCCGAGTCCTCCGCTCGTCGCTTTAGGAGTGGGTCCCCCCAGCTGATGACGAGCAGGGGAAACTGCACGAGACGGGCGGCGTGGATGGAGACACGAGGAGCTTGACCGGGATGGACGACCCGATCAGCGGGCCTCCCCCGCTCGAGGACGATGATGATCGGCTACTCGGTGAGCAGCCAGATGCCGGGGTTGGCGCTGTCATGGCACCCAAAGTCGATGTGGCTGTGGCTGGGCTCGGGGCCGAGCCTAGCGCGTCGGTGCTAACTCCAGAGCGGGCTCTGGAGCTCGACATTGCCGACCACAAGGACGAGCTCTAGAAGTTGCAGAATGTGGCCGGTGATCTGGATCGCGTCGTCAAGGTATGGTTTCTTGTGCCGCGGCGACTTTGTTGCATTTGTGTTGGCTAACTGCCTATTCTCGTGGTGTAGGGTTTCACAGCTTGGGCTGCGAAAGACCTTGTCCTCAAGCGGCAGGCTCTGGAGGACCGGACCCAGGCGGGGATGCAGGAAGAGTTGCGGTCAGCTGCCAACAACTCCAAGGAATACCTGATGAAGAAGTAAAAGGAGTTGGTCGAGGTCGTCAAGCTCAACGAAGAGCCGATGGGCAATATGAAGGCCATTGCTGACGGTGAGTTCCTGCGCGAGGCTTATTGCCAGAGTCTTGTTTCTGACAGTGATGTTCCGTAGATGCGGAGAAGAAGGAGAAGGCGCTCCAGGGTAAGGTGGAGAAGCTCTCCGGGGCCGAGCGGAAGCTTGAAGAGGAGGTCGGCTCGCTGAAGGAGGCCAATCAATGCCTCAAGGCCGAGTGCGAGCACCTGGTGGAGGCCAACCAGCGCTTGAAGGATGATCATGACCAGGCCATGCACGATAAGTGTTGCTTGTTGGGTCCGTTGTTTTGCCTGCGGGTTTGGATGCTTCGAGATTTCTCCTGCAGGCATCCGGGCCGAACTACTGGAGCTATGGCAGGCGGCCGAATTCAACGCCAATTCGCTGGTCCCCGCCGGGTCGGGCCCGGCAGCCTTGTCGTTGGTCCAGCGACTCTGGGCCGGCCCCACTCGCGCGGCGCAGTTGGTGCAGGAGACTACAATCGGCTGCGGCAGTCAAATTTTGGCGCTGATCCGAGCGCATTTCTCGTCCCACATCATCACTCCGATCTACGAGGGTGTTCCTGACGGGTCACCGACGAGAAGTTCGATGACCTGGTTGAGGAGTGTACGCCTTTGGCGAAGGCTGTAGCCGAGGAGTTAGGCCAGTAGGACAGAAACTGTATTTGTAGATTATATATATCATAGTGCAAAACTTTGTTTGTCATGAGAAAATTAAGGACTGTGTGCAACAGTTGGTATTATGTGTGAGACCCCTTCTCCTGCTGACTTCACCTTGCATGACCTCGGCCGGCCGCTGCCTTGTTCTATTTAAGCACCCTTTTTACCTGCTAACCACTGCTCATGGAGAGGACAGCTTACCACTCAGCGACGCTTAGTTGGAAGGCTTACTCGCTGGTAGTGCGCGGGTTGAGCACGGAGCTCGGGGTTTCATAGTTAGGGACTCAGACCTGCCGGGTTAGCAGAGCTGCCGTCAGGAGGGCACGAGGTCGGGCGAGGACTTCAGGAAGTCAGAACCAGCGGGGACTCTCCCTTTTGTAAGTAATCATGGTAAGCTAAGCGCTGTCTGGGTCAGGCCTAGTCACCGAGCATCGGATTAGGTGTTGTGCGATGGGGGTGCAGTGGGTCGCATGACCCGGAGTCATTAGTGAGAAGAAAAAAATTCTTTTATTAATATAAGGGGGAGAATACATAACTTTGAGAACATATATGGATAGAATTCGCAAGGAGCTAGATGTTCCACACGTTCGGGATGGGGTCACCATTGGCCCACTGGAGGCGGTAGGTTCCTGGCGAGACGACTTCTTTGACAATGAAGGGACCTTCCCACGGGGCCGACAACTTGTGCTGGTCCTTGGTGGACATCACCGGCGCAGAGCTAGGTCACCGACGTTCAAGGATCGCTTCCAAACGCTCTTGTCGTGGTAACACCGGATCTGCTGCTCGTGCCGTCCATGCTGGATTAAGGTGGCGAGTCGGTGCTCTTCCACACTGTCAATGTCGAACCGTTGACTTGTTTCGGTTTCACCTTCCTCATAGTGCTGGATGCGCGGAGCACTGTAAGCGAGGTCGGCAGGGAGGACCATTTCGGAGCCGTAGACCAAGAAGAAGGGAGTGTAGCCTGTTGCCCAGCTCTTCTGGGTGCGCAGCCCCCATACAACATGGGGTACTTCTTTGGCCCAGCGGCCCGCGTGCTTGCTTAGGTCGGCGTACATGGCCTTCTTGAGCGAGTCTTGTACCATGTCATTTGCTCGCTCTACTTGATCATTGCACCTTGGGTGCACCGAGGACGAGTAGTAGACGTCAATACAATTGTCTTGACAGAAATCCCAGAACTCGTGACCTGTGAATTCTGATCCTAGGTCGGTGACGATGTGGTTCAGGATACCAAACCAGTGGGTGAGCTCTTCAATGAACTTGGCAGCTGTAGCGGACTTGGTGTCGGGAACAACCTTGTACTCGATCCACTTGGTGAACTTGTCCACCGCTACCAAAAGGTGCTTGAACCCACTAGGTGCGGTCTTGAATGGCCCCACATTGTCGAGTCCCCACATGGCAAAGGGCCATGATGGGGGGATGGTTCGGAGCGCCTGAGCAGGCAGGTGCTTTTGTTTCTAGAAGAACTGGCACCTGGTGCAACGGCGTACCAGGTCCTTGGCGTCGGATAGGGCTGTGGGCCAGAAGAACCTGGCACGGTAAGCTTTGCTGACTAAGGTTCCCTCCGCTACGTGGTTGATGCACGTGCCCGCGTGGATTTCATGTAGCAGGCCGATCCCTTCATCCTGGAGGATGCATTTCATGAGTATGCGTGTGGACGCGGCTTTTTTGTACAGGGCGTCACCTATGACGACATAATTTGCTGAGCGCCTGGCTAGCGTTTCGATTTCTTCCTTGGTTCCCGGTGACCAGGTCTCTGTGAGAAAAGCAATGAAGGGGGTGTTGGTATTTCTTAGCATCACCACTTAGAGTAGTGATGGCACTAGAGATACTTCATCGTAAATCTAGACGTTACAGATATTCTGCAAGCGCACAGAAGTACGTTGTAGCATTTCACCCGGGAGTATTCCAGAGTATCGTTATTTGTTCATCCGCAGGGAAAGCGTTTAGTTAAAGAGAGGTGTCATCCAATGCATTTACTTACAACAACATTAATATACCATAATCTAGATAGGGGTAAATGATATTTAAGTGAATGGGTAATGTAACACACAGAAGTTCATTACTCATCATTAAGGTAGTCTTAGTTAGTCATAGTACATTAGTAAAGATTACAAAGGATTCATTAGCATCATACATATGGGACTTGGATATACTACAATACCCTATACAAGCTCATTCAATGATTATATGCAAGAGGACACATCAAGGTATCCAGTGGTTCCCTCATCAAAGGATGACAGTAGGACGTCTTATCATAAAGGCCTAATACCCACTCCCGAACGTGGAGGATTACAAAGGACGGACAGGGCTGTCACCACCTGCCACCTACCTCTACTAATCCATGGGGCAGCGGTACCCTCAACAGTATTCTATATTCCAAACACCATGCTTACAATATGAGATACAACTCTATCTATCACGTTAATAAATAAAGCAACCCAAAGGAACATCGAGCCAATGTCATAGCATACATTCACTTGAACAAGGTGCAAGATATAAGTAGTATATACTAAGTAGATAAGGTATAACTGAGGCATACAGCATAAGTATGAAGGTATTTCCATTAAGCTCAGAGTATTACAAGTAAGTAAAAGAATACAGGAACTAAACTCTAGAACTTACCAAGACTCCTCCGGAAGCGTTCAGAAGATCTAATACTAGCACTATCACTACTAAGACTAAGACTAAGCTTATAGCAAAGGAGAGCTCTTCTTCTGGTGTGTGTTTGAGTACGGCGCCCCTTGCAGGTATTTATATCATCACATTGGCGGTTGGAGCCGGCCAGAGGCAGTTGTGGCAGTTTGGAGGTGGGCCCAGGTCGGCCGAAGTCCCCAGGTCGGCCGACCCGTGGATCCACCGTCTTCAGCAATGCACGGCTCAGATATAGTCTCCAAGGCGGTTTACAGTTGCTGGTCAAAGGAGGGCCGAGTCGGGCGCACGGGGAGGTCGGCCAACCTAGGGGTGTCAGCCGACCCTCCACAACCGCCTCTTGGGCCCATCTTTCTCTGGGACACTTACTTGTGGGTCTTGAGGTCGGTTCCTGGTGGGTACTGTCGGTTTGGGTACACTTAGCTCTGGTTGTGGGCCCTTCAATCCATGGGATAGACATGTGGCTCATCTTTCACCATTAACTTCAACCGACCATGAATCAGCGTTCACGATCGTTCCCTAGTGTGCTTCTTGACCTGTGTAGAGAACGAGCTTGATTGGGGTCCAGGCTAGGTCGCCCAACCTAGCCAGGTCGGCCGACCTGGGCCTGTGCCCAGTTTCGTCCATCTTTTTGCACCGTAGTCCCTGTACTCAAATATATTCTAGATATGCATGGTACAACATTATTTGAATACTAATGTCTAAGTTATGCTTTGATCTTTATTGATTTTTTGAGCCTATTGACGGTCGGATTTTTATTATGAGGACCGTCAACAACTCCCCCAAGCTTAACCTTTTGCTCATCCCGAGCAAAGACTAGAACTTTTAGGCTTAGTGGATCAGGAGTTGCTTCCTCATTACTCCTCAAAAGTACCAGTGGTTCAGCAAGACATTCTACCAAGGATTGAATAAGCTGGTAAAATAAACTTCCCTGATTACCTTGGCCTTTTATGGTGCTTGTAGCTTCTCCTTATCTTGGGCGGTTGGTAGCTAGAACGACTTAGACCAAGTACCTTGCCTTCTACCTTGCTTGACAATCAAACCGGAGGTTTTGGGATTTTTTTCAAAAGGCAGAGTTCCTTAGGTGGTACTCTCAAGTCACTCAAGATATATTTCCTTACCAAGTTCCTCTCTCAGCTCTCATGTCACTCATTTGAGTGGAGCTTGTGCTAGGAGAGCTGGATAGCATACTTGTAGTGCACATATTGTAAAGTCAAAACTAGGATTCAAAGAGAAGTACATCATACTCTCAAACCAAGATGTGCACGTGTGTAGGTGGTAAGGTGTATGGTTGCTCCTTTTTGTAGATTCCTCTTCCCCTTATAGATGTTGCTTTTAGAGACATGGCTATTTTTCTTGAACCAAGAGCCTTCATGTGCTCTGTCTCTTTTTTTTTACATACTTGGACCTTCACGTGTCCATTTTTTTCACCAGCTCATGTCTCTTCTTTGCAATAAAGTTGGGGAAAAGTACCATACTTTATGTAGAGCTTTTATTTAGTGGATGGATGGCATGCTTACTCCCAGAGTAGAAGTGAAACATTTATATGGTGGAGTGTGTGTGATCTTGGCTTTAAAAGCATGAAGTAAATCTCTAAGAATCACATTGACCTTGACAAAACTCAATGCAAAAGCAAGTAGCTTATGTAGGGGTTTTAAACAATATGGGCTTTGGTAGGAATATGAATCATCAAAAGGAACTCTTTATTTTATTTTTAAAAGAAAACTCCGATTATCAAGTCTTGCTTGGTATAAGCCTTAAGGTAACTCAAGTCTTATCGTATCATAGCCAACAATAACCTAGACTAGAGCTTGCATATGCTACCCACAGATAGACAAGATAACAAGAAAGACCATGCTCGACCAGCAAACTCAAAACTTAGGAGAATAGCAGGTTGAAACATAGGTACAAGAGATAAATAAGAGCAACTATTCATCATATCCAAAGTTAAAGATTTAAACAGAGGCTCAAAACATTAAGGAACTAGCCTGGATAGCTCTCATTTACTAACTTTATTCAAAAGAAAATTTTATTAGTAATGCTTACCTGAACTTACCTGATTGGGGTCCTCCCCCAAGCTTATTTTGTTGACACCGAAGTACCTGTCGGCGCAGGACTCGTGTTTTACAACATCGAGCGAAGACGTCTCCGATGTAAGATTCAACTCGATGAAGCAGCATCTGACCCTGGAGATGAGGATACAGATGATTTAACCCGCCATACCTGTTTTACCTTTTTCTGGCGGTCGACAGCTTGTTCCAGTGTTTTCTTCGCCTGTGCCTTCACACCTCGTATAGGCTTCTTGTTCTTTGCATGATATCGGATGGGGAATTCCTTCTTCCAGAGCTTCACCATGAACTTTATCAAGTTGTCCTTCTCTGGAGGTGTGACCTCCACTTCCTTTACGTTTTGGCTGTTCCTCCCATACTTGATCTTGATCATGGAGCATTGCTCCACCTTTGGCCTGAACTCAAACTTCTCCTTCTTGCCATTAATGTGGAGCTAGATTTCTCCAGCACCCACATTAATGTGAGCATCTACTGTGCTTAAGAAGGGTCGCCCAAGGATGAGCGACGAGTCGTTGCTCACATCCATGTCCAGCACCACGAAGTCGACAGGGAAGAGCAATCCCGGATGCGCACTGGAATGTCCTCGGCTATCCCCTCCGGGTAGCGGACCGTGGAGTCGGCCAGCTGCTGTCTCATGGAAGTAGGGGACATGGTAGTATAATTTAGGCAGTCAAAAACTACCTTTGGCATAACGCTAACGCTTGCCCCTAGATCACAAAGTGCGTGCTCGAAACGCTGTGTCCCTATGGTGCACGTGATGGTGGGACATCCTGGGTCCTTCTTTTTCTCTGGGACCTTGTTCAGGATGGCAGCACTGCACTCCTCAGTCAACTTTACGACCTCGATACTTGGAGCTATTTAAATATTTGCCATCGCTACCGATGGCTCTTATCTGATTGCCAGTTTTAGAACGGAGGTAAAAGAATTGCCACTGCTACAGTGAGAAGTGCTAAACATTCGCCATTTTTGTCTCCGTGGCGCGCCAACTCAGCCAGCCAGCGTGGAGCCCTCACGGGAAATGACCCGGCTGCCCCTGCCTTCGTCTTCAACCCGATGCCCGCCTCTCTCTCTCCATTCCTTCCCCATTCTTGTTCCCCATTCCTTCATTTTCTCCTCTTCGCCCTCTCCGCTCCGGCGACCTGCTTGCAATGTCGGCCTGTCACTCTGGTGGTAGTGCGGCGTCTAGGCTGTAGTTGCGAGGCCTCGCGGCTGGCGAGTTCCCACTTGGTGACAAAACCGGGCTGCCATTGATCCCGTGCCCTGAGTGTGGACTCGCGAGGGTCATAGAGAGGCGGTCATCGAAGGAGGCGACCAAGAACTACTTGCGGGTGTTCTTCAAATGTCCGCGGAACGGGGTGAGCATTTGTCTGATCCATTTCCCATCTCTACTCCTCATCTCGTGTAAACTAGGGTTACATCTCTGATTTGTTTCTTTGTGTGCTAGTATCCCAAGCTGTGCGGTTTCTATGCATTTCAAAGGCAGTATTTGGAGAAGCTGTGCGAGCTTGACATAGTAAGAATCAGATCAAGCACTATGGAGCTGGAGATTGCTGGAGCAGAGGAAGAGGCAGCAGATGCTACATCAGGGCGCACTGGAATGGACCTTGCAGAGAAGCTGGGGGCAAAAAAACAGACAAGCAATGAGGCAAAGCTGCAAGCAAAGATGGACAATCTCATGTGGAAGTTCAACCTGTTATTAATCTATGCAATTGCTGTAGGGTCTGTGTTCATGTACCATGTTTTGTTGAAGAATGCATGAATGTTTAACCATAGATGTCCCAGTTATGTAATGTAAGAACAAGTGCAATGCAATTTGGTCTTTGGTTTCCACCAAACATGTGTACTGAGTAATAGAAATCAGATCACTCCACAGCTGCATATAACAGTTTT
>CM014276.1:18531721-18631147 GCA_004135705.1 Alloteropsis semialata
AATGCCCCTCCAGTAGCAGCATCCATGTGTTCACGAGCTGTTTGAGACAGCCCATGATAGAAGTTCTAGAGCAGGAGCCACTCTCGCATACCGTGGTGGGGGCATTCAAGAATGTAGTCCTGGAAGCGATCCCACGCCTCCGGAATAGTCTCCCCGGACTGTTGCTGGAAGCTAGAGATTCTCCCCCAAAGGGCACTGGTTTTCCCAATGGGGAAGAATTTGGCCAGGAATGCATTGGAGCATTTGGTCCACGTGTTCACCGCATCACGGTTGGAATAGAACCATTGTTTGGCTCTTCCCAACAGCGAGAACGGGAACAAGCAGAGCCTGATGGCCTCTTGTTCGACTCCTCGGATGGTGATGGTGCTGCACACCTCTAGGAAGTGCTGTAGGTGAGCACTGGCGTCTTCATTGGCCTTCCCACAGAAGGGACTGGCCTGCACCATGTTGATCAGCGGGGCCTTGAGCTCAAAAGCATGGTCCCCCACTTCCACTGCTGGACCCGTAGGGATCTGGGCAGCGGACGGAGCGGAGTAGTCACGAATGGTTCTGTCAGCCATGGCTTCTTCCGGTTGGGGTGCTACGGGAACGGGTTGTTCTCCTTGGTTGGAGGATTCTCCGATGACTGGTTCGGTCTCCGACAAGAACACCTGAGGGATTACGACACGAGAACGTACCCTCCTTCCTATGGTATTCGGGTTCTCGACGTAGTTGGATGGTAATTGGAAACCAGTCATACACTACCCTGTTTCACATCACAGAGAAACAGAGCAAAAGGGTAAACCTGCTAGATTACTGGAAATTAATCATGTTGCATTAAATACATGGATGATCAAAACTCTTTAATCATTGCTTTCCGCAGCAATGGCGCCAGAAATGCTTGTTGGTATTTCTTAGCATCACCACTTAGAGTAGTGATGGCACTAGATACACTTCATTGTAAATCTAGACGTTACAGATATTCTGCAAGCGCACAGCAGTACATTGTAGCATTTCACCCAGGAGTATTCTAGAGTATCGTTATTTGTTTATCCGCAGGGAAAGCATTTAGTTAAAGAGAGGTGTCATCCAATGCATTTACTTACAACAACATTAATATACCATAATCTAGACAGGGGTAAATGATATTTAAGTGAATGGGTAATGTGACACACAGAAGTTCATTTGCTCATCATTAAGGTAGTCTTAGTTAGTCATAGTACATTAGTAAAGATTACAAGTTAGTCATAGTACATTAGTAAAGATTACAAAGGGTTCATTAGCATCATACATATGGGACTTGGATATACTACAATACCCTATACAAGCTCATTCAATGATTATATGCAAGAGGACATATCGAGGTATCCAGTGGTTCCCTCATCAAGGGACGACAGTAGGACGTCTTATCATAAAGGCCTAATACCCACTCCCGTACGTGGAGGATTACAAAGGACGGACAGGGCTGTCACCACCTGCCGCCTACCTCTACTAATCCGTGGGGCAGCGGTACCCTCAACAGTATTTCATATTCCAAACACCATGCTTGCAATATGAATACAACTCTATCTATCACGTTAATAAATAGAGCAACCATAAGGCACATTGAGCCAATGTCATAGCATACATTCACTTGAACAAGGTGCAAGACATAAGTAGTATATACTAAGTAGATAAGGTATAACTGAGGCATACAGCATAAGTATGAAGGTATTTCCATTAAGCTCAGAGTATTACAAGTAAGCAAAAGAATACAAGAACTGAACTCTAGAACTTACCAAGACTCCTCCGAAAGCCTTCAGAAGATCTAATACTAGCACTATCACTACTAAGACTAAGACTAAGCTTACAGCAAAGGAGGGCTCTTCTTCTGGTGTGTGTTTGAGTACGGCGCCCCTTGCAGGTATTTATATCATCACATTGGCGGTTGGAGCCGGCCAAAGGCAGTTGTGGCAGTTTGGAGGTGGGCCCAGGTCGGCCGACCCTTGGATCCACCGTCTTCAGCAATGCATGGCTCAGATGTAGTCACCAAGGCGGTTTACAGTTGCAGGTCAAAGGAGGGCTGAGTCGGGCGCACGTGGAGGTCAGCCAACCCTCCACAACCGCCTCTCGGGCCCATCTTTCTCTAGGAGACTTACATGTGGGTCCTGAGGTTGGTTCCTGGTGGGTACTGTCGGTTTGGGTACACTTAGCTCTGGTTGTGGGCCCTTCAATCCATGGGATAGACATGTGGCTCATCTTTCACCGTTAACTTCAACCGACCATGAATCAGGGTTCACGATCGTTCCCTAGTGTGCTTCTTGACTTGTGTAGAGAATGGGATCGATTGGGGTCCAAGCCAGGTCGCCCGACCTAGCCAGATCGGCCGACCTGGGCCTGTGCCCAGTTTTATTCATCTTTTGCACCGTAGTCCTTGTACTCAAATATATTCTAGATATGCATGGTACAACATTATTTGAATACTAATGTCTAAGTTATGCTTTGATCTTTATTGGTTTTTTGAGCCTATTGACAGTCAGATTTTCATTATAAGGACCGTCAACAGGGAGCACGCCAGTCGGCTTCTATCACGAGAACTTCGTTGGTCGCCTGGTCACCCGGAGGTGCCTCTAGGCTTGGTGCGGGTTACCATCCTCAAGCATCTTGACGGATGGATGCCTGAGGTCTTGGATGAAGACGCCCACTAGTACTTGGGCCCGCGTGGAGCCGAGTTTGGACAGGACGTCGGCAGCGATGTTGTCTTCTCGTAGGACGTGGTTGAGCTCGAGCCCATAGAAGTGAACTTTGAGCTTTCAGACCTCAGCACAATATGCGCTCATCGTCTCTTTTGTCATATCTCAGTTTTTGTTTACTTGCTCGACGACCAGCTTGGAGTCACCGTAGCACATGAGGCGCTTGATGCCAAGTGGGACCGCGATCCGGAGACCGTGGATAAGGCTTCATACTCGGCCCTATTGTTGGTGGCCTGGTAGTGTATCTGGAGGACGTATTTCAGGTGCTGCCCCTCCATAAAGATAAATAGCACCCATGCGCCAGCCCCCTCGAGGTTGAGGGCTCCATCGAAGTACATTTTCCAATGCTCAGGGCGCCCCTCAGGGGTCGATGCTTGTATTTTCGTCCACTCGGCCATGAAGTCGGCCAGGATCTGGGATTTGATGGTCTCCCATGGCTCGAAGTTGATGGTGTGCTCACCGAGTTCCACGGACCACTTTACTATCCGTCTGTTAGCGTCTCGGTTGTGCAGCATGGCTGTGAGTGTGAAGTTCAAGATGACTCGAATGACGTGAGCCTGGAAGTAGTGCCGCAGATCAGGAGCGCGTAGAGTAGCTTCTGAGGGTGAGGGTATCAGACTTTTGAGTCGTTGAGTACCTCGCTGACGAAGTATACGGGGCGCTGAACCTTGTAAGGGTGGCCTTATTCTGGTCGCTCGACGACGAAGGCCGTGCTGACCACATGAGTGTAGCCGAGATGTACAATAGCAATTCCTCTCCGGGGGCCGGCCCCACGAGTACTGGGGGTAGTTAGGAAGTCCTTTGTAACGTCCTGACCCCTCAGGTCCAGGCCCACTTGCGCTTGGCAGCTCTCTAGGACCTCCAGAATCCCCTCACACACCAACACAAGTCTTTTCTGCGCACTTTGTCCTCACTCATGCGCACACGGGAAGAACTTCCAGGTTGGTCACCCATCTCTCCAGGCCAAGCACACTTAACCTTAGAGTTCTTTGTAGATGAGCTTCAGAAAAAGAAGTTGCAACTTGTTGGTATGAGTACTCTATCAATTCTATTAAGCCTTGGGCCAGGATGTCACATCCTCCCCCTCTTAGAAGACCGACGTCCTCGTCGATCAACCCCAAGCAAGGAACGTCCTCTCTTGGCCATGTCCGTGTGCCTAGTGCCAGCGCATGTGCCATGCTGTGTGACTGTTAACGGTCCTTAAGTACCATTTTTGACCGTCAATCCTGGTAGAAAATATATACAAAAATGCATTCACCATAGCTATAGGGTTTAAATCTAATCCATTCCACAAGTTTTGGTGAATATGTGAGTGCAGGGATTAAATGGCAAAAGGGCAGAACATTTGGGCTCAGGGCCAGGTCACCCGACCCCCTTAGGTCGGCTGACCTGGGTCCAAGCCCAATGGAGCCCATCTTTGACCTCAGCAAAGAAGCACATTCCAGGACCATCCTAGCCACTGATTCTATGTCGGTTGGATCCAAGAGTTGGGAATGGTCCAAGGGGAGGTCACATGGATTGAAGGGCCCACCTCGCAAAATAAACATACTCAATCCAAGCGTATCCACCTGGAACCGACTTCAGGGCCCACAGTGCAGTCACTCAGAAGAAACTGGGCCCGAGAGGCGGCAACTCCAGGTCGGCCGACCCCCCTAGGTCGGCCGACCTGCCCCAAATCAGTCCTCCCTTGACCTATAACTTCCAACTGCCTTCAGGAGCAAATCCAAGCCGTGCATGACCTAGGACGGTGGATCCTAGGGTCGGCCGACGCCAGGGGGTCGGCCGACCTGGGCCCACCTCCAAACCGCCTGAGCTTCTTCGTACCGACTCCAAACTGCCTCGACTTGCTATAAATACTTGAGTTCTGGGCTGAGCAAATCATCATCGAGCTGGAGCAACAAGTTAAGGCGAAGCCCTCCTCAAATGAGAGTAGAAATAGGGAGAGAGTCTGGAGGAGTCCCAGCGTGTCGGCGACCCTCCACTTGTACCTCGGCGGATGCGAGCTCCTTAGTATGTATCCGGGATATTCAGCTTAGTATTTAAGTCTGAGTTATAGAAAGCTGAGTTCTTTATTGTGCTTGTGGGTTCGTCGCTTTATTTATAAAGTGCTCTAGTCTTTAGCTAAGATTAGAGTAGTAGTATATATCTTAAGCGTGGTGCTTAGGTTATCGACTACCTTCGTTTGCCTCGTAGCCCCACGGATTAGTAGAAGTAGGCGGCAGGTGGTGACAACCCTGTCCATCCTTTGTAATCCTCCACATTCGGGTACGGCGTAGAGCTGTTTGCCAGCAATTTCCTAAAGGTCTAGGATACCCCGGTGCCCAAAGCAACCATAGGAGAAGTCCCTTCACAGCCTTAGTGCTAAGTTATCCTCTCTACCCAGCCTTCATATAACCTCAATCGATCCGGTCAACTTTAGTTATTAGACAGTGCCCTCTCGTTCCCTGTGGATTCGATACCCAGACCCAGCCTTCATATAACCTCGATCGATCCAGTCAACTGATTAGACCGTGCCCACTCGTTCCCTGTGGATTCGATACCCTGAATACTTCCGGGTAAAAGCTACAGCGGTATCCGTGCGCTTGCGGATTTATCTGCGACCGTAAAAAATACCAACAGTGACCACTCTGGACTCACACCAGCCATGCGCCACATGCCTGCGCAACTGCGACCCCACGCGCCTGTGAAACCGCGAGAGTCGGCTTAGATACCAGCTGTAGCAGACCTGCCCCAATTAATCCGATTCAAGCACATGAGACCAATCCTTTAGGCCCTCAAACACTTCAGCCGAGTTAATCGCGCTAGCCTATCGGGTAACGTCCCGATTAAACTATCGGTAATCATTGATCGAGAAACCCGATAGCAGTAAGTCTCACTCGACGGTGAGCACAGATGATACAAGTCACCACTTATTACATCACAATAGTTCACATGGATAATGTAAAACAAGTTTTAGTACTTCATTATTACAGACCAGAGTTATTTGCACAGCGAAAATAAAACGATAACTCTAAATGACGATACTAGTGGTGCCATGATGAAGCCCGTACACGACATCACTCCTCGTTCTCCCCTCCCGGGAAGGACGACTCAAGCTCCACGGTCCAACCGGAAGGCAGGGTACATGGCCAAGTCAAAGCATCAACAGGGTTGTAGACATCATCATCATCTGAAAGTTGAGCCACAAGCAAGGCTGAGTATACTAATACTCCGCAAGACTTACCCGACTGGAATAAAACATTCTGACTCCTAGACATGCAAGGCTTTTGGCTGAGGGGATTGTTTTTGCCAAAAGCGACTAAGAGTGGGTGCTTGATTTCAAGTTTTAGCATCATTTTATTGTGGGCCTAACCATTAACTAGGTTTGCACCTGACTAATTCAAACATGGTGGTGACAAACAATTAATATCATACTTCAAACATATTCATCATTCATCTCCATCATTCCTCTTATTTAATACAGTGTGACGAGAGATCAAGCAGCTTCATGTAACTGCGAAGGACAGACAACTCGAGTCGATTTTACACCATGCATGGGACAACCTAATCGCATGTCACGTGAGCGACACCCCGGTCCTCATGCGACAACCTTTCCCGCCTTTTCCTGCCGTTTGCGCAGAGCCCACTCCAATCGGGTGCAAAGCCCCGCAACCCCAGATGCCCCAGGCAGAGCTGGCCTGCGACAACTACTACACCGCCATCTTCGCCCTCGCCCAAAGGAGTGGGGAAAAGCCAAACGTCAGTTCCAGTTGGTACATTGGTTTACCGCTTTCCATTATTTCACGGCATACGACTAGTACTTTCAAAAACTTGACCAACTGACCACACGTTCAACCTTAACCAATTTCAGTTAGGTAGACGGGACGATCAACCACACTGGGTTATCGCATAAAACCCGTCCACCAAATTTCTCATGATTCCAACATAAGGGGGAGACCTATATCTCGCGAGTGACGAGAAGTCACTCGACTTCTACCGAGTCCTATTTTAGCATAGTAAGCTAACGACCTAACATTACTAGCAAGAACTTGGGTACCTATGGATGATGCGTCTAAGGTTTCAAACAACTCCTGAAACTTAAATGCGCAAGCAAGGTAAACATAGAAAAAGTAATGACATTTCAAAATATAAGGGTCATATGCTCTGATGCTTGCCTTCGTCACAGCGTGGGGCACTACCCCGAACTCGGTCCTGGCCTTCGGGCGTCGGAGTAGCGTCGGCTTCAAGCTGCTCACTCTCGGACCGGGCCACCAGCTCGTAGGTTCCGTCAGCTAGCGCGAAATCTACACGTATGCACATGCATAAGATTCATAGTGTTTTTCACCAGCATAATCATTAGTCTTATGATGGCAGCAACTAAATTATACATGTGGCAAAAATTAATTGAGTATATTTATATTAGAATTAAGTGTTCATCGACATTACTTATTTAATTATTTCTAAGCCTTTTTCTTGCATAGTTTAGCGAATAAAGCATAGAAAACATATTTGCATGAATACAAATTACAGCAAGCATGTTTCTGAAGTATAAACAATTAAAACATGTTTCCAGGGTGTTTGCCACACTTTAATTCACTATTTTATTTTTATTTGGACAACCATTAGTTGCTACTGTTGGAAAAGTTTAATTAAATCTACAAGCATCCAAAGAAGCTGATATTTTTTACTGTAGTTAGCGGAGGGAGCTACTGTGAATTTTCCTGATTTTTCTGAGGTGTACAAAATATTTAAGGATTTATTTACTATAAAACAGCTAGTAATAAGATTAAATCATAATTAAATCTACACATGCTTTCTGTACTTGGGATTTCTATAGAATGTTCCTATACCACAGAGGAGCATGTCACAAAAATTATATCATTTTGTGAACAGCAGAGACTTTAATTAGATTTTATCTTGCTTAAACCATAAGTGCACAAAAACTATAGGAAGACATATAAAAGATATGTTGAACAACCTGCCCAAAAATCTCTACTGATCAAAACCAATTTATTCCAAGTAATTTCATATTTTTCCCATACACAGAATGATTATTATGCATTTCTTTATTTTCTTTAGCATTTTCCTTACATAAAAGAAAATAATTTCTTAGGCCAAGATTACATGAGTTCAAGACACACTACCGCGTAGATCTATTCATAAGGAAGCTAACAAAAGTGGTTTCACATTTTTAGCATTTTTCTACGATTTTATATGCATTAAACCGTTTTCAGCCTTTTGAACCAATGAATAAACATAAATCCGAAATACATTTGCAGGAAAGTCCTTGTGTCTAGTGTATAATTGTGAAAGAGTCCCTAGATATTTCTGGAAAACCCCCTATACTTCTATTCCTTTGCATCCGTACCCTTCTTCTACCGTTAGACATTCACGAACACTGGATTGGTTCGGTTCGGCGGCAGGGGGAGGGGGGCATGGCCGGCAGCAGCCTGGACGACGCAGCAGGTTCGGGCGCGTCCCAGGCAGGACTCAGCCAGGGCAGGGCGCGGCCATGACCAGTGCGGGCGGCGTACAGGCCCGGTGCGACATAGGCACGAGCAGCTATGGTGGCGGTCGGCCATGGAGCGGCGGAGGGAGGGAACGGAGGGGCGCAAGAGCATCGGGGCATCACGGGACAACTCACCATGCTCTTGGTTGGAACGGGGGCAGCTTGTACAGGCGGCTCCACGGTGACGTGCTCAGGGAAGAACAGAGAAGCAACGGCTGCCAGAAAAACTTCAATTCCCGGCAGGGGAAGGGTTGGCTCGGTCTTGTGGCTGCTCAGGGGTGTAGAGGAGGGTGTGAGGGCGCCATTCTTGCGAGGAATTGGAGAATGGCGGGCTGTGGACGAGGTAATTTTGCCGGACTTGGAGCTCTGCTCGATGTGGCCTCAATGGAGGCCGGCTCGGCCTTTAAATAGGCGAGCATCGAGGGGAGTTGGGCGCGGCCTGGGGCGAAGCAACGCCCGTCCATTGGCCTGCTAGACGGCCGGCGCACGCCCGGCCGCGTGCCCGCGGTGGACTGCGAGCTGGGGCGGTGATGGGAGGCGTCGGGAGCGTTGCGTGTGCTCGCCGGGGAAGCCTGCACGCGGGATAGGGCAGCGCGAGGATGAGGCAAGGGCATGCGCGGGTTGGGTTGTCGCCGAGCGCTGGGCAGGAATCAAAGGACGCGTGGAGGGGCATGGTTGCCGTGGCTGGCTGGCTGCCTCACCATTGCTGCGAGCAGGAGCTCGGGAGGGGCGCCGGGGTGGTGTGGTTGGTCAGGGCCGGCTCCAGCTGAGTTGCCGGGCGGGCAGCCATGCCATTGGCTTGGCCCCTAGTGTGGCCAGGCATCCATGGCCAGGTGGCCGGCGAGCTCTGCTCTGCCCGTACGAGAGTCCAAGGAAGAAGAACGTGAGGGAGACAGAGGAAGAGAGAAAAGGCAAAAGCAGTGATTTTGGCTAGGTTTTAACTACAAATCCGTGCAGAATTTGGAGTTGGTCTAATTGACAAAATTGTAGACCAGGTAATAAGCTTCAACTTTCGTAATTGAAGCATCTTCCAGTTCTCAACCAATTTGGAGATACATAGGGGCAAAAATTGGGGAAAATATGATATTTGAACTGAGGGTAATTTTGAATTTAATTTCTTGTTTTGCAAAATTCCTTCAAATCAGGGTATTTAAATTCAAATCTTTGCTTGCATGACTTAGCCGACATAAGATTGTACTAATTACCTTATCTGAATATTTTTTTACTTTAATTGCATTTATTTGGGATTATTCGCAATTAAAACACTTAGAAGCACATAAATAGAAAAGGTACTATTTCATGTGTATTTTTGTACCTAAAAATTTATTAAGGCACATGGTTTATGATGTGGTCATGATGTGGATTAAGCTTGACAACACTTTTAAATTTTTGGACTGTTACATCCATAAGGTCGGCGAGAGCCTTGCTAGCCTCAGGGGTCCATTCGAACTTGTCCGCCTTCTTTAGAATTTGGGAAAATTAGATCGGTAGCATCGAAATATTCACAGTTTAGAAAAATACCATTAGAAGATCTTTGTTAAGATATTTACCATCGAAAGACTACCCGTTATGGAAATATAGCATTCCATCCACTTCAGCTATTAAACTCACACACCTGCGTCACACGATTCCCTTCTTCCATTGATGAACTGGAGGAGCAGTGCAGCAGTGCTCGGCGCTTCGGTGATGAGGGGCAAGCCAGCAGGGGCCTTCTAGGTGAGCTCCACGACACCGCCACCATGCGTGCTTCCTCCGGCGAAGGCATCCCAGAAGGACGCAAAGGCCACAGTGCGGCCTTCCGGGACACCGCACCTCCGCGTCACCACGCCGCTGCGTCCTGCCTTGCCCCGGATTTCGTGGATGTCACAGCCGCGCTCGGCAACGTGCTGGCGACCTAGCTTCTGGTTGTACCCATGGCCGAGGCTGGGTTCCGCCGTGCACATAGCGCCCTCCGAGTCTCCGACCCGGTCCTCCACAAGGAGGAGACCAGGCTCGCCTCCAGGCGGTGTACGCTGCTGCCAAGCCTGGCTTTGCCTAGTCTTTGAAGACACCGACGCGATCTGTTCTCAAGGAGCTCATGTCCAACAGCAAATCATGCAACATCGCCGTAGATTAGCCGTCGGCAGGGAATAGGAATGTGCTCAAAAGGAGGAAACTCAGCAGAGTTAATGACTAAAATAGATGGAGTGCTATATTTCCATAATGGATTTCCATAATGGAGTAATCTTTGGATGGTAAAAATCTTGACAACAATCTTTTGATGGTATATTTCAAAATTGTGGATCTTTCGGTACTAGAAATCCAATTTTTCCCTTAGAATTTTGAAGAACAAAAGTCCCTTCTCCCCAAGCTTGCTGATGAATTGGCTCAGGGCCACCATCATACTTGTGAGTTTCATGATGTCTTTTTGCACTTGGGTTCCTCGAGATTGCGTATGGCGTCCAGCTTGACCGGATTTGCCTCTATGCCGTGTTGGCTGACCAGGAAGCAAAGTAGCTTTCCTGACGACACCCTGAATACGCATTTTGTCGGGTCAAGTTTCCACCTGAACCGCCATAGGTTGTTGAATATTTCCTGGAGGTCGACGATTAGGGAATCGGCATCGTATGTCTTGACCATGACATCGTCCACGTAGGCTTCTATGTTTCGGCCGATTTGGCTTTGCAAGCAGCCTTGTATAGCCTTCTGATACGTAGCGCCGGCGTTCTTCAACCCAACGGTCATTGTCTTGTAGTAGTAGGTGCCATGCAGGGTAATAAACGCCATCTCGTCTTGGTCAGACGCCTTGAGGGTGACCTGGTGATAACCCGAGTAGCAGTCGAGGAAACAGAGGAGTACGCAGCCGGATGTAGAGTCCACCACTTGATCGATGTGGGGGAGAGGAAAGGGGTCTTTAGGGCAGTAGCGATTGAGATCTGTATAGTCGATACACATTATCCATTCTCCGGATTGCTTCTTTACAGGTACAGGATTTGCAAGTGTAACACCCTAATTTTCATCACAAGAAATTGTAGCAACATTTTCATGATTTTCAAGGATTTAGTTAAGGCATAAATAAATTTCTAGGAATTAATTGGAATTTATTAGGATTTTATGCAATTTAATAATTATTTATTAGTTATAAAAAGTTTATTGTTGCATTCATGCTGGTGCATCGAGTTTTGTACTGTTTGCAAGTCAAAGAGGATTTAAATGTGTTTTAAATTCAGTTTGATTTGCAATTGTTTGAAGCCTAGATTGGTTGTTTAAGTTTAAGTCTGGGTTTCCTCCCTTAAGTTTTCCTTGGCCCGAGTTCAGTCCCTCAGCTCTTTCCTGATCTCCTCTGGTGGTCCGGCCCATCTTTGCCCCACGGCCCACTTTCCCCTCCCGCCGGCCCGCGTCGCCCCTTTCTCTCCCCTCACCGACAAGACGGGCCCGCTCGTCAGCTTCTCCTCTCACCTCGAGTCGGGCTTGAGCCTCCCGAGCCGAGCGAGTCAAGCCCCGCCCCGTCCGCGTCTTTCTTGGCACGCATGCCAAGGCGCCCGGCCCCAGCTTTGCGCCCCCTGGCCGCCCGAGACTCTCCAGAACCCTAGCGCCGCGCGCCGAGAACTCCGCAGCCACCGCTGCCCTAGCGACTGCCGCCACTGCCCTAGCGATCGCCGCCGCCGCTGTTGGCGACCCTCGCCGCCCATCTGACCACGAGACCACCCTCTGGAGCTTCGCACTCATGTAAGGAACCTCCAGAGTAGGTTATTTTCCCTTGTTTTCCATGGAACAGTGGCTAATCGCTCGTCGTCGGTTTCCCAGTGCCGCCGGTCCGCCCCTCACTGCCGTTTGTCATCTTCGTCACCCGACCCACGTCCATAACACCCTAAAAGGATTCGTCATGATCGCCTCGTTGTCCCAGTCCAAGCCTCGTGGAAAATGGAGCTTCATAGCTCGTTTTTGGCTCAACTCCGGTGACCCGCCGCCGCAACATCGCCGCCGCCGGTCGGAACCACCCGAGCACCATTCATCGCCAGATCAAAGGCCCAGATCGAAGTCAATCCAAGAAGGTTCCAGTCAGCTCTGCCATTTTCTCTAAAGAGTCCCTCTCATTTTTGGTAATAAATCCTCGATCCAATCATAGTTATAAAGTATTTACAAATGGGTCCTTGTATCTTGCAGTTTAGCCCTTGTCCTTTCAATAATTGGAACCCGCAGTCCAGACCCATTCTTTTGCATGTTTGACCTCGTAGTTATAAGCATAATTTTGTTTTAGCCCTCAGTTTCTTTCAATCTAATCCATGGAAGTTCCTGTTCTTCGTAGTTAAGCCCCTGGAGCACCGTTTGGTCATATCTTGGTCGTTCTAGCTCCGTTTTGGGTGATTCTTTCGCTCACGTGACCGTAAGGACTTGATATATACCTTTTTACCATTCTTTTGTACTGCTGCCATGATTGCTGTACTGTTTCTTATTTGTTGTATTGTTCTTGTTTGTGCCCCGTAATTGTGTATAGGAGGTGCAACGTTCATGATTTTCAAGAATAGTTCGTGTGATTTGAGGATTCAGTTGAGAAGACCCTGAGCTGTAGCATTTATTAGCTGGATTTAAGGCAAGTGTATTCTTGATCATGACTTTCGTCCTAATAACCATATGACATGCTTACACTTAATAGTTACGCTATGCTTGCATGCTTATAATCATGATGGGTCCTATGTTAAGGATGACTAGTTTTCTTTAATCATGCCTTGATTACCTGGGTTTTATATTCATGTTGGGTAGCATTGCTTAGTTACTACACTTGGGATTGGTTTACACTAAATGTGAAGATAATAATCTTGTGATATCTTTGATATATACATATTAATGATCTTATGAGAATGTTAAACCAAGACCACATTGATTAATTGGAACATGGAGAACCACCCAGGATTTCCCGCATAACCACAATACTACATGGCTCTGGTCTTGGCTAAGTAACTAGATGAACTCTATGTTGTGTTTGGAGTTGTGTGTTGGGCGGATGTTTAGTTTGTGTGTGATGTGCGGGGAATGAAGGTACGCCTTCCGATTACCCGTTCGGACAGGGACCAACACATATATAGAGGGAGTCTTTGGAAAGGCCTCGTAGTGATTCTCTGGCCCCTCACCAAAGGAAGTGTTGAAGGGAGTAATTAACCTGGGCATAATGAGAAACATGAATTGTGGGGAAAGTTGTACAACCTCTGCAGAGTGTCTAAAATCTATTGCAATAGCCGTGCTCGCGGTCATGAGAGGCTTGGACCCTCACATGATTAATATATGGAAGATGAAATAAATTGGTTTATTTATGATCATGATGATGCTTATGGTTTACCATATGCTTAATTGGGTTGGTATACACTTATACTTTAGTAATTATGCTGCTAAATAAAATATGACCAACTAAAGTGCTTAAAGCAATTTAATTAGCCAGCTATTTCCTTATTAAGCAGATTAAGCATGTCATATGCTTTGCTCTACACTTGCTGAGTACCAACCATAAGTGTACTCAACCTTGCTTTATCTGCAGCTTAGGGTTAGACAGAAGATTTTGATGGAGTATTTTGGAGATTTCTAGGCGTACGTGTTCCCGAGTCAGCTGCCTATGGAGAAGTTTTGAAGTTTCACTGCTAGTTATTCGCTTCATATGAGTGTAATAATGTTATTTAATATTATTTACGTTTTGCACTGTCTTTTGATTCACTGATGAAGTCTCATATGTGTGTAAATTTGATCCTGGCACACATATGATAGTCATCTTGTTTTGTTTATAAAACCAGGTGTGACAGGAAGTCACTCGGGGTGTTTGCATTCTCTAATGAAACTGGCAGCTAAGAGCTTATTCAATTCTAACCAAATGGCCTCCTTTCAATCTTGAGCGAACCGTCGCAGCTTCTGTTTGGTCGGTTTGGCGTTCTTGCTCAGATCTAGGGAGTGCTCAGCCTTCTCCCTTGGGACACCTGGCATATCAGATGGTTTCCAAGCAAAAATGTCCCAGTTGTCCTAAAGGAAGGAGGTGAGTGCGTCTTCCTATTTAGGAGTGAGCCCTGGCCCTATGAGGGCCGTCTTGGCAGGGTCGTCGAGTCCCAGGCTGATCGCCTTGGGGGGTACTACTTGTGCCAGTGCCGTGAGCTGCTGCTTCTGCTTCGAGAGAACTGGTTCGCCTAACGTCATCGTGGGTGTGGATTCTGCCAGCAGAGCACTGTTGCCGAGTTGGTGTGATAGTTTTGGCGATCTTGATAGCTTCCCCATCGCACTCGAATGAGGTCTTGATGTCTCCGCTGATGGAGAGGACTCCATTAGGCGCTGGCATTTTCAAGACGAGGTATGTGTGGTTTGATATAGCCATGAACCGAGCCAACATTGGCCTGCCAAAGATGGCATGATATGAGCTCTGGAAGTCGGCCACCTCGAAGTGAAGAAACTTCATCTGGTAGTTGTCAACCGTGACGAATGTAACTGGGAGAACGACTCTTCCTATCGGGTAGGAAGCTTTTCCTGGCACGATGCCAAAGAACGGATCTTCGGCGTTCAGGAGTCGGCTGTAGTCGAACCCCACGCTGTTGAGGGTACTGGTGAAGATGATGTTTAGAGCACTGTCACCGTCAACCAAGACCTTAGAGAGGAGGACCCACTCAACAACAGGGGCCACGACAAGCGGGTAGGATCCTGGCTCTGGGAGGTGGACCCAATGGTCAGCGTGGCTGAACGTGATCGGCGTCTTCGACTACTGGAGGTACTCGATGGGCTTGGTGGAGACCAGCTTCCCCTTGCGTCTATCCAGGAAGGCGCTGGGTCCCCCGATGATGACATTGATGTGGCGGTCGGCTTGCTGGAACTCACCGTTTGCCCCACGCCTGGGGTCTTCCTCAAGCTCGGCAGGTCGGGGCTTGTCGCCTTGATGGCGCGCAGCTTCTCGGTGAGCCGGGGCCTCAAGGTCACGGTCGTCGCCACGACGGTAGTCTTCACAGCGGTCACGGTCGCCTCCGCGACGGTAGTCATTGCGGTGATCACGGTCGTCATGACCATCATGGCGGTAGTTTTTGTAGCGAGCGCCGTTGTTGTTGTAGCGCTACTTCTTGGTGGGTGGCATGGCGCCGAGCTCTTTGATCAGCGCGTGGTAGTCGCGGAGGGTATGCTTGGCCTCCTTATGAAAGGGCCACTGGTCGTTCAGGGTGTCATGGAACTCTGCAGCGAGGAATCGGGATTCCACTCGGCCGTCTCCTTCTACCATGGCGACGAGGGGCTCGGGACCCGCTCTACGTCCGCGCAAAGGCTCGTGTCGCTTCGAGCTTTCAACCCGGTCGTCGTCTTCTGCCCGCTTTTGCTTGTTCTTGAACTGGGCCAATTCGGCCTGATCGGCTCGGACATCATGGTCAACCACGTCCATCAGCTTGGCGACCGTTATCGGGTTGACTTTGAAAGCCGTATGGAAGAGCGTGTTGTCAATCAGTCCACGCCGGAACGCGTCAATGACGTCGCGATCTTCGACATCGGTGAGCTTGTTGTGGTTGTCAAAGAAACGGTTGGTGTAGTCACGGAGACTTTCACCCTTCCGTTGCTTCATGTTGTCCAAGTCAAACCTCGACCCTAGGCGAGTGTAGCTTGCTTGGTAGTCCTTGGTGAAGGCTTGGCAGAGGCCGGCCCAGCTGTCGATGGTGTCTCGAGGGAGGCCCTCGAGCCACAACAACGCCTCCTTGCCTAACATCACGGGGAAGTAGGCCGCAGCTTGGTCATTGGAGCCGTGGGCTGCCTTGACCGCTGTGTGATACATCTTTAGCCAGAGCTTGGGGACAGAGCGACCGTATAACTTCTCAACTTGTGCTGGTTTGAAGGAGTCGGGCCATTGAATGGCGTGGAGCCGAGCAGAGAACACGGCGAAGCCATCAAAGACGTCCTCCTTGTCGTCACGGTTGTCCCGCTTATGGTGAAGAGGTCGGCCCTGGTTAGCCCGAGGCTGCGCGTCGTTGTGTCGTGGTCGCCGATCGTCCCGTGGAGGGCCATAGCGTGCGTCGTATTGCTCGCATTCCATGAGCTCATGGTCTACGCGGCGCTCGTCCTCCTCTGCTGCTATGTTGTCATCCTCTGGGACCAGTTGGCGATGAGGTCTGCCGTGGTCCCGATCATAACGTTCGCGATGCTCGAGCTCGGCTGCATCACGCTCACAGTGCCGGGCGTTGAGATTTTCTCTGATGTCGCGGATGTGGTCCCTCAAGCGATCCCGGAGGTCGCCGTCTTGCCGATCGGCAGGGTGATTGTATCGCTCGGCTCGTGCGTGCCTGTCGTCACGAGCGTGGCTATGATCGACGTTGCGTGGGTTGCGGCGTTCCTCATCATCTTCCTCATGGTGGTTCTGCGCCACCTCTTCATCGATTATAGGGAGAGGAGGATTCCCATGCCGAGGCTGGCCCCGATCTGACCTGTTGAGAGCCGAACGGTGGCTTGTTGAACGAGCCGAGTTGGACCGACTAGATCTGGATCTGGACCTATAGGACCGCTCAACTTGTGCCTGGGCGGCCTCAAGGCGAGCTTTGGCATGCCGCACCTCAGGGGTGTCGGCCATATGTTCCAACTCGGCAAAGGCGGCCACGATGTTGGCCTACGGCGTGCGAAAGGGCACTTGGGCCTCCGCGAATGCTCCGTTAAGGTTGACCGGGTTGACACCACCTGGTGCCCGGGCGGCGGGCGGCTGTCTTGTTGGTGTCCCTAGGGCAATCTGTTCAGGGGCTGCAACTCCCGCTGCAGCCGCTGCATCTCCTGCTACTGCCCGAGGCAGCTGTGCCTCTTCATTGTGTCGGTGGGCGCGATTAGCATTGCACTCGTGGCAGTGCTCCCTGTCTGAGTTGGTTTCTCCATCCTGAGTATCCTGGTCCTCAGAGACGAAGACTTCGTGCCCTAGGGGCGTGACGTAGCTGGAGTTGTTACTTGAGTCGGCCTGGGCCGGCAAGAGCATGCTTGTGGCAACTTGGAACTCCCCGCAGTTTAGGGACTGGGCAGGTGTTGGCGAGACTTCAGATTGGATCTGAGCCATGCTTCTGTGTACCCGCGCGCGAGTAATCTGCTGACACGTTGCGAAGCCAGAGCGAGGCTTGGCCGCGAGGTTGACGTGGGGCCTCCTCTGATATAGCGATGCACTCGGAGAGAGTGTCTTAAACACGGTTCAAGTCGGTGAGAAGCTCGTTGGGGAGGGCGGAGTTCTTGGGCGGATGGCCGGGGCCGGAGCCCAGTCACGAAGTGCCATCGCGTCGAACTACTGCTGGAGCGGGGTGATGGTCGACGACAAAGTCGGTGAGGTGGACAGCATGGAGCTGGTCGGTGTGGAGGCGCTGGACGACATGTTGGAGTCGGAGGCGGTGGAGTGGACTTCGGCGAAGAGGCTAATGCCCTCAAGATGCTCAGGGCAATCTTTGAGGCTTTCAGGGAAGATGATGCCGCGACGATCTGCCATGAAGCTAGCTGTAATGCCCCGCGATTACCCCTGCCTGGCACGCCAACTGTCAGAGTTATCGTCTGGCCGTCCACCCGGGGGTACCCAAGTGGTTAATTTGTAGGCAAAGGGCAATCTCGAGACTAGGGAGGTCGAAGTAACACAGGGGCGCAGGGTTTATACAGGTTTGGGCTACCCGAAGGTATAATACCCTATGTCCTGTGCTCGATGGTGATGTATTTCTCTGCTCGGCGAGGTTCCAGAGAACAACAACTAGTTTGTGGTTACAATATGCGAATGAGGATTCGATGAATGAAAGGGTCGACCTAGGCCACCTTATATAGGCTGACGGCCTAGGGTTTATAGGTCAGTTATCTCTAATTGTATCCGGCTACAACTAGGAAACTAATTTGAGTTAGTTGCAATATAATCTCCATGATCCTCGGGTCAGATCCGAGTATGCCACCGCACGCCTTGCAGGCTAAGTCTTCATCAATCTTATCCATCAAGTTTGAAGATCCTCGTGGGCCAGCCCGAAGTTGGCCCACGCCATTGTCAGAACGTGGGCCCAGGCTGACTGTCTACCCGGTCGGTAGTGGGCCCAGGGGTACCCATATCCCACAGTGATTGATTCCACCCTTGGCCTCTTTGAGGATGGTACCTGTTGTTGTTGTTGTTGTTGTTGTTGTTGTTGTTGTTGTTGTTGTTGTTGTTGTTCATGTAAGGCCACTTGTTCATGGGTCTCAGGGAAGACATCCCCCGAGTGGTCCTCATTCCTGCAGACTTCACAACCAAGTTGTGTGTCTGCCATCTAGATGGGCTTGTACACAAGCTCCTTTGCCTTTGTGTTGTCGTCTAGATGTTTCATTAAGAGGTCCAACTTTGCGACCAGCATGTCCGTCTCCTTGACGGTGCGCATGCCTTTGGCCTGAGGTTGGAGGCGATCTTCGCTCTAACCCTAGTTGGCGACCATTTTCTTGATCAGGGTCATGGCCCGAGTGGCTGTGAGGTCGAGAAAGGCCCTACCACCACTCGCATCCAGATGAGCACATGACTGCATGTTTAGCCCATTGTAGAAGCTTTGGAGGATGAGCCATCTATCCATCCCATGGTGAGGGCAGGCAAGGATGTATTCTTGCAGTCTCTCCCACGCCTCCGAGATGGATTTTAGGCCTGACTACTGGAAACTAGTAATCTTTCTACGAAGAATATTAGTTCTGCCAAGTGGGAAGAACTTGGAAAGGAATGCAGCGGAGCACTTGCCCCAAGTGCTAACAGCCTTCCTCTCCTTGTAGAACCACTGCTTCGCCTTCCCCAGAAGGGAGAAGATAAACAAATTGACCATGATTGCATCTTTGGTGACATCGCAGATGGTCACGGTGTCACAAAGGCTCAGGAAGTGTTGCAGGTGAGCATTGGCATCCTCGTTTGTCTTGCCGCAAAATGGGCTAGCTTGCACCAAGTTGATGAGGACATGACACCTTCAGATATGACCATTGATTATAAGGTGAGCTCGTTCCTAGGTTTGCATAATGATGAGTGACGGACCAAGATCCATGGGAGTCCTTATGGGCTGTAGGCCCACTAGGAAATTGTGCCGGCAACTCTGACAGATACAAGGAAGAGGCATACAAATTAAGGAAACTAGTCGGCTACTAGGAAAACAACCCGGCCTACTCATGTTAGGACTCTATGTTTAGTATCCGACTAGGACTTTGTATTTCTTGCCTTGTAGACCCTATCTCCCGAGTATATAAGGTAAGGCAGGGAAACCTTGTAAAATCATAACCATCAATATGAAGCTAACCACCATACAGGACGTAGGGTATTACGCTCTCTCTCGAGGCGGCCTGAACCTGTCTAAATCATCTCGTGTTCACCATCGTGCTTCTGGTTCTGGCGAGGCCCTTACGAACAACTCGACTACTTAGGGACTCCCTATAGTAGGTTAGCCGTTATAAAAAACCGACAGCTGGCACGCCAGGTAAGGGCTCTCATCGAGAACCGTCAAGCAAGCTCGATGGCACCAGTCATCATCAACTGCGACGGCGACATGGCATTCGAGAAGGGCGCCACCTTCGTCTTCGGCTCCTGGGTCTGCACGGCGGTCGGCACAGGCAACTTCGAACGCATCCTCAAGTCACTGGCTTCGGAGCAACTCACCGATAAGCTCGACGAGATTGCGTCCTCGGGTCCGAATTCAACTCGGGCTCGACAAACCTCAAGTCCCAGTTCGACTCCAACTCGGACTGGGAAGATTTCAAAGCGGACTAGGCGGTCCGAGCCGGTTTCTGAATCATCAGTCGCGCCAAAATTCGACAACTCAAAAATACAGAAGAAGAGGAGCTTAGCCACTGCTAACCGTGAGGTCAACACCCCGAGCCAGATTCCTTTTGGTCTCGCGGGAACCGACTCCGTTTTTCAGGCGGCGTCTTCAAAATAACTCCGATCTCTGGTCGAGTTCGACGAATTCCCTCTAAGTGGGAAACAAGTCAGACTCGTCATCACCTCAACTCCAGAGGGAAGATTCGTTCATTGGCCTAGACGCAAGCCAAATCTCGGAGCAACACCGCAAGAAGACCTGGACTCGCATCATCGCGTGCATTGATCCACTCCCGTTTCAACACAGGTAGCCCCTGGATTCTTCAAGCGGGCGTGGCTCGACTGTCCCAGCTACTTCGAGCACGGGGAGCTACTCTCTAGGGCATCAAGCCATGGTGATCATTGGCCAAGAAGAGGAAATCTCCAATGATGAGCCAATAGTGGAGAACGGAGTTGAAGCCGACCGAGACCGGCACAGGGAACACAACGCTGCTCGCGCAGAGCGTCGTCGCCGTGCTGATCGTAGACTTCCTCCACAAAACCTCAACGAGCAATTCATACAAGTCACCGGACAGGATGTCTACACCAACGCCGTAGCCAACATCTTGGCTGTCGCAACAGAGCTTGGCCAGATGACCCAAACTCCGGAGATTCACAGGATGAAGACGATGCTCGAGACAGCGGCCATCTAGCATGATGCAATCAACCCTGCCAAGACCACCACCAGGTCCAAGGTGATAGAGCTGGAGTGCCCGATCTTTCGGTGAGTGGAGGATAACTTCGATTGGTGGGAGGTGACCCTCACGATCCGACTACGACGAGCGAACCCGAAGCGCCAATGCAATCGCTGAACCAACTCCCTGTGGTTACCGATCCTGCGGAAGCAAAATCAGCCTGATCACGAAGATCAATTCCTGTTACGTAATCGAAGAACGAACAAGAATGAGAGGCGAGCAATCTATGTATCACTCGAAGGTGGAGTCCTGAATTACACGAGGTCAGCGCGTATTTGCGCGTGATCCGGTTTAGCAGAGGCTAACTTGTAAAACAAAACTCAAGTTTGAAAATAAAAGAGGAGTCTATCTAAATAGGGGGCGCAGCCCCTGGCGGCCAGGAGGGGCGGCACGCTACAGTACCCGTGGGTACTGTTCACGCCTAGGGTTGCGAGGGTTGGGCCTCCTGTTGGGCCAACTGCTACTCTTCTGGGCCTCCACCTTGGTGACTCGAATTGAATTAGCCTTGGGCCTCCTTCATGACTTGGACAACCTTGTTGGACTGCTCCTGCACTAATGTATGACCCGATCATGGTTGTATGCACGTGTGTCATGTCCTCATCATCCTCCCCTTCTTGACGAAAAGCCGTCCTCGGCGTCGATTGTACTTGAAACCGATCCTGCACAACACAAGGGAGAATGGGGTTGCGAAAACAAAGAAAACCAAAATTATTGAGAGGAGGGATGTCACCATGTTTCCAATTGGCGAATATGTCATCTCGCATATACATTTTAGCAAGCATGTAGGCTTCTTGATCAGACGACACATGATGTTTGTCAACACTATCCTGCAAAAGATTAGTACCAACAAAAGACAAAGCAGAGATAGGTAGCGACCAGCAATGCTCCCCTTCTTGGGAGTAAACTTGTTGCACCAAAACAGAGCTAGAGGAATGTGGGATAATATTTGTAGGATGGTTGCCCTCTAGTCGATCATAAATTTGCACAACAAAAGGTGAATTCAGATTTGCACAAATGTACACTCGATGTATCATATATTCTCCCTTGTTGCTATATTTGCCAATAGCATGATATGTGTGTCTAGAAAAGCATGGCAAATCAGCATATTTAGAAATGTGCTCTTCCAAACAATCTAGATTACACAAAACATCAAATTCAATGTAACCCAAAGTATGTAAAGAAACTTGCAGTTGAAGCTCATCGGTCGTGTTGGCAATATGAATGATACGTTTAATTCCAGCACAAGTGTGTGATTTTAAAACATGTACAATAGAAGCATTGTCACACAAATCATCTTTATCACAAGAAACATCAAGCAAAGCATCACGTGACAAAGATAAATCAAGAATAGGGTCCACTAACAATTGCTCTATGATAGCATGAGGTGTGGAAAAATTCAGCACATCAGAAGAGGTCTCACCATCCGTGAGTGGAGCACCGTCTGTGGTCGAGGGCGCTGCAGGTGTGGTCATCCCCTCGCGCGGTGTAGTGTTAGTCATGGATGGCGCGGGGAGAGTAGGATCTGCACTGGATGCCGGGCTTCGTCCTGCAAAAGAGTTAGGATATGTCGTCGAGCGGCGTCCCTGCACTTCACGTTCAGCTTTACAAGCATATTCAAATAATGTGGTCATGTCAGCATACTCCTTATAATCAAGTATATCCTGAATGTCGCGGTTCAAACCACCACGAAAACGTGCCATTGCAGCGTCAACATCCTCAAACAACCCACAACGAAGCATACCTTTTTGTAGTTCCTGATAATAATCCTCAACAGATTGTTGGCCTTGCTGAAATCGCTGCATTTTATTAAGCAATTCACGAGCATAATATGAAGGTACAAAGCGTTGGCGCATAGCAGCTTTTAATTGAGCCCAAGTGGTGGGAATTTCAGTGGGATGTCTTTGTTTATAATCTCGCCTCCAAATTAAAGCAAAATCAGTAAATTCACTAATAGCAGTGTTAACTTGTGAATTAGCAGGAATATCATGGCATGAAAATTTTTGTTCGACTTCTATCTCCCAATCAAGATATGCAGCAGGATCATATTTGCCATTATAAGATGGAATTTTAAATTTAATCTTGGCAAAAGAATCATTAGTAGGATTACGTACCACACGGCGAGCACGGCTGCGGCGACCGTCTGTCTCATCCTGCTCGGTGGCACCGTCATAAACCTTCTGCAGCGCCGTGATCGCGGTGTTCATGGCGTCCAGCCATGCCACGACGGTGTTTAGCGTGGTATTGGTGGCCGTCTGCGCGAGGATGATCTGATCGAACCGTGTCCTCATGTCCTGCAGTCGTTCATCCGTCGGGTCGTCCTCGTCTCCTGCCATGGTTAGCGCAAACACAAAAACAAAGCCTACGACAACAAGGTTGTAACGGCTCACAAGGCGCTCACTACAGTGCTGTTATCAAATTCTTATCTGTTCTTACCACGCACACAGGGGCGAACTGCAACCAACCGGTGGAACTCGCGAAAGATTGGAGCAGCGATTGCCTGGAGAAACAAAAATCTGCTCGTCGTAGGAATATGTGGAGTTCTGGGTAGGCTGCACTCACATCAAGGATTAGCACAATCAAACAATAATGCAAAGTTGAATTATAGTGCTAAACACGTAAGTATGCTGCTGGACACAAAGTGCAAAAAGGAGACAAAGGGAAAGGAAAAAAAAAGAAAAATAGGAAAAAGAAGTTGGAGGCGCGCACGGTGACGTCCTGCGTGAGGAGACCGACGGCCCCCCAAAAGGAGAGCGCCCACCTCCTTGTCCGTGTCCTTCTGTGCTCAGGTTTACTTTCCTTTTGTTTATTTTTTTTGTTTTTTTGACTCTCCAAAAGGACTACAACTCAGAGAAAAGGCAGGCGCGATCTAGGGAAACAGCGCGATCCAGGAAGGAGGCGCGATCGGCGCGTGCGTGTTGTTGCGTCCTTTCTTGTTTCTTTTTTTCTTTTTTTTGACTTCTTTCCTTTTTTTTGACTTGCCAAAGCGGACATGACAGGGATGGGGATCAGGGGGGTGGCGGAGCAAAACAGAGGGCCACGCAGGCCAGGGGGGCGGCGCAAACCAGAGGGCGCGCACCAGAAGGTTGCGGCGCGTTCCAGGGGAGTTGGCGCGGCGGATGGCAAGCGGCAGAAAGGAAATTGGCGGCGGCGCAACTAGGGTTTCAAGAAGAAAAAAGAAAAACAAGGATTAGACACAAAGTAACCAGCAACAATTGAATGCGTAAGCACACAAATTCAACAATGCAAATTATTGAAAGAAAGTGCAAGGCTCAAAAGGGTGCTGGGACAAAGATCTAACCTGATAATTTTTTTGGTTTTGTGGACTGTAGGTAATGGGAAAACACTCGATAAACTCACCGATCAACCTGGAAGCTTTGATACCACTTGATAGAGCTGGAGTGCCCGATCTTTCGGTGAGTGGAGGATAACTTCGATTGGTGGGAGGTGACCCTCACGATCCGACTACGACGAGCGAACCCGAAGCGCCAATGCAATCGCTGAACCAACTCCCTGTGGTTACCGATCCTGCGGAAGCAAAATCAGCCTGATCACGAAGATCAATTCCTGTTACGTAATCGAAGAACGAACAAGAATGAGAGGCGAGCAATCTATGTATCACTCGAAGGTGGAGTCCTGAATTACACGAGGTCAGCGCGTATTTGCGCGTGATCCGGTTTAGCAGAGGCTAACTTGTAAAACAAAACTCAAGTCTGAAAATAAAAGAGGAGTCTATCTAAATAGGGGGCGCAGCCCCTGGCGGCCAGGAGGGGCGGCACGCTACAGTACCCGCGGGTACTGTTCACGCCTAGGGTTGCGAGGGTTGGGCCTCCTGTTGGGCGAACTGCTACTCTTCTGGGCCTCCACCTTGGTGACTCGAATTGAATTAGCCTTGGGCCTCCTTCATGACTTGGACAACCTTGTTGGACTGCTCCTGCACTAATGTATGACCCGATCATGGTTGTATGCACGTGTGTCATGTCCTCATCACAAGGCACCAAGCTGTCAGGCAAGCAGTCGGCCTGCCGAAGGCGGCAACTGCGGCAATCAGTCCTATCACCCAAGCAGAGCCCGCCAAGAACCCGGCAATGAGGGAGGCATGGTAGTCGGCGCCAGAAGTAGAAACCATGGCGCCGGGCCTAGCCACCACGTCACTCAACAGAGTCACAATGGCGGACGCGATGGCACAGGGACAGGGATGCACGCCGCAACTACCGCGATGATGACAGGGATCTATGACACCAGCTGCAGAGCAGGGACACACACATCTTCATCTCTGCGTGAGTTCACGACCGGGAAGAAGAAGAGCGCAGGCGACGCCAAGAGTATGACCAAATCTACGGGCCTCCAGCCAAGGCTATCACAAGCTTGACAAGTATGAAGGGTTCCCGGTCTTCTCAGATCACATCCGTGCCACTTCCTGGCCGGACAAGTTCAAACCGGCTCACATCGAAAGGTATGACGGAAAGCGCGATCCCGAGCAGTGGCTCCGCATCTACTACTCGGCGATCAAGGTGCCAAGGGCGACATCGACACTATGTGCACATACTTCCCAGTAGTCCTTGACCAAGCTCCACTTACTTGGTTGGAAGGACTAAAACCAGGCTCCACTGACTCGTAGGATGCACTCTGCAAGGCTTTCATCAACAACTTCCAGGGTTCATGGAAGAAGCCGGGTACTCGCTTTGACCTAGCCCAGTGCAAACAAGGCCAAAATGAGTACCTCCGAAGCTACAACCGCCAGTTCTGGGAGAAACGCTCAACATGTGCCGGCCTCTCCGACCAAGATATCATCGACTACTTCCATGGTGGTCTCATTGATCGCACGTTGCATCTCGACTTCGGGAGAAACATGCCAAAAATGCTTGAGGCCATGCGCGAACTCATCAGTCGTTGGTCCGACGCCGAGGACCTGCAGCGTGAAAGATTCAACCGAAAAAGGACGGGGGGCGACCGCAACAACAACGATCGCAACAAGGGCAAGCAAGTTGAGTAGAGTGGCAAGCGCGACTTCAACGACAAGAAACACAAGCCCGAGGATTCGGTCAACGTTGCTGAGAAAGGTCCTTCCCGCAAAAGATTTGAGAAACTACTCGACAAGCAATGCCCTTTCCACCCAAAGGACAAGCACTCCAGCAGGGATTGCATCAGGCTCAGGAATGCTTTTGGCACCGGAGGCGGCCCCAAACCCAACGACCCCGACAACAATGGAGGCAAGGGTGACAAAGACACCGGCTACCAACAAGCCGACAAGGTTGTCAATGTCATCTTTGGCGGGATAGCCCAGACAGACTCGAAGTGCAAACAAAAGCTGATCCATCACGAGATCGGATGCATCAAGCCTGCTATTCCCACGTTCCTAAAGTGGTCAGAGGTGTCGATTAGCTTCTCTCATGACGACCAATGGACCAACATCAAAAACCCGAGAAGGTACCCTTTGGTACTAGACCCGGTAGTGGCAGGCGCGCGACTCACGAGAATGTTGATTGTTGGCGAAAGCGGACTCAACATCCTGTTCACCAAGACACTGAAGAAGATGGGCTTGGACATCACCAATTTGCTCAAGCCTACTGATTCACCCTTCTACAGCATCGTCCCAGGCAACGCCGCCGTACCACTCGGCCAAGTATCACTTCTAGTCACATTTGGTACCGAGGCCAACTACAGGACCGAGTACATCACGTTCGAGGTCGCCGACGTCGAATCTTCGTACCACACGATCCTGGGAAGACCTGCTTTGGCAAAGTTCATGGTGATTTCGCACTACATCTACCTTGTCCTGAAGATGCCAGGCCCTAAAGGGATCATACCTCTAAAGGGCGACCTGAAGATCTCCTACGATTGCGACACCAAGACAGTGACAATTGCTGCAAGCATGCAGCAACTGAGCCAGGCAGCAATTGTAGCAGCTATGGCAAAACAACTCGGCGAGGCTGAGTTGGACATCCTAATGAAAAAGCCAGCAGTGTCAACCATGAAGCCCTCTCAGGAAAGGCAATTGACCTAGGGACGGGCGACCACTCTAATACAGCGCTGATCGGCACTGACTTGCCTGCCAAATAGGAAAGCGCGCTCACCAGCTTCTTACGGGACAACCGTGACATCTTTGCATGGAAACCATCTGACATGCTGGGAGTTCTAAGGGAGTTGGCTGAGCACAAACTCAATGTCGATCCAGCTGCTAAACCCAAGAAACAACGCCTGCGAAGCTTTGCCCAGGACAAGAAAGAAGCCATCCGATCAGAGCTGGTGAAATTACTAGTAGCTGGGTTCATCAAGGAGGTGTTCTACCCCAACTGGATCGCTAATCCTATCCTGGTGTGAAAGAAGAACAACAAGGAGTGGAGGATGTGTGTCGACTACACCGACTTGAACAAGCACTGCCCAAAGGATCCTTTCGGGCAACCATGCATTGATCAAGTGGTGGACTCCACAACCGACTGCTCTCTGCTCTGTTTCCTTGACTGCTACTCGGGCTATCATCAGATAAGCCTGTATGAAGATGACCAGATCAAGACGGCGCTCATCACCCCGTTTGGCGCCTACTGCTATACCACAATGTCCTTTGGACTCAGGAACGCAGGGGCAACATATCAGCGCACAATTCAAAGTTGTTTGAAGGCTCAGATTGGCCGCAATGTTGAAGCCTATGTTGATGACATCATCATGAAGACAAAGAACCCAGACAGCCTTATTGACGACTTGTCCGAGACCTTTGCACATCTCAGGGAATTCCAATGGAAGCTCAACCCCCACAGGAAAACTGCTGGGCTTCATAGTCAACCACCGGGGTATTGAGGCCAATCCCAAGAAGATCACTGCCATCACATCCATGGCACCTCCTAAATCCCTTAAGGATGTCCAGAAGCTGACCGGATGCTTGGCGGCCCTCAATCGATTCATCTCAAGACTGGGTGACAGAGGATTGCCTTTCTTCAAACTCCTCAAGAAGCAAGACAAGTTCGTATGGACTGCAGAAGCTGATGCGGCGTTTGAAGACCTCAAGAAATTCCTCCAGACACCACCAGTACTTACTGCACCAGCTGATCAGGAACCACTGCTCCTCTACATCGCAGCCACAACTCACGTGGTGAGCACGGCCATTGTAGTTGAGTGGGAGGAACCCAGCCATGTATTTAAGGTACAGCGGCCAGTCTACTTCATCAGCGAGGTGCTTACAGAATCAAAAGTACGCTACCCCCAGGTCGAGAAGCTACTATATGCTGTCTTGATCATGTCTCGCAAGCTGCGCCACTACTTCGACGCTCACCGGGTTGTTGTAGTCACCTCCTTCCCAATCGGTGACATTCTCCACAACCAGGATGCGACAGAGCGAATTTCCAAGTGGGCGGTCGAGCTGGGCTCTCACGCCATCGACTTTGTCTCACATGCTGCCATTAAGTCTCAAGCCCTGGTGGATTTCGTTGCTAAGTGGACAGAGATACAACAAGCGGTGCCAGAAGAACCCCTCGAACACTGGATCATGTACTTTGATAGGTCAATGAAGCTTGAAGGAGCCAATGTAGGAGTATTATTCATATCCCCAAAAGGTGATCAACTCAAGTACATGCTCTAGATCCTCTGGAAAGCCACCAACAATGAAGCCGAGTACGAAGCTCTACTACACGGGCTACGCCTGGCTGCTTCCCTTGGCATCAAGCATATGGTGGTCTACGGTGACTCCTTGGTGGTCATCAACCAGGTCAACAAAGATTGGGATTGCACCAAGGAGAACATGGACGTATATTGCATGGAGGTCAAAAACTCAAGAAGCACTTCCATGGGCTCGAATTTCATCACGTCCTTAGGGACAACAACATGGCTGCGGATGCACTTTCCAAGCTTGGTTCCCACTGAGCACAAGTACCGGGTGGCATTTTCGTCCATGAGCTATTACAACCATCCATCAGAGAGCAGGAAGCACAGCCGACTACAACACCCCCTCATCAGCAAGTCATAGTGATTACACCCGAGTGGACAAAGCCCTTCATCGAGTACATCCTACACCAGAGAGAGCCTGAAGATAAGGTGGAAGCCGAGCAAGTCATCTGGCGAAGCAAGCACTATGTAATAGTCGGCTCCACCCTCTTTCGATGCGACGCATCATCTGGAGTCTTGATGAAGTGTGTCCCTCTAGAAGTCGGACGGGAGATCCTTGAAGAGATCCATGCTGGAATCTGTGGCAATCATGCCGCCCACCGCACGATCGTCGGCAAGGCCTTCCGGTCTGGGTACTATTGGCCATCCGCAGTGGCAGATGCAGAAGAAATCGTGAGGACTTGCCAGGGCTGCCAATTTTTTGCTCGGCATGCTCACGTCCACACAACCGTCCTCAACAGCATACCACCCACTTAGTCCTTTGCATGCTGGGGGCTCGATATGGTCGGACCACTCAAGACTGCGCCAGGGGGATTCCGGTATCTCTATGTGGCGATCGACAAGTTCACCAAGTGGATTGAAGTCAAGCCGCTTGTCAATGCTACAACATCAAAGGCGGCCGAGTTCATCCAAGACATTGCTCATCATTTCGGTGTCCCGAATCGCATTATCACTGATCTTGGCTCCGAATTCACAGGGAGCGAGTTCTTTGATTTCTACGACAGTCTGGGAATCAAAGTCCACTACGCATTGGTGGTGCACCCACGTGGCAATGGACAAGTTGAGAGAGCTAACGGCCTCATACTCCAAGGACTCAAGCCAAGGCTCTATGAACCGCTCAAAAAGTACGGCGGCAAGTGGGTGCAAGAGTTGCCAGCCGTGGTATGGGGGCTCAGAACCCAGCCTAGCCGCGCGACGGGGCAATCACCCTTCTTCCTAGTGTATGGCTCCGAAGCAGTACTCCCGGTGGACATCCAGTACAATGCTCCAAGAATTCAAAACTACTCAGAGGAAGCAGCAGATCAGAGTGGAGCAGAAGACGTGGACATGATCAAAGAAGCAAGGCTAGCTGCGTTGATTAGGACAACCAAGTACCAGCAAGAGCTCAGAGGGTATCACGACCAAAACGTCCAAGCAAGGTCGTTCAACATCGGTGATCTAGTTCTCTGGAGAATTCAGAGTACAAAAGATCAGCAGAAGCTATCTTCGCCTTGGGAAGGCCCATTCATAGTATCAAGGGTCATCGACCTAGGTACTTATCAGCTACATCAGGAAGACGGAACAGAAGTGCCTAATGCTTGGAACATTGAGCACTTGCAGCGTTTTTACCCTTAAAAATTATTAGGAGTTGTTAAGAGTCAATAAAAGTCAGTCCTTTCAATGTACTAATATCGGCTTTTCAGCCAAACGATAAATAAAAGTGTCTATATTCCATTGTCATCAAGCTTGGAATTCGGATACATGTATCATGCTACGCTTGCTTGCCAAGTAACGCATATACAAAAACAATTTGAATTATGCCGGGTTGTTTAAAACAACCCAGACAGGCTACATTCGCAATCGCAAGCCATCTACTTTCTGTTTCCACATAGAAGGATTGGGCAAACCAAAATACAGATTACATGTACTCTTGTTGATGAAACATTGGTATTTACATCTACGAGTTCATTACATGGGATTTTCTTACATAACAAGAAAACCTAGAACTTAAGCCAGGAAACTATCTTCTCCGCTGCGTCCTTCTCCTCCTCCATGTAGCCGTCGAACATGTCATGGGTGCAAGCCGGGTTGATCCTCCCTTGAGTAACGCTTAAGGGCTGGGCAGGGAACCAGGACCGGACCAGGCCGAGTACTTGCCTAGTGCAAGACCGAGCGATCCGCTAGCAATATGCCCACACCTGCCCAGGCGTAGCCCAGACACGATCAATGAGAGGAGGAGCAGGACTGCCGACGGGTACTTTGGCGTACACGTCGACCAGCGGCACAACAGCTTCCTTGAAGGATTCGAGCTCCGCGCGAAGCCGGTTCACCTCCGTGCGAAGAACCCGGATTGTATCATCTTGGTCGCGGATCCTCGTCATATCCCAAATGAGCCGAGCATTTGCATCCTGGCGCATCCGCTTTTCCTCGGCTAACTCCGCCATGCAGTCACGCTCACACTGCTCGGCTTGATTTGCGCGCTCTTAATGCCGATAAAAAAGATTTTTCATATCAATTACTTCAGCCTTCAGAGACTCGATCCTCTTCTCATCCTCTGCATCAAACAAGTCTTATTATTTTTGATATATTATGATTTGTGCTAACCATGGGAAGAGGAGGTCGGCGACATACCTGCAAGTTTCTGCTTAAGTGACTTGGTCTTCTCCAAGACATCTTTGTGTTGGTCCTGGTATAGGTTTATTTTTTGATAAGCTGCATCCAGTTCCAGGTGAAGCTTTGCTTTTTCTTCATCCCATGAAGACTAACCCTTGGTCAAGTCATTCTTCGCCTTCTCCGCTGGCGTAAAGCATGCGCTGGCCCTGCGGAGCATCTCCGATTTCTGGTGTGAGCGGTGAAGGATGCTCTGTTTTCAACAACAAGATGACAGAATCATTAGCATAAAATCCAGTGAAGTTAAGTATACTGGCAGTATTGATTTATTTCATATTAACCTTTGTGAGCTTGCTGAGCTATTTTTGAAGCTCTACCGCCTTCTCAAGATCTTCCTGATCAACCTGAGAGTTGAATAGGAAGGCATTATCATCATCAAGACCAGCACCCAGAGTTCTAGTGTAAATCTGGAATGGCTCTGGTGTTGGCTCTCGGATGTTCGTCTTCTCCCGGATGATCTCTTCAATGGTCGCCGCCTTCACAAGTCCAGCAGCCGCATCAAGCTCCTCGGTACGCAGACTTGCCATCCAGGTACTTTCTGCTGACTTGGGCCATGCGCCTCGAGCAGAAGTACCCGAAGCGGCGTGCTCTGGTACTTTGGAGGACGACGAAGCTGTGGTGCTTGATTTTTGAGGACGGGGCTGTGGCAATGTCCGGGGGCTCGGCTCTTGCTCCACTTCCGCTTCCTTGGCCTGGGTATCCATGGACGGGTTGACCTCCGGGATTTCTGGTGACTGAGGGGGTGGGGGAGTGGGTGGCCGAATGAACAAGACAGCAGAATGCAAAGATCAATCTACTGGGTACAGTGGATGAACAGATTGCATTATCCAACAGAACAAAACACTTACCTGGCAAAATCCATGTCAAATTCTGGCTCATCCAAAACAAAGGAGATCCCTGTGGACGGAACATCTTGTGGCTCAGGGGTTTTCTCCTTTGATGAGGGTTCTTTCTCCTGCATTTGCTGCATAAAAGAACTCGGAGCAGGAAAAAGAACTCGGAACCAATCAAGACGAAGGTTTTCAACTACAATCTAACATACCTTGGGCGGGGACGCATGCAGTGGGACACCTACCGGTATTTCTGCGTCCTTCTTCGTCTCTGTGCCAAGCTCTTCTTCTACGGGAAGGTCGGTGTCGGCAGACTTCTCAGTGGGGGATGCAAGCTTCTTCCGCACAGCTCGCCTTTTTTGGGAACTTGAGGGCTTGGTGCGTTGTCGGACATGGGCCTCTTCAGGCCTGACCCTCCCTGACCAAGAATTTTCGGACAAGGCTAAGGTGGCGTGTCCTCATCCGACGAGGAGCCTTCTTCCAACACCACCTCATCGATGACTGGTTCTGCTAACTTCTTTCCCTTCCCAGACCCACCAGCGGATTGCTGGGGCAGTGAGGAAAGGGGCGGCTCAGGCAGGCCAGTCTAGCTCTCTTCCACTGCAGGAGGTGCGGAGGCGAACCTTGTGCACAGATCCTACGATTGGGCATAAGGAAATTTATCAGACCATGTTTAGAACGAAGCCAGATATCAAAGAAATAGTATTCGGGTTGATTTCGAACTTACTACTAGTGGAGGACGACTTGCCGAGTACTCGGGTACCCGGCGGGAAGCTCCTGTGCATCCATGAATAGAGCCTGGACGCGGACGGCGACTTCGTCGGACGTCAAGTCAACGGCGGAGACCCTGGTCGGATCATTGGGGCCGGCGTAGTTGTAGCCAGCGTGCGCCCGCTTTTGGTAGGGTTGCACGCGTCGGCGGAGGAACAAGCTGGCGACCCCAATTGCCGTCAGGCCTTTCTCCTTCAGATCAGCGATCATCTTCAACAACCCGGCGAGTCCTGTAATCTCATCCTCGTGGAGTGTTTCATTCCAATTGCTCTGGGTTTGGGGCAAGTGGACAGAATGCTTGGTCAGTCTTGGGGGCTGGTTCTCTACATAGAACCATTTGACCGCCCAATCCTTAATGGAGTCATTCATCTTGAAGTCAAAGTAAATATTTTTTTATCCCCTGGCGGAGTTGGATTCCGGCGCCGCCAATCACCTTGTCCTGGCTTGACTTTACGCGGAAAAGAAACCAGAATAGGTTGAAATGAGGGTCAATTCCAAGGAAGGCTTCGCAAAGGTGGATGAAGAGAGAAATTTGGAGAATGGAGTTCGAGTTAAGATGGACCAATTCTAGCTTATAGAAGGCGAGCAAGCCACGGAGAAAATCATGAGCGGGGAGGGCGAATCCATGCTCATAGAAAGAGGAGAACACAATGATTTCATGGACTTCATTGAATGGCCACGGTTTCCCTACATCCGTGCGCCAAAAAGAAATAGATTTGTCAAGGAGGTAACCTTGGTCAACAAGCTCTTGCACCATTTGGTCTCTGGCCTTGGATGGCTTCCAGATGAGTACAGGTGCTGGAGCAGTCTTGAAAACTGGCATCCCGGTGAAAGGGATCTTGGGGCCTTTCTTGCTCGCCGCCGGCTTGCTTGCTTTGGACTTGCTTCCCGTGGGCTTGTTGGTTGCAGGCTTCCTACCCATCTTGCCAGCCGAGGCCCTTGAGAAAGGGATCGTGAGCGGGGCTGGAGTGGATTTGAGGGCATGCGCGAGTATGGAAGATTGAAGATTTTGGAGTGGCGGCTGGAACAGATGTGAATGTGAAGTGGTTTTCCTCTGTTTTTATTAATAGAGCGGTAACCCTAAGCGTATTCCATGAAAGTCATTTTCACTAAATATGCCAACACTTGTGTATTCACGATTTTTCTACCAGATGCATATTTGTGCGGCAATTTCCTAACGGGCTAGGTCATTTACCGAAGTATTTACATATTCGGGGGCTGATGCTTAATAGAATAATTTTTTTCCTAATCAAAGAATATACTTATTTCTGCAAAAGTCTTTAAGCTTATTGTCATCTGCTTTAAGCTTGGGGGCTGGGGGGAACATAGTGTATTTCTTTTGGAAAGTTTTTCATTCAAGACCCTAGAATTGTTTTTAATCCTTGACAACATTTCTAGGCTTGGGGCTAGACCCATAATGGGTCCATCTTTTTCAAAAGCTGAAAACTATTATAGTAAATGGGAAAGTTTTTGCATCGTCTTTGATTTAAAAATCAAAGCTTGGGGGCTGATTGCAAAAGAAGTCGGCAAGGAGCACATCATGTTCATTTCTGGAGGTTTTCAACAAAGGAGCGGGATGACGAGAAAGCAACTGGGCTGATGCTAAAACTGTTGAGAAACAATTCGGCAGGCGTGAAGACATAAAGACGCTCGGGGGCTTGACGGACCAAGATCCATGGGAGTCCTTATGGGCTGTAAGCCCGCTAGAAAATTAGGTCGGCAACTCTGACAGATACAAGAAAGAGGCATACAAATTAAGGAAACTAGTCGGCTACTAGGAAAACAACCCGGCCTACTCATGTTAGGATTCTATGTTTAGTATCCGACTAGAAGTTTGTATTTCTTGCCTTGTAGACCCTGCCTCCCAATTATATAAGGTGAGACAGGGACCCTTTGTAAAATCATAACCATCAATACAAAGCAATCCACCATACAGGACGTAGGGTATTATGCTCTCTCTCTCTCTCTCGAGGCGGCCTAAATCTGTCTAATTCGTCTCGTGTTCACCATCGTGCTTCTGGTTTCAGCGAGGCCCTTATGAACAACTCGACTACTTAGGGACCCCCTATAGTAGGCTAGCCAGTATAAAAAACCAGCAATGAGAAAACTAAGAATTGTTTACTACCTTATATCAGTATTTCAAATGTGATTAGGAATAATAGTGATGATGAAATGCTATGGATATACCATGAACAAGACCAACCTCAAAGTGTAACTCCATCAAAATGGAACACTCGATTCGCCGGCAGTTCGGGAGTACTTCATTGGGAAGGCCATGGTTTTTTCATCTGGAGTGTCTTTGAGGTCCATGAGCACTTGATGGAAAGATTATTTTATAAGCTTTTCCAATGGATCTGATCTCACCTCAATATCATGTCGGCAAGGCCTCCATATCATCAAGCATGTTATCACTATTTCTGCCGGGTAATGCGATGTCGTCGTGGGCTTGTTATTTATAGTTTGGACCCTAGTCCAAGTTGGAGCATGTCTCAACCATGTGGAGAACTAATCACCGAAGCCGTTGTACGTCCTCCTCCTTGGCCACCACCTTTAGACGCCAGCAAGGGCGTCCATGACAAGTTGGAGGCCCAATCCATTTCAAGTTCGAGTCCGTTTCGGAGTCCAGGAGCAGCCTGCACAAAAAGCGATGCCTCGGATCGCATACGGGCTTGGTTTTGGGCGTTCTATATATGTACGGAAAGCTAAGGAGATAAGCTTTCCAACACCATCAGTCCCATGTCTAAATTTTGTCGGGGTTGACAAGAATCGTCAAAACAAGTTGATGTCTAGAATCTATCAAGGTGTTGCGCCGCCGTCTTTTGGGCTATTGGCCTGTGTGTCGCTTTGGAGCCCAATAGGGACATGGCTAGGGGGTTTTGCATGACCTAATCCTCGTATATTCAGTAACCACCACCACATTAGAGTTTGAGTTTTGTTTAGGTGTAAGTTTAGCCATTGCTACTTCCTTGTAGACGCGTGTGTCGACTAGACCATCCATTCTACTCGATTCGGAACCCCTTCTTGTGAGTTTAGATTGATTACTATCTCTATATTTGCAATTGAGTTGCTTGTTCTTGCTTGTTCTTCGATTGCTTGCAGGAATTACCCTAGTGGTTTGGTTGATCGTGCTCCACAAATCGTGGCAACCGCTGGAGTTGGTGTATCGGTTGCTAAGGCGCAACATCCTTGGATGATTGTAGTCGGGTCGTAAGCGTCTCTTCAGTCCAAATCGAAATTATCCATCTCTCATCGAAAGATCAGCACCAAACCATAGATTTGGGTTTCATCACCAACTTCAAAAGTGGGTCCATTGGACACGTCGTTGGTGTAAGGAGCTGAGAACTTGCGGAGCGTCTTCTCAGCCATGAGTGCAGTAGCGAATGGTGCGGAGGCGACTAGTTCTTTTGCCGGGAGAACAAGTTGAGAGGGAATGACACGAGGTTGGTTCCTTCTCAGAAGCGTCTCTAGGTATTCAATGAAGTTTGTCGGTAGGTAGAAACCGATCATGCACTATCCTGTTTTCACTAAAGAAAGGAGAAAACAAAGCAAGGTTAGCCTGTATAAGCAATGATTATTTCTTATGCACAAGTATAATATGAATATCTGTAAATTTCTTTTTCACCATTTCCATCCCCAGCAACGGTGCCAAAAAATGCTTGTTGGCATTTCTTAGTGTCGCCACCAGGTCTGTGAGATCGGTGATGCCGTTTAGATAAGTCAAGGTAGTTCTTACGTTTACGATATCCCCAAGCACATGAAATTACCGTTGTAGCATTTCACCCCTGAGTATTCAAGGTTATCGTTATTTATATTTTTCTAAAGGATGACATTTGGTGGAAAAGAGTTTATGGATATTCATAAGTTGACATTGCGCGATAAGCTATGAACATCTTTCATGCATGGGTAAACATTATAAAGTTGTGGTAATGCGACACATGATCCAAGAACCTAATTTCAAGAATAAAGAATATCGTAAGGTTAGCGGCAGCAAGGCATAAAAGATCCTATGACATTATACAAGATCAGCACAGGTTATACAAGACATGAACAAGACTTAGTACTAAGCATCCAAGCACAAGCGGGGAGACCAAACCGCACTCGTCTGCCAGCAAGCGGTAAGACTTTATGTACCTCCTACACTGATACCCGAATGTGGGGGAATACAAGGGACGGACATGACTGTCATCACCTGCAGTCTACCCCTCCATACCACGGGACACAGTCATATTCGAAGGTTCTTGTCATGCCCGAGCACAACGCTCGTGCATGAGAGGACTACTCTAGTTCTCCTGGGGAACTTGGAACTAGAGCGAACACGAGGAAACAACGACCCAATGCCGTAGCTTAGATCGACTGGCCTATGCATGGACATTGTATAACGATTGATAAGGCATGAACATGAATAAACACTAAAGAGATAACTTTTAGATCAAACTTTATACTTGTATAAATACTGATAATGTATACAAAGGCCGTACCGAAGGCCGAAGGTTACGTCCCACAACGGCCCAAGGACAACTTGGAATACTACTACTCAAGAACTAGCCTGAGCTCCACTAGCTTAAGAACTACAAGAATAGCTTGGAGAGGGAGAGAGCCTCTTGATGAATGAGTGTGCTTATGAGGGCTCTCTACCCCTTATTTATACTAGGGGAGGACTGTTCCCGGCGCTCCTCAGATGGAAACATGTCTTGGCGCGAAGGGGGATGCGTGGGAAGCGTTGGCACCAAAGTTGGACGTGAAAGGACCCATCCAGGTTCCGCCGAACCTGGGGTCGGCCGAACCCTGGCGAGAGCCTTTCGTGCGCTCCTTCCTTTGGCGGCTGCCATGTGGGTGCAGGGTCCCCTTGAGGTCGGTTTCCCCATGGGTTGACCCTTGTATGACTGATAGGTGGACCTTCTAGTCTTTGTACTCACGAAGTTGAGTCTGCGTCATGCTTTCTCCTGCGTTCGAGCATGTTTTTCCCCTCTTTGCAGCCTTATGTTCCTGAAAACACTTATTGCTACATATGTGGAGCTAGGTTAATTAAAAAGATATATGTTAGTAAGTGCATAGTTTTCCCTTATATGATGAGTATATTGACGGTCAAATTTGTTGTGTAAGGACCATCAACATCCATTGACCAATTACAAGCACATCCAAACAACATCATTGGCATTGAAGTCCATTTCCATTTCCACTCAGCTTTGCCATTCCTACCCCAATACAATTCTTCCACCTAAATATCTACATCCAGACATAGCCTCAGGCTCATTGGATGGCAAATAAACAATTGTAATGCAAATTGACATTTTGTGCAACATATTGCAGGCAGTACATAGATGAAAAATGAATGATCAAAATTCAAAAAAAAATTTGTGGAACATGTTGTAGGCATTAGAGACGATGCGAGTCTATCACCTGGTTGCTCGCTACTTTGATGGTCTTGGCGGACATGTCAAGGGTGTGGACTGTCAGGGCAGGCCAGAAGCCAGTATCGGCATAGTGGAGCAACGCGCATGGTGCGGCACTAGGATCCTCTGCGATGGCGTTGATTGACGGACCAAGATCCATGGGACTCCTTATGGACCATAGGCCCACGAGAGAATTGGGCCGGCAACTCTGACAGATACAAGGAAGAGACATATAGGTTAAGGGAACTAGTCGGCTACTAGGAAACAACCTGGCCTACTCATGTTAGGACTCTATGTATAGTATCCGACTAGGAATCTGTATTATTTGCCTTGTAGACCCTGTCCCCCGAGTATATAAGGTGAGGCAGGGACCCCTTGTAAAATCATAACCATCAATACGAAGCGATCCACCATACAGGACGTAGGGTGTTACGCTCTCTTTTGAGGCGGCCTAAACCTGTCTAAATCGTCTCGTGTTCACCATCGTGCTTCTGGTTCCGACGAGTCCCTTGCAAACAACTCGACTACTCCGGGACCCCTTATAGTAGGCTAGCCGGGATAAAAAAAACCGATAGCTGGCGCGCCAGGTAGGGGCTCTCGTCGAGAATCGACAAGCAAGCTCAATGGCACTAGTCATCATTTCTTGCGATGGCAACATGGCGTTCGACAAGGGCGCCACTTTCATCTTCGGCTCCTGGGTCTGCACGGCGGACGGCACAGGCAACTTCGATCGCGTGCTCAAGCCGACGACTACGGAGCAGGTCACCGACAACCTCGACAAGATCGTGCTCCCGAGCCCGACCTCGACTTGGACTTGGAGAACTCCAAGTCTCAGTTCGACTCCAACTCGGACTGAGAATTTTTCAAAGCGGACTAGGCAGTCCGAGCAGGTTTCAAAACCATCGGTATTGCCGAAATCCAATCGATCCAAGACCTAGAAGAAGAGAGGCTCAGCCATTGCTATGCGTGAGGTCAATACCCGAGCCAGATTCCCTTTGGTCTCGCGGGAACCACCTTCGTCTACCAGGCGGCATCATCAAAGCAACTCCGCTCTCTGGTCGAATTCGACGAACTTCCCGTGGACAGGAAACAAGTCAGACTCGTCATCACCGCAACCCCCGAAGGCAGATTCGTCCACTGGCCGGGCCACAAGCCAAAGTTGGGAGTTACACCTCAAGAGGACTTGGACATGTCTCGTATCATCACGTGCATCGATCCACTGCCCTTCCAACACGGCGAGACGCTGGACTCTTCAGATGAACTTAGCTCCACCATTCTCGCAACTTCAAGCACCGGGAGTTTCTCACTAGGGCGTCAGGCTATGGTGATCATCGGCAATGAAGAACAAGTTTCCAATGACGAGCCACCATGGCCAATGAAGCTGCAGACGATCGGGAAAGGTGCAGGCAATGTAACGCTGCTGACGCAGATCGACGTCGCCGACTCAACCGCAGAATGGCTCCGCAAAACCTTGAGGAGTGATTCGTGCAAGTCGCCGGCTAGGACGTCTACACCAACGCCGCAGCCAACATCCTAGCTGTCAAGCAAGGACTTGAAGCTCTTGACCAGACCCCGAAAATTCAACAGATAAAGACAATGCTCGAGATAGTGGCAATTCAACATGACGCAGTGTGCCCTGCTCGAACCATCACTAAGTCCAAGACAGCAAGCCGCCAAGGCAGCAGCCGCAACCCTGACGGAGGCAATAACGGCAATCCATCTCACCATCCAACCAGAGACCGCCAAGAACACGACAACGCGGGCGGCATGGTAGTCGGCGCTGCAGGTAGAAACCACTGCGCCAGACCTAGCCACCACGTTGCCAAACAGAGCCACAATTGCGGGCATGCCGACAATAGGGATAGAGACGGACGTCGCAACTACCGCGACGAAGATAGGGATCTGCGACACCAGCTGCAGAGCAAAGACGCACACCGTCATCTCCGCACGCGGCCACGATCGCGACAAAGAAGAACGCAGGAGGCACCAGGAGTACGACCAAATCTACGGGCCTCCACGCCAAGGCCATTACAACCTTGGCAAGTACGAAGGATTCCCGGTTTTCTCAAACCGCATCCGATCTACTACATTGCCCGAGAAGTTTAAACCGGCCGCCATCGAGAGATACGATGGCAAACGCAATCCCAAGCAGTGGCTCTGCATCTACTACTTGGCAATCAAGGCAGCAAAGGGCGACACCGACACCATGTGCACCTACTTCCTACTTTTGGCCGTCAATTTCTGCAGAAAATATATAAAATATAAACACCAAACATAGTGATAGGGTTTAATACTAATGAATTCCACAAGTGTTGGTGTTTTACCTTATTATTTAGGAAATGATACAATGGGAGTAAAAACTATTAATGTTACAAATTATCTCAAATGCCAAGTTTGAGTGCACCATTGCGTAGAGCTCGTCGAGATGATTCCAACGGACATATTATTTATAATAATTGGAGCTCAGAAGAAAAAGATATGATGATTATCTCTTCTCTACTCCTAAAAAGAACCAAATTCACGGTTGTTTTTCGCCTCCGCACACCCCAACGATGTTTCGTCGCTCCGCTCCCGAGCTCCCATCACGGATTTTCTGCGACGACGCCGCGAACCACGCGTGTACCTCTCCAGCGCCGCGGTCCTACCCCACGATTCTTCCTCTCCAGCGCCACCGTCCACTCGCGGGCACACGCGGCCGTGGCTCCCCTCTCTCCCCGCTCGACAGGCTCCCCTCTCCTCCGCGCCCGCATCCCCTCCACATGCTCCGTTCTTTCCATCCCTCACCCTCTCCTCCGATCCTGCAACCACCACGCACGGCGCGCCGCCGCCCCCTCGCATCCCCTCCACCACTACACCACGCCGCCCAAGCCGCTACTCCAATCTCGAGCGCACCGCGATGGAGATGGCGGAGGCGGCCGAGGCGGACACGCCGTCGCAGGAGCCGGCTCGCAAGGGCTCCCAATCCCAGGTAAATCCCCCGAAATCTCAAATCCTTCTCGTTCCCCTCCATTCCGCTAGGGTTTCTCCATCCCGATTCCCCACTGCGCCAGGCCGCCAGCCCAGAGCCTGACCGCTGGATCGGCGCCGCACTTGCTTGCCCCGTCCATGCCGAGCCCCTAGACTGCTGGCGCCGCTCCATGTCCCGCTCCTTCTTCCCGACCTGCTCCTCCCAGAAAGGTTCCCGCCGCCGCCACCGCAGGGTGATTTGGCCAGTTCCTTTGGTTTTGGGTTGACGTTTTGCTTTGAATTTTTGCGCAGCGGAAATGGAAGAGATGATCAAGGAGCTCGACGACCTGCTGGCCGAGGTGGAGGCCCTCTCCACCCAGCTCCGCGCCAAGTCCGACCTCGCCGCCCTGCGCGCGCGTGACGACGAGGTCGCACGGCTCACGGGGCTCTTGTCGGATAAGGAGAGAGGAGGTCCAGCGAGGCTGAGAAGAGGTCAGTCGTGTCCTCTCGCCGCGCCTAACCCACAGCCTCCAGGGATCAGATTCCGGGGGTTTATGCCAATGATGGGGTGATTAGGACGTGGTGACGTCGCTGCTATCCCCTTTTCAGCGGTCCCTTTCGCTGCTAATCACTTAATTATTCGCCGCCCAATAATTCTTCTAATCTTCTCCGGTTCATCGAAAAGCTAATTACCTTTTTCCCTTTCTTGAATAAAAATTAATCCAGGCGAGAGGCGAGAAGATCAATGCGAGGATGGAGCTGCTCAAGGAGCTCGTCCCCGGCTGCAGGAAGGTCTCTACCCTGCCCCTGCATTTTCTCACCATTTACTCCCCTTCTGTTTATTTATTTATTACTATTTTTCCATTTCCCACTACAATTTCAACTTGAGCATTTCCTTTTGGACGGAAGCTTAAACTATGTCGGGTACTGTAAAAATTTCAGTTCCCCATGCGTGCCAAGTACACCCCTTAACGGTCTACTGATCTTGATAGTAATAATATTATGTCAGAATAATGCTACTGATCTTGCCTGCTTGCTTTATGTCAGTTTTAGTTTTGTCTGCTTGCTTCAGATCTTTCAACTTAGTGAAATTTATCTTCTATACTAAAAGCACCTAGAATCGTTCTGCCAAAAAGAAAAATATCAAGATTCTTAAACAGCTTGATTGGTTAGATTTATCTGGAAAAAAAATGCTTAGTGGACTGGAGATTGGATGGACGAACTGTCCACTTGTGGGCAAATTTGCACTTGTCCTGAAATGTTAGGTTTGATTGTTTCAGGTATATGGCATAATAATTCTATCACTCGGTCCTGACATGAGTCATGTGGACAGTTCTATAATCCATAATTTTGCCTATTATGAGAATGTAATTACAATATATACTAGGGATCTCATCATGTTTGGCCTAATTTCTAGAAGCATATGGATGCGTGCTTGAATAGCACTTTTTTAATTCAATTTAACCTATATCGCCTTCAACTGGAGTTGTAATTTTGTCAGTAGAGTTTTTAAATCAGGTACGTGTTTCACAATCGATTTCTATTTCCAACCTTCATGACAACCAACTGTCTTTATATGCTTAAAAATGATGGCTGGCGACATCATAAAAACAAGTTGGAAAGTGTATGGAGAGCTGCAATGACTGATGAACAACAGCAAAAGGCGTCATCAGGCAATGTCTGAAAAAAACAAAGGCCGTTAAGTTTGATACAAGATCTCACTCAAGGTACAATTCACAATTTTGACTGTTGTATTTTTCTATGGAGAATCTCACATGGCCATAATCTACCTTGTGTCCCTATGGCGTTCAGACGGTGCTGACGGATTGCTTGATTCAAGTAAACTGTGAGAAGTAGGTCTTTTGTATGTTCAAATTACCAAAGTGCATGTTTTTCTCTGCTTAGCCATGATAGTAAAAATCAATCTTATATTATTACTGTGTATAGTGCATGCTGAAGACAGCAACACCATTGTTGATGTCTCCTACAATATACCCTCTATGGAGACACAGCTGGCTGAATGAGGTACATTATTATAATTTATATCTATGAACCATGTTCTTTGTTATTTACATGGCTATTGATTTAGTGTCAATTAGGTCTGATTCCGGTAACTAAATGTATCAACCATGTTATTATTTGGTTTACTTTGGATTTAGTTAGCCACATTCCCTGGTGTGCCCAAAACAGACTAATGTTTGGTGTTCCACTAAAAATGTGCATAAAGATTTTTTATAATCCAATTTTTTTTTTGTATCTAGACCAGCCTTCACCTTCCCAGAGCTGTTAAGCTGATTTTTTAGAGCTGCCTTGCTGCTCTCATTGGTTGGCCAACTTATAAAGCATTTAGGAAAAGGTTTGTTCAGCGACTGGATGATCTCCTAATATCCGTTGTTTTTTCTTCTTTGTACATGTTGAGTCTGGCTAACATGGATCCTACTGGCGGAGGAACTCGTTTTGGAGATGTGACAAACTCCGGTGCTCAAGGTGTTCAATATGCTGGTGATCAAAGTGCAATATGCTGACTGAAAACTGCTCCATGAATATGTAAAATATAATATTATCTTAGCCATATCATAAGCAAACCAATTAATTAGTTTCTTCCGGCCATAGTGGAAAATAATACTTATTTGTGGTATTTGAATACTTATTTGTGGTATTTGAAATTACGAATTTAAAGGTTGGTATTTGAAGGGCGGCCCTGGTGCAGCGGTAGTGTCTTACCGTCTGTGACCGGAAGGTCCAGGGTTCGAGCCCCAGCCTCTGCACTTTGTACTTGGTGCGGGTAAGGCTGTGCGCTGACACCCTTCCCCAGACCCCGCGCAGCGCGGGAGCCTACGGCACTGGGTACGCCCTTTAGCTCTGTACGGCAATGAACACTTTTCAACATGAAGCTATGTTTTTTATATAAATCTTTATATATTTCTACTTGACTAATGATGTGTATTGTTCGATAAATTAATATATTCAGAAACAGCTCGTGTCTTGCAAACTATGCCAGTTGTAGCCACTGCATTCGACAGGATTACGGTCCACCACGATAGGAGACTGTTCATCTATCTCTGATATAATGCTAAGTATAACTATTGCAACAGGAAATCATTAACCAGCATTAACCCATTCATATTATTTTTATTATTTGAATTACAAAATATACATGAATCAATGTGTGTCTTGTCACTCATAATTTGGTGATCCAATAAATATTTTTTCAGTCGCTAAAATTTATCGTTTGATAATTTTGTTTCCTTCCCGTAGCAACGCACGGGCACGAACCTAATCAATTAATAAGAGGTGCAGACGTCACATGATGTCGGCACCCCTAAATGCCGACGCCATCAGGGAAGTAGGCCGCCTGCCACCTGACACCGCTGGGTAGGGCCCACGTGTCAGCCAGGAAGGGCCATGGCCCAGCAAGGGCGCGGGCGAACGCAGAGGCCCAGGCGGGGCGCCAGTGACGCAGGCCCGGCCGCGGGCGTGACCCGCGCATGCGCGTGTTTCGACGCCTGAGCGAGAAGGCGCCCAGGACATGTGGCGGACCGTGGTTGGCCGCTCTGCAGCACAGCCGCATGCACGCGTGCGGGATGGCAGGAGTCGGGCCGGGAGACGCGCTCGCGCGGGGGGCCACGTGGCGGCGCCCGGTTTGTGTGGGAAGGGCGCGGGTCAGGGGCGATTTTACCCTAGCCCGGTCGGTTTTGCTCGCGCAGGTGCGGTTCAGGAGCCCGAGACCGGTTTTGTGGCGGTTTTCCTCAGTTGCCGACGTACAGGAACTTCAGAAGCGTGGTTTTACTCCGGTTCTTGACCAAGCAGCCGGTTCTCCGTGGTTTTGAGCTGGTTTTTCTTGGTTTTCACCCCCACCGACCCAGGAGGTCGGTGGTCGCGGATCTCGCGCCCCCACTGCCTCCTGGAGGTCGGTTCCGTGGCCAGGTGGAAGGATAGGAGAGATTGGAGGGGGAATATTCCCTAGCATTGTTGGCGTTTGTTAAGTCATGATTATTTTGTAACGTCAACATGATAAAATGAAATAAATTAGTAATGATCAGTAGGATTTTATTTCAAATAATGTAGTTCCACTTGTACATGGAGATTATTTGATTGCAGGAGATATGGGCCAAAAGATGAAGTAAAACAGGGGCAGGCCCAGGTCGCCCGACCCCATCAGGTCGGCCAACCTGGCCTAATGTCCATTCGAGCCCAACTTTAGCCATGCAGAAGAAGCACAAGTAGTGTCATCCAGAACGTTGAATCAATGATGGTTATATCCAAGGGGTGACAAGAAGGATAAGGAGGATTACAAGGATTGATGGGCCCACATGAGAATCAACAGTTACTCCGAGGATCCATACCCATCTTCCACGAGTACCAAGGTCCACATTCCAGCGACTCAGAAGAAGATCAAGGCAAAACGTGCCTGGACCAGGTCGGCCGACCTGGCTAGGTCGGCCGACCAAGTCTTGCGGCAGTTGCGGTCCTCCCTTCTCTGGTGTATCCACACCGTCTTCAGAAGCACATCTACACCGTGTATGACTTCAGTCGGTTCATCTGACGGTCGGGCGACGTCCACGGATCGGCCGACTTGGGGGTGGGCCCACTCACCCTCAACCGCCTTGTACCGGCCCTGAACCGTCTCCAAGTGCTATAAATAGATGCCAACGCCTCCTGCACAACACACACCAGAAGGAAGAGCTCCATTTGCTACAAGTCATAGTCTTAGCTAGTAGAGAAGTAGTTCTAGGAGTTGAGCTTCTACGGTTTCCGAAGGAGTCTTGGTAAGCTTAGAGCTCAGTTATCTTGTATCATTTGCTTATTTGTAAGACTTAGAGCTTTAATGGAATTACTTTCTTACCTTTGTTACTTGACTTATAGTCTTGTGTGTTCATCATATGAGCTGTATGTCTTACACCTTAGTTTGGATGGTGCATGTTATGGCAATGGCCCAATGAATCTCTATGATTGTTCTTTACCTTTCCGTACAATTGGTAAAGATGTATTTCATATTACAAACATGGTGTTTGGGTTATGGAATACCGTTGGGATACCCTACTCCACGTATTCAGAGGTAGGCGGCAGGTGGTGACAGCCCTGTCCGTCCTTTGTAATCCTCGCCGTTCGGGTTTGGGCGTTTGCAGGCCTTAGTGATAAACATCGTGACAGTACCCTTGGATGAGGGGATCCCACGACTCCTCGATTTGTCCTCTAACATGTATCACTTACTAAGCTTGTATAGGATACACTTGTAATGAATGTAACCCATTTGTAAGAAGTACATAGAATCCCTAGTTCTCTCCTAGGACCTTCATACTAACTAGACTTATATAATGAGAAGTGAAATCTTCTGTGTGTCAACATACTCGATCTTTCATATCATATTATCCCCTTGTCTAGTCCTGGTATATTAATTATGATATAGTTGAATACATTGGAAAATATATTACTTTGCCATACGCTTTCCCTGAGGAAATAAATACGATACTCTGGAATACTCCCGGGTGAAATGCTACAATGTACTTCTGTGCGCTTGCAGAACTTGTATAACGCTAAGATCTATATTAAGGCATCTCTAGTACCATCACTCCAGTAGTGGTGATGCTAAGAAATGCCAACAAGCATCAAGGGGAGGATCTCCACTCTCCCAAGTCTCCTCCACACTATAAATAGAGAGGGCCTATCCCTCATTCAACACACAAGGAAGTGAAGCAAAGCTCCAATGCTAGATCCAATGTAGTGCTAGAAATAGGTGAAAGGTGAGGCGAGAGTCCGGGAGAAGCCGGGGATGTCGGCTCCTTTCCTCTTCTTGTACCTCGGCGGATGCGGCTCAGGTTCGAGTAACATCCAGGTGTTTTCTTAGTATTTCTAGATTAATATTTAATTAAGTTCAAGCTTTACTTTATTTACTTGTGGGCTCCTCGCTGTGATAGGTGTCTTAGTACTTGCAAAGCTAAGATAATATTCAATTGATTAGATGGATGTCTAATCTGTTGAATACCTTAGAGTGCGCCTAGTGCCACGGATTTGTAGTGGTAGCTCCAGGTGGTGACAGCCCTGACGGCCTACATAGTCCACCACGTGAGAAGCACTAGAGAGTAGCAGGACCATTGCTTGGCTTGCCTTGCCCCTTCTCATCCCTTTCCGGGCTTGGACAGTTGGGCGTGCCGAAGCAAGTAATACAGTAAATGACTTGAGCTATCCTTTTATTATCCAGAATTACCTAGAAATAACCCTCTCTACCTTCAAAACATTTATCACTTCTATTGTCTTTGGTCGTTCTTAACTCGTCACTAGTACATACACGTTCCCTGTGGATTCGATACCCTGGAATACTCTCGGGTGAAAGCTACATCGGTATCCGTACGCTTGCGGATTTATCTGTGATCGTTAAAAATGCCAACATCGATCAAGCTTCGCTGACTTGGTTGGAAGGACTAAAGCCCGGCTCCATCGACTCCTGGGATGAACTCTGTAGGGTCTTCATCAACAACTTCCAGGGCTCGTGGCAGAAGCCGGGTACTCGCTTTGACCTCGCCCAGTGCAGGCAGGGCCAAAACGAGTACCTTGAAGCTACAACCGCCGATTCTGGGAGAAGCGTGCAACATGTGTAGGGCTCACCGACCAAGATGTCATCGACTACTTTCACAGTGGTCTGACTGATCCCATGCTGCATCTAGACTTCGGAAGAAACAGACCAAAGACGATGGAAGCCGTATGCGACCTCACCAACCACAGGGCCGGCGCTGAAGACATGCAACGCGAGATGTTCAACCGAAACAAGTCGGGGGGTGACCGCAACAACAAAAATGACCGTAGAAAGGGCAAGCAGGCTGAAAACAGCGGCTAGCGCGACTTTAACGACAAGAAACGCAAGCCCGAGGATCCAATCAACGTTGCTGAGAAGGGTCCCTCCCGCAAAAAGTTCGAGAAGCTACTCGACAAGCAGTGTCCCTTCCATCCGAAGGACAAACACTCCAGCAGGGAGTGCATCGGGCTCAAGAAAGCTTTCAGCTCTGGAAGCGCTCCCAAACCCGATGAAGCCGACAACAACGGAGGAGGCAAGCATGATAAAGACACCGGCTATCAACAAGCCGACAAGGTGGTCAACGCCATCTTCGGAGGAATTGGTCAAACGGACTCGAAGCGCAAGCAAAAGCTGGTCCATCGTGAGATTGGGTGTATCGAGCCAGCTATCCCCACCTTCCTAAAGTGGTCAGAGATCCCAATCAGCTTCTTCCGCTGTGACCAGTGGACCAACATCAAGAACCCGGGAAGATACCCTCGGGTGCTCAACCCGGTAGTGGCAGGCGCACGACTCACGAGGACACTGATCCATGGCGGAAGTGGACTCAACATCCTTTTTACCAAAACACTAAAGAAGATGAGCTTTTACATCTCCAACCTCCTCATGCTCACTGATTCACCCTTCTACGGCATCGTTCCAGGCAATGCTGCCGTACCCTTTGGCCAGATATCACTTCCAGTTACATTTGGTACCGAGGCTAACTAAAGGACCGAGTACATTACATTCGAGGTCACCAACTTCGAATCGTCGTACCACGCTATCCTGGGGAGACCTACTCTTGCAAAATTCATGGCAACACCGCACTACATCTACCTCGTCTTGAAGATGCTAAGCCCTAAGGGGATCCTTTCCTTGAAGGGCGACCTGAAAACCTCCTACGATTGTGACACCAAGGCAGTGATGATTGCTGCAAGTCTGCAGCAACCAAGCCAGGCAGCGAGTAGCAGCAATGGCGAAACAACTCGGCGAGGCAGAGTTGGCAATCCCAACGAAAAAGCCAGCTACGTCTACCATTAAGCCCTTCCAGGAAGTACCAATCAATGCAATCGACCTAGGGACGGGCGACCCCTCCAAGACAGTGCTGATCAGCGCTGACTTGTCTATCAAATAGGAAAGCGCGCTCACCAACTTCTTACGGGACAACCGCGACATCTTCGCATGAAAGCCTTCTGACATGCCAAGAGGCCCAAGGGAGTTGGCTGAGCACAAACTTAATGTCGATCCAGCCGCTAAACTGAAGAAACAATGTCTGTAACGCTTCGCCCAGGACAAGAAAGAAGCCATCCAAATGGAGCTGGCGAAACTACTAGCAGCCAGGTTCATCAAAGAGGTGTTTCACCCTGACTGGCTTGCTAATCCTGTCTTGGTGCGAAAGAAGAACAACAACGAGTGGAGGATGTCTGTCGACTACACCAACTTGAACAAGCATTGCCCAAAGGATCCTTTTGGGCTACCCCGCATTGATCAAGTGGTGAACTCAACAGCCGGATGCTCATTACCCTGTTTCCTCGACTACTACTCAGGCTATCACAAAATTAGCCTGCAAGAAGAAGACCAGATCAAGACGGTGTTCATCACACCGTTCGGTGCTTACTGCTATACAACGATGTCCTTTGGACTCAAGAATGCAGGAGCAACATATCAGCGTGCAATTCAGAGTTGTTTAAAGACTTAGATTGGCCGCAATGTTGAAGCTTACGTTGATGATGTCGTGGTCAAGACGAAGAGCCCGGACAGTCTCATTGCTGACTTGTTCGAAACTTTCTCACATCTCAGGGAGTTCCAATGGAAGCTCAATCCAACAAAGTGTGTGTTTGGCATGCTTGCAGGCAAATTGCTGGGCTTCATGGTCAGCCACCATGGAATTGAGGCCAATCCAGAGAAGATTACTGCCATCACATCCATGAAGAATCCCAAGTCTCTCAAACACGTCCAGAAGCTGATAGGGTGTATGGCGGCCCTCAACAGATTCATCTCAAGACTCAGTGATAGAGGATTGCCCTTCTTCAAGCTCCTCAAGAAGCAGGACAAGTTCGTATGGACTGTGGAAGCTTATGTGGTGTTTGAAGAACTCAAGACTTTCCTCCAAACACCACCAATTCTTACTGCACCAGCTGAACAGGAACCACTGCTCCTCTACATTGCAGCCACAACCCATGTGGTGAGCACTACAATTGTAGTCGAGCGGGAGGAACCTGGCCATGTCTTTAAAGTACAGCGGTCCGCCTACTTCATCAGCGACAGTGAGGTACTCACAGAATCATCAATACGCTACCCCCAGGTCGAGAAGCTGCTTTATGCTGTCTTGATCACATCTCGCAAGATGTGCCTCTACTTTGACGCTCACCTAGTTGTAGTAGTCACATCCTTCCCAATCAGCGACATCCTGCACAACCAAGACGCGACCCGGCGAATCTCCAAATGGGCGGTCGGGCTGGGTTCTCATACCATCGACTTTGTCCCATGCGCGGCGATCAAGTCTCAAGCTCTGGTAGATTTTGTCGCTGAATGGATAGAGATACAACAAGCAACACCCGAAGAACCCCTAGAACACTGGATCATGTATTTCGACGGGTCGATGAAGCTTGAAGGAGCTGGCGCAGGAGTTCTGTTCATATCCCCAAAAGGAGACCAGCTCAAGTATGTGCTCCAGATCCTCTAGAAAGCCACTAACAAGAGTACGAGGCTCTACTGCACGGGCTACGCCTGGCTGCCTCCCTTGGCATCAAGCACATGGTGGTTTACGGCGACTCTTCGGCGGTCATCAACCAGGTCAACAAAAATTGGGACTGCACCAAGGAGAACATGGATGCATACTGCATGGAGGTCCACAAGCTCGAGAAGCACTTCCATGGGCTCGAGTTCTATCATGTCCTTAGGGACAACAACATGGCTGCTGATGCACTTTCCAAGCTTGGTTCGCACCGAACTCAAGTACCGGGCGGCGTTTTTTGTCCAAGAGCTACTACAACCATCCATCAGGGAGCAGGAAGTACAGCCAACTACAACACCCCCTCATCAACAAGTCATGTTGATTACACCCGAGTGGACCAAGCCCTTCATCGAGTACATACTACATCAGAAAGAGCCCGAAGATAAGGCGGAAGCAGAGGTCATCAGACGAAGCAAGAAATACGTAGTAGTCGGCTCCACCTTATTCCGATGCGATGCATCCTCTGGTGTCTTGATGAAGTGTGTCCCTACAGAAGTCAGACGGGAGATCCTTGAAGAAATCCACGCTGGAATCTGCGGCAATCATGCTGCCCATCGCACGATTGTCGGCAAGGCCTTCCGATCTGGGTACTACTGTCCGTCCGCAGTAGAGGACGTAGAGGAAGTCGTGAGGACTTGCCAGGGTGTCAGTTCTTTGCCCGACAAGCTCATGTTCCTGCAATGGTCCTCAACACTATACCACCCACTTGGCCCTTCGCATGTTAGGGGCTGGATATGGTTGGATCACTCAAGAAAGCGCCAGGGGGATTTGAATATCTCTACATGGCTATCGACAAGTTTACGAAGTGGATTGAAGTCAAGCCGCTGGTCAAAGCTACAGCACCAAAGGCGGCCGAGTTCATCCAAGACATTGCTCACCACTTCGGTGTCCTGAATCACATCATCACCGATCTTGGTTCCCAATTCACAGGGGACGAGTTCTTTGACTTTTGCGATAGTCTGGGAATCGAAGTCCACTACGCATCGGTGGCGCATTGCGCCAATGGACAAGTTGAGAGAGCTAATGGCCTCATACTCCAAGGACTCAAGCCAAGGCTCTACGAACCACTAAAGAAGTACGGCGGCAAGTGGGTGCAAGAGCTCCCAGCTATGGTCTGGGGGCTAAGAACTCAGCCTAGTCGTGCAACAGGGCAATTGCCCTTCTTCCTGATCTATGGCTCTGAGGCAGTACTCCCAGTGGACATAGAGTACAATGCTCCAAGAATTCAAAACTACTCAGAGAAGGCGGTAGAGCAGAGCCGAGCAGAAGATGTCGACATGCTAGAAGAAGCAAGGCTAGCCGCGTTGATCAGAACAACAAAGTACCAGCAAGATCTTAGGTGGTATCATGATCAAAACATCTAGTTTAGGTCGTCAACATCGGTGATCTGGTCCTTCGAAGAATTCAGAGTACAAAAGATCAACACAAGCTATCTTCACCTTGGGAAGGCTCGTTCATAATATCAAGGGTTATCGGCCCAAGTACTTATCAACTACAATGGGAAGATGGAACAGAAGTGCCCAATGCTTGGAATATTGAGCACTTACGGCAATTTTATCCTAACAAGTTTTTAAGGAGTCATTAAGAGTCAATAAAAGTCAGTTCTTTCAGTGTACTGATGTCGACTTTATGCCTGTTGACGATCATTAATGCACATCTCAGACCGTCAACTTTGACATACAAATATACATTCACCATAGCTATAGGGATTATATCTAATAAATTCAACTAGTTTTGGTGACTGTGTGTATGCAGGAGGCAACAGGTGAAATTTGAGGCAAAACGGGCTTGGTGGGCCACCCGACCTAGCACTGTCGCCCGACCTGGCCCGGAGCCCAATGGGGCCCAACTTCCTTGGGGGCAAAGAAGCACATTTGGGGATCATCCTAGCTGACACCATGTCGGTTGGATCCAAGAGATGGGAATCATCCAAGGGGAGGTCACATAGATTGAAGGGCCTACCTTGCAAACTAAACGTACTCAAATGCAGCTCTACCACCTGGAACCATCATGAGGACGCACTAGACAGTTACTCAGCCAAAGATGGGCCCGAGATGTGCCGGCGCCATGTCGCCCAACCCCACTAGGTCGGTCGACCTGGTCCAGAAGCCAAACCGCCTCATCCTTCTCGTGCGCGTTCCCACCACCTCCAGGAGTCCATCTACACCGTGCATCACTCAAGGCAGTGGATCCAACATCGGCCGACCTCCCCGCGTCGCCCGACCTGGGACTGAGTCCGTTCGTCCTCAGCTTCCACGTGTCCACTCCCAACCGCTTCTACAAGCTATAAATAGCTGCACCCCGGTCATTGAAGATCATCTTCGAACTGGAGCAACAAGTCAAGGCAAAGCCCTCCTCATGTTAGAGTAGAAATAAGGAGAGACTGAGGGAGAGTCTAGAGGAGTCCCGGCATGTCGGCGACCCTCCACCTATACCTCGGCGGATGCGAGCTTCCTAGTAAGTATCCGGGATTTCAGCTAAGTATTTAAGTCTGAGTTATATAAAGCTGAGTTCTTTATTTTGCTTGTGGGTTCATTGCTTTATTCAGAAAGTATCTTAATCTTTGGCCAAAGTTAGGATAGCTGATATTATCTTAAGCGTAGTGCATAGGAATATATCTGCCCTTGTTTGCCTCGTAACCCCACGAATTAGTAGAGGTAGGCGGCAGGTGGTGACAGCCATGTCCGTCCATTGTAATCCTCCACGTTCGGGTACGGCGTAGAGCTGTATGTCGGCAATTTCCTAGAGGCCTAGGATACCCCGGTGCCTAAAGAAAGCATAGGGAAACTCCCTTCGCTATATTTCCAGCTTAGTGCTAAGTTATCCTCTTTACCCATCCTTCATATAGAGTAGATCGATCCGGTCAACTTTAGTGATTAGACAGTGCCTTCACGTTCCTCGTGGATTCGATACCTGGTTACTCTTGGGTGAAAGCCACTTCGACAGTCGTGCACTTGCGGACTTTCTGTTTGCCACCATTGGTGTCAACAAGCTTTCTGGCGCCGTTGCCGGGGAACGGTAGTTGTGTTGTCTAAGAACTACGGTTGCCCGGTTATCTTTTATTTTATGTTTTCTTTTCTTTTTATTCTTTAACCATGGACTCCACCCAAATCAATGAGTTCTATGCTCCAAAGGGCGAATTATTGGTGCCACATCCCTCATCAAATCCTATACAAACAGATAGCTATGAGCTTCGTCCTGCTTTCATAGCTATGGTCCAGGAGACATCCTTCTCAGGACGTGATGATGAAAACCCATATCATCACCTGCATCAATTTGAGTTGCTCTGCTCATGTCTGGGCATATCATGCATGACACAAGCAATGATTAGATGGAAGCTCTTCCCATTCTCTCTCAAAGAGAAAGCGAGGAAGTGGTATGACCATAGCGTTGGACTAACGAACGGTGACTGGGACAAGCTACGAGACAAGTTCTGTCTAGAGTACTTCCCCATTCATCGGATATGTGCCCTTCGGAAGGAAATTATCAACTTCCAACAAAAGGAGAAGGAAAGGATCACGACAGCATGGGAACGATTCCAAGATTCGTTCCTTACAGGCACAGATTTAGGCTTTCAGACTTTATGCTTATCCAGCATTTTCGGTCTGGTCTGACTAGTAAAGCTGTCCGATTCATTAATATAGCCGCCGGAGGATCATTCTTACATGTGCCATCGGCTAAAGCAAGAGAGGTCCTGGAGACAATTCGGGAAAACTCTCTTGCTGCTACGGACGAAACTGAGAAAGAAGACCACCAAGCCAACCTTACCTTACCCCCAGACTTGCCCAGTTTAGATCCAGCTCCTGAGACACCATCCATTAAGGTAGAGGAAACTCAGCCTTGCGGATTACCTTTTGATTTTGAGGATGATCTGTCTAAAAATCATGGAAATGCCTCGAATCAAACAAGGCACAAGAATGCTACGACACCTCCTCTTTATCATCCTCCCGATCCTCCCCACGAAGCATTTCTCGTGAAAGACATAAAGGAGGAATGGTCTGATGGAATGTGGCACTCTTCCGAAGCAATTTGGAATAGTTCACCTTCCATGATCCTTCCATGTTCTACAAGGGGGATTGCCGTAGAAGCCCATTTCAACCCCAGTATGGAGGTCAATGTCATGCCATGGCACATAGCGCACACTCACTTAGGAAATGTTCTGCTAAGACCATCCGACAAACTCCTCAAGAGTGGTCCCTTTGGACACATCATTCAATGTCGGGGGATTGCAGTGCTGTGACAATCATGATAGACAAAATCGAGGTCAATTTAGATTTTCACATCTTTGAGACCCCCGATTTTGGTCTTCTCCTAGGCTACCCACTAGAAAAGCTTCTCCAAAAAGAAGCATCTCATGGGAGCATTCATGACAGGCTTGGGAAAGCTGCTTTTGCCACTCCTAACTCTTGCCCAGAAATTCCAAGGGCAAAGTCATCTTCCAAGCATAACTCACTCGAGAAGGTGATGTTTGTGTCGCCATTTGCACTGACTTCATTCTCATCTATATGGATACGGACGAATTCCATCACCCTCGCTCGAGCGAAATCTTTGGCCCCAAGGCCCTTGGGACATTGTCCTCGACAACAGTCGAGAATCAACCCTGATCATGCACAATGAATCTCTTGAGCTGGAGAACCCATGGGCCATGGACAGGCTTGAAGCGTTGACTCTGGAGTCCGAGCAAAAGGATTCTATAAATGAGCATGAAACATTTTTGTTTGAAATCCCACAAGAATGCTCAATTAACAAATCTCCAGAGTTTACCACGCTTTGTGCCACAGGCACATACGAGGACTACAACCACCTTGAGGTCCTCAATTCTAAAATGTTTAGAAGGTTGGTTGTAGATGCATTTGTTTATCATAAACATTGCAAATTTTGTGGTGCATGTGGCGCTAACCTTGCAGCTGAAGCTTTAATGACACATCAACAATTGGTGATGAGCTTGGAAACTACATCACCAAGGATAGCTGCAATGTGAGGATTCCTTATGGTCTAGCTTCAGACCACAAACAAAGCACTACCGGGAGATGGCCCGGATTATTATTTATTTTCCTTTCGAATAAAAGCAAGAACATGTTTTTAGGATAAGCTTCCCTTCGGGTATTTTTGGTCACTAACCATTTTGGGTGGAGATTAAGAAGAACGATGGACAGTGATGCTTAAGAACATGGAGCTACATCAACTACAAAAACCTCGGTAAGTCTTGGTTTGGGAATGATCACAAAAGAAGCTTGAACTCCACCCACTTGAGTTAATGTTGCGTTGCACTACAAACTCCAAGTGTGGGGGAGGTATGTGAGTATCTCAAGTAAGTTCCTTCTATGCCAAATCTTATTTCGGTATAAAGCTGATGTTAGTCCTTGCACATTAAAAAAATATCTGAGTTCCAATAAAGGCTCTTGGTCTTTAGAACCAAATAGCCACTGCTTTGTTTCCACCATGTATGAATAAGCACAGGTACAAGATCAAGTGCGGCGGTCTCTCAAGCTTTTTGATGCACATATATTCGAGATCACCCACATACAGGCTATACAACATCGCACAAGACTACACAAAAAAAGGTCATGGTGGAAAAGGCCCAGTAGGGGTCGGCTGATCCCCAAGGTAGGCCGAAGGCCCTCTGGTGCCGTTCACCTCCATTTTCGTCCAGAGCAATGGTTTGTGCACCCTATCCCTCATCCTCTCTGATTCATAACTTAATTCATTCCTGCCTTCAGATGATTATTAAAATTAAACTCATGATAAAATAAGCTTTGATGCTCCTTTGGTTTACATGTCTATCCTTGATTGGCCTGCATATTCTTTATTCCTTGCACATACACTTGCTGCTTGTGAACATATACATCTTAAGGAAAACATGTTTATCTAAGTGGTTGATTAATGAGATATGGTATGATGAAAGAAATCTTACTCTTTCTGTATAAAGTGCTTGGGATGTTTTTCTTGCAAAGCTTAAAATCAATAGCCTTACAAAGCTCCTCTTTGATGCCTTATTCCTACCAAAGCCATATGATGTTCATGTTGCAAAGCCTATACACATAAGTTGCTTGCTATTGCATTGAGCTTTGTCAAATAGTTGTGACCCTTGTAAGATTCTCTTCATGCTTTCATGATCAAGATCACGTACACTCCACATACACATGCTAAACTTCTACATTGGAAGTTAGCAACATACATTGCATCATCCACAAAATAAATACTCCATTTAAGTGTTGATCTCCTCTCTAAGTGTTATTGCAAAAGAGACATGGGCTATAGAAAAAAAATATGGACACATGAAGGTCCAAGCAAAAAAAAATGTGGCCACATGAAGGCCCAAGTGTTATGAAAAAAACAGAGAAGAATATTTATAGCCATGTTCTCAAAACAGATTAAAAAGGAGAGAGAGATCATACAAAAAGGAGGTCATCATATGTTCATACACCCTCCTTCCTTCCACACACATGCACATCTTGATCAGATTGTATGAATAGTTTTCTTCTTGGATCCACTTTTTGACTTTGCAATATATGTGACGCAAGTATGCCTTATCTTTACTCCTACCTTGAGCTCCACATAAGCCTTTAGAAGTAGGATGAAAGAAGGTAAGGAAATGCCTTGGTAAGGAATCATATACATTGAGCGATTCGAGAGAATCATTTGAGGAGCTAGGTAAGGTTGCGTTTTTGAAAATTTATCAAAAACCCAAGTTACTGAACAGAAGAGTTGAGATGGCTTGAATCAAGACTGTTCTGTTCCTCAACCACCCAAGGTGGCATGATAGACACTTCCAAATTCATAAGTGCTGGTATGTTTTGGAATAACTTATATGCTAGCTTCATATCAGAAGGAGTCATGGTTTCCACCTTAGTCCTAAAGCTTTACTCGAGGACGAGCAAAGGCTAAGTGTGGAGGAGCTTGTTGACGGTCATTAATGCACATCTCAGACCATCAACTTTGACATACAAATATACATTCACCATAGCTATAGGGATTATATCTAACAAATTCAACTAGTTTTGGTGACTATATGCATGCAAGAGGCAACAGGTGAAATTGGAGGCAAAACGGGCTCGATGGGCCGTCGCCCGACCTAGCCCCGTCACCCGACCTAGCCCCGTCGCCCGACCTGGCCCAAAGCCCAATGGGGCCCAACTTCCTCGGGGGCAAAGAAGCACATTTGGGGATCATCCTAGCCGCAGACTCCATGTCGGTTGGATCCAAGAGATTGGAATGGTCCAAGGGGAGGTCACATGGATTGAAGGGCCCACCTCGCAAACTAGATGTACTCAAATGCAGCTCTACCACCTGGAACCGTCATGAGGACCCACTGGATAGTCACTCAGCCAAAGATGGGCATCGCCGACCCCACTAGGTCGGCCGACCTGGTCCGGAGGCCAAACTGCCTCATCCTTCTCGTGCACGTTCCCACCACCACCAGGAGTCCATCTACGCCGTGCAACACTCAAGGCGGTGGATCCAACGTCGGCCGACCTCCCCGCGTGGCCCGACCTGGGACTGAGTCCGTTCGTCCTCAGCTTCAACGTGTCCACTCCCAACCGCCTCTACAAGCTATAAATAGCAATGCCCCGGTCATTGAAGATCATCATCGAGCTGGAGCAACAAGTCAAGGCGAAGCCCTCCTCATATCTTAGAGTAGAAATAGGGAGAGAGTGAAGGAGAGTCTAGAGGAGTCCTGGCGTGTAGGCGACCCTCCACCTGTACCTCGGTGGATGTGAGCTTCCTAGTAAGTATCTAGGATTTCATCTAAGTATTTAAGTCTGAGTTATAGAAAGCTGAGTTCTTTATTATTTTGCTTGTGGGTTCTTTGCTTTCTTCAGAAAGTATCTTAATCTTTGACCAAGGTTAGGATAGCCGATATTATCTTAAGCGTGGTGCTTAGGAATATATATCTGTCCTCGTTTGCCTTGTAACCCCACGGATTAGTAGAGGTAGGCGGCAGGTGGTGACAGCCCTGTCCGTTCATTGTAATCCTCCACGTTCGGGTACAACGTAGAGTTGTATGACGGCAATTTCCTAGAGGCCTAGGATACCCCGATGCCTAAAGAAAGCATAGGAGAACTCCCTTCGCTATATTCCCAGCTTAGTGCTAAGTTATCCTTTCTACCCAGCCTTCATATAGACTCGATCGATCCGGTCAACTTTAGTGATTAGACAGTGCCTTCACGTTCCCCGTGGATTCGATACCTGGTTACTCTCTGGTGAAAGCTACTTCGACAGTCGTGCGCTTGTGGACTTTCTGTTTGCCACCACTGGTGTCAACAATGCCCCAGTTAATAAAGTGTCTATATTCCATTGTCATCAAGCTTGGAATTTAGATACGTGTTTTATATGCTACACTTGCTCGCCAAGTAACGCATACAACAAAGTTTATGAATTATGCCGAGTTGTTTAAAAGCAATTCAAACAGGCTACATTCATAAACCAATGCCATCAACTTTCTGTTTTAACACAGATAGATCGGGCGCCACAAACACAGATAACAAGTACTCTTGTCGACAAGACATAAGTATTTACATCCAACTCAGAGTTCATTACAAAGGTTTCTTTTTATATAGAACCTAGAACTTAAGGCAAGAAACGATCATCTCTGTCGTGTCCTTTTGCTCCTCCAAATAAGCATTAAACATATCCCGAGTACAGGTCGGGTTGACCTTACCCTCTGTAATGCTCAACTTCTGGCAGGCCACCAAGATCGGACTATGCCGAGTACTGCAAGACTGGGCTATCCTCTGGCAATAGGCACGAACTTGCCCAGGAGCAGCTTGGAGGTGATCGACAAGGGAAGGAGCAGGACCACCTGCAGGTACGCGCGCGACCAAGTCGACAAGCGGCAGGGCATCTTCCTTCAAAGCTCCAAGCTCCGATCTGAGGACATCAAGTTCTTCCTCTTGATTATGGATCTTAGTCATGGCCTCGATAAGCTGGGCATCGGCACCTCTACACTTCTGCTTCTCGTCAGCCAGCTCTGCCATGCAATCCTGTTCCTGCTGCTCTGCTTGGTTTGCTCGCTCTTGCTACCGATAAAAGAGGCTCTTCATATCGATGGCCTTGGCCTCAAGCGCCTCGATCTTCTTCTCCTTCTCTGCATATGCAAGTCATATCATTATATTGTATGATTTATGCTAACTTGAAGCGAATAAGTCGGCCACACACCTGCGAGGGACTGCTTTAGAGACTTCATCTTCTCGACAATGTCATCGAGCTGATTCTGGTAGAAGTTCATCTTCTGGTACGCCACATCTAGTTCCAGACGCAACTTGGCTCGTTCTTCTTCCCACAAAGACCAACCCTGTGCCAAATCCTTCTCCGCTTTCTCTGCCGTGAAGCAGGCATTTGCTCGGCGGGGCATTTCTATTTTTTGGTGGGAACGGCGGAGAATGCTCTGTTTCCAAAAACAAAACAAGTCGGAGCATTGATTAAAGTACCAACATATGGAGATAAGTATGGTTACAGTATCGATTTACTATGTACTAACCTTTGTAAGTGTAGACAGATGCCCTTGTGTAGGATCTAGGATACCGACTAGAGGGGGGTGAATAGTCAGTTTGAACTAAAATCACAACACTTAAAAATAATTAGTAACATAAGAGGGTAAAACTATTTCTATTCTTTCTAGTCTATGTGAGGGTTTGCAACCTAGGGTGACAAGATACAATTTAATCTCTATGAAAGTAAATTGCTCAAAATAAATTGCAAGAAGGTGATTGAGCAATAGAAATAATCGATGATGAGAGACGAATTTTTCCCGTGGTGTCGATGACTTGCCGGTCACCCCTAATCCATGTTGAGGTGGATTCTATGTTCCAATTGCTTCTCTATCAAGGCACCGCTTGATTTATGAGCCGACTTGGACCAAGAACCGCTGCACACCTCGATTTCACTGGAGTTGCTCTTCACCACTCCGGCAAGGTGAGCACAAAGACCTCTCACAAGAACAACCAAGGCTCCTTCACAATCTTCTAGAAGGGCTCCACAGTTTCCACTCCTCCAAGCCATCTAGGAGGCGGCAACCTCCAAGAGTAACAAGTCGTTGAAGCTTGGTTGAAGACTCCCTATTGCCACAATGCTCAAACACTTGATGCAATGCACTAGGATGCCCTCAATCTCACAAGAATAAAACCTCAAAGCAAAGTGAGTGAGAGAGTGAAGAAGAAGAGCTCAAGTATGTCAAGAAAGCTTTCCAATGTGCCAAGAAACCTCACCCATGGCCGGGCATGAGGTATATAGAGCCCCCTTCTAAAACTAGCCGCTACCCTCTGTAACCAGTGAAATACGAGTATTCGTGGACCGTCCGTCTCACGGCGCCCGGACGGTCCGCTGTTCAAAACCAACGGCTAAAACAGCAATCATTGTTGTCAAAACTGACCGTTACACAGGGGGCGGACCGTCCGCCTTCCAGGCACAGACCGTCCGCCGTGTAAATCGAAGCTCTGGTCAGAAACACAACCTCCTTGGTCGCGCGCTAAGATTAGTCGGCGGACCGTCCGCACCCAGGTGCCGGACCGTCCGCCATAGAAGCTCAAAACACATACAGAAGCAACTAAGTTCTGGTGGCGCTCGGGAGAGAGGGGGCGGACTGTTCGCATGCCCTGCGTAGACCGTCTGCCCCACACAGTTGAAAATCCACCTGAACCATCCCTGGTCCTGGTGGCTCAGAGTAAGTGGTCGGTGGACTGTCCGCGCCCAGCGGGCGGACCGACCGCCGGTCAAAGCTTTCAGCTCACTAGAAACAACAAGTTTCTATCCATGAATTTTATTTTGAAGGGCAGACCGTCTGTGTCCCCTACGGAGACCGTCCACCCTTGCTCTGAAAAACTTCCCAAATGACTTTGAAAATGGCTAAGTCAAGACACGGTCCGCCCCATACAAGGGAGACCGTCCGCCACTCAAACCAGTTAGCCGATTTATAAGAAAACCACGTCGTTCTAAGTCTCATGATGTATGCCACTAATCCATATGCATGCAATGCAACATTTGAGCGTGGCACTATGGAATCATCATGCAAATGACATTGACCCCTCTTGATAGTACGGCTATCTAGCCTATCAACCCGGTCAATGTTTCTTCTCTAATCTCCTCCTTGACCGACAAAATAGAAATCCCTATCTTATACCTTTTTCCTTGAGAATCCACTTCACATCATGATTCCAACATCACCAAGAAGTCATTAGCCTCATACCACAACTTCAGGACTGAACCTATTTTCATATCTCAAATGAAACCGTTACTCCACAATAGTTGTCATTAATTACCAAACACAAATTAGCTAGATGCTTTCAATCTCCCCCTTTTTGGTAATTAATGACAACCTCATATAGGAGTGATCTAAGAGAATTTTTCAAGCCAACTTTACACACAAGGTATAAGGTGGACTTGAGAGCGAATTTTGATCATATTTATCTATGGCGTGTGTTGGTATTTTTAACGATCATAGATAAATCCGCAAGCGTACAGATACCGATGTAGCTTTCACCCGAGAGTATTCCAGGGTATCGAATCCACAGGGAACGTGTGTGTACTAGTGATGAATTAAGAACAACCAAGGACAACAGAAGTGATATATGTGTAGAAGGTAGAGAGGGTTATTTCTAGGTATTCTGAATAATCAAAGGATAGCTCAAGTCGTTTACTGTATTGCTTGCTTCGGGACGCCCAACCGTCCAAGCCCGGAAAGGGATGAAAAGGGGGCTAGGCAAGCAAGCAATGGTCCTACTACTCTCTAGTGCTTCTGACGTGGTGGACTACGTAGGCCGTCAGAGCTGTCACCACCTGGGGCTACCACTACAAATCCGTGACACTAGGCGCCTCCAAGGTATTCAATAGACTAGACATCCATCTACTCAATTAAATACTATCTTAGCTTTGCAAGTACTAAGACACTTATCACAGCGAGGAGCCCACAAGCAAATAAAGAAAAGCTTGAACTTAATTAAATATTAATCCAGAAATACAAAGAAAATACATGGATGATACTTGAACCTGAGCCGCATCCGCTGAGGTACAAGAAGAGGAGAGGAGCCGACATCCCCGGCTTCTCCCGGACTCTCGCCTCACCTCTCACCTATTCTAACACTACATTGGATATTTGCCTTGAGCTTTGCTTCACTTCCTTGTGTGTTGAATGAAGGAGAGGAGGCATCTATTTATAGTGTGGAGGAGACTTGGAGGAGTGGAGATCCTCCCCTTGATGCTAGAGAATATTCTCCCTCAAACTTCTCTCCTCCCCCACCTGTCCATGAAACCGTCCTCCCTAGTCGGTTCGGCACCAGAACAGGGGACCTAGCCTTGCCTCCGATGTTTTCCACACGAAGGAACCAAAAACCGGTCAAGAACCCCATCCCAGAAGAGAATACCGCGTAGCTATAGGTCGGTGTGAGAGAGAACCGAGGAAACACCGCCAGTCGGGAGAAAAACCAGTGCAAGACTGGACAAAACCGGTGGAAACTCGCGCCTGGCAGCTCGGCATCCACGCAAAACCGGCCTAGACCGGCGGGCCTCCTCTCCTGCGCCGCCACGCGTCCCTCGTGGACAACATCTCCCGTGCAAGCGGGCGCCCGCAGCGCTGCAGCCACACATCACCCCGCCTGATGAGGACATCAACACCAACGATACATCCACACCACCACCGACACCGGCAACTGCGACATCTCCACCATCTGGTCCTATTACTCGCGCTCGTGCCCGTCAACTCAATCATCAAGTAAGTTCATTCTTAAGCTCTTGTCCATTATATTTCATCAATGGAAACACGTGCACTCTTGTTTTACTTAGGAATGATGGAGAGGATAAGAAGGGGAGCGGATTCGCGTGGGCTGGTTTCGGACAGCAGGACAGCACCAACTTGTGACAACGGTCAAGACTTCATTCGGACTCCGATTGGGACGTTCAAGTACTTCACGGAAAGCTTATGAAGTCCTCTTTCAAACGGATCTGGCCTCATGATGATACCTGTTCTGAGTGGGGCGCAGTCATCATGTCTTTATAGAAGGGTTTTCAGCCCATGGTGCTGCGCCACTCTATTTTGGCCGAATGGGCCGTGTATCCAGTTGAGCCCACTTTGGGCGCGTCCTAGGGTTGGAGGTCGTCCTCCCAGTACTTATCCCCCCCAGCAGCCACCATGGGAGGGTTGGGTTTTGTTTTCATGAACTAGCTATTGCTACTTCTCCTGGAGCGCGTGTGCTAATCCAGCCGCCCGTCTTCTTGTAATCGAAACCCCACATTCGATCAATCCAGGCTGAGTTCTTGATTTCCCCTTGCGATTTCAGTGCTTGTTTACTTATTCTTGCGAGTTCTTCGATTTGCTTGCAGGACGGGTGCCCTCGTGGCCGGTGTCGCGCATCACAAGGGCGCGGCGACCAGGGAAGAGGTGTATCGGTTGCTAAGGCGCAGCGTCTCTGGATTGCTGAAGTCGGACCGCCAACGCCTTCTCCCTCCCTCAAATTGAGTTATCCAGTTCGTCCTCACCGAAAGATCGGGAAATCCCCCACGGGTTCTCATCAATTGGTAATCAGAGCAAGGTTGTTCGGTGAGAGACTTCCTATCCTTTGCAGTTTTAATTTCCTATAGTCCAGAAAAGCCAAAAAAAATAGTAGATCAGTTTTCCCGCAATCCTATAAACCCTTTGAGCCTTTGCTAGTACTGCTTAGTTAGGGCTTGTTGAGTTTTTGGTTGCATCGGTTTTGTGTCGAGTTGCTGGTCTTAGTCGTAGTCCTTTTAGAGTTTCGAGTTCTTGTCACGTTCTGGTCACATACCTGTGTTACTATATAATCTCTCTGTGGCCGAATCTGAGTAGGTCTTGCTTGTTCAAGTCCGAATAGGAATCTGCATATGTGTATCTTCAGCAATACTTGATATGAACAGGCTCGCCTTACTCTAGAGAGAGAGAGAGAGAGAGAGAGAGAGAGAGTATGTGCTCTGAATGTCAAAGTGTATGTGCTGATTGGACTTTTGGGATCCCCTGTGTTCATATATTTAGTTTTGAGTACCACTGAAAAAAATATCAGAAAAAAAATCAAAAAAAAGAAAAGAAAAAAAAGAGAAGAAGCAAAAGAAAAGAAGAAAGAAAGGGGCTGTTCTTTGTGCTTACTTTTGTCTTCGGTGGTGCGTTGTGACTTCCTTTGTGTCCAGGCTTGCGTCTCTAGCACGGTCTAGGCTAGGACCAGCACAGTACCGCCGTTGAACAATTATTCAGCTTGCTTTTATAACTAATGTGGTACTAGTATTTTCCTTGTGTTCTTTTAGCCCACCTACAACTCCACATACTCGATTTTCAGCTTTACAGGAGTTGTTGCTGCAGCACCGATACACTTTCTTTCTGGTGCCCGACTTGTTGTTGCCGACCCTCCTGCGAGCAGGGTAAGAATTGGTAAGAGCTTGTACAACAGGTTGAGAGTGAGAGAGCACCACACACAAATTACATCTAGTAGTTGTAGGGAATTTCCTACTTTACTTGTTCCCTGTTTGCTCTTGCATCTTTTCCATGGCAGGTTCAGGGGATGAGGAAGAGGATGAAGGAGGTCCGCTTACGCCTCGCACCAAGGGCATCATGCAGCATTTTCAAAAGCAAGTAAGGGACTACACCGATGGGATTGATAATGATTTGCAGGTGATAAATGAGAAGATTGGGCAAATGGAGGCCACGCAGATCTCCAACAACACCAAGCTTGCAAGATTGGAGACGACGGTTGGCCGCGTGGACAAGAGTCTCGCTGCTCTTCTGAGGCGCTTTGATGAGCTCCACGCAAAGGCGAATGATCGGCATAGAGGAGGTGACCAAGAGGAAGAGCGCAACGCAGAAAATTCGAGAGCCGATTATTCTGCTGACACTGAAGATGAGGATCGAGCTCGGAGACGTCGACAACATAACCGTCGAGGTATGGGTGGACCGCGTCCACGTGAGGTGCATAACAATGACAATGCTTTCAGTAAGATAAAATTTAAGATGCCCTCTTTTGATGGTAAATATGATCCTGATGCTTATCTTACTTGGGAGATGGCTGTTGAACAAAAGTTTACTTGTCATGATTTTCCTGAAAATGCATGTGTTAGGGCTGCAACTAGTGAGTTCACTGATTTTGCTTCCGTTTGGTGGATAGAACATGGCAAGAAAAATCCTAATAACATGCCACAAACTTGGGATGCTTTGAAACGGGTCATGAGGGCTAGATTTGTTCCATCTTATTATGCACGTGATCTGTTAAACCAGCTGCAGCAATTAAAATAGGGTACTAAAAGTGTAGAAGAATACTATCAACAGCTGCAAATGGGTATGCTACGCTGCAATTTAGAGGAGGATGTGGAACCCGCTATGGCTAGATTTTTGGGTGGGTTAAACCGTGAAATTCAGGACATCCTTGCTTATAAAGAGTACACTAACATAACCCGTTTGTTCCATCTTGCTTGTAAAGCTGAAAGGGAAGTGCAGGGGCGACGTGCTAGTACCAAGACTAACATATCTGCAGGGAGGAATTTTTCCACGCAGCCCCGTTCGAGCATTCCATCAACTGGACGTGCTGCTGCACCGTATTCATCATCAGCTCGAGCAGCAGCCTCACCTTCCAGCGACAAGCCATGTGACAGCCCCGCAAATTCAGCAGCAAAGACCGCGCAAAAACCAGCTGCAACCACTTCATCGGTGGCATCCACGGGCAGAACAAGAGACGTTCAGTGCCACCACTGCAAGGGATATGGACATGTCACGCGTGACTGCCCAAGCAAGCGTGTTTTGGTGGTCAAAAATGATGGTGAGTACTCATCTGCTAGTGAAATTGATGAAGATACACTTGCATTGCTTGCAGCTGACCATGCAGGAAGTGAGGACTGCCCGGAAGAACATATTAATGCAGCTGAAGCCGACCGCTATGAGAGCCTCATTGTGCAGCGCGTGCTGAGCGCGCAAATGGAGAAGGCGGAACAAAATCAGCGGCACACATTGTTCCAAACAAAGTGTGTCATCAAAGAGCGTTCGTGCCGTGTGATCATCGATGGAGGTAGTTGCAACAACTTGGCTAGCAGCGACATGGTGGAGAAGCTTGCGCTTACCACCAAACCTCACCCGCATCCATATTGCATTCAATGGTTGAATAATAGCGGTAAGGCAAAGGTAACCAAACTTGTGCGAATCAATTTTGCCATCGGCTCCTATAAAGATGTTGTTGAATGTGATGTTGTGCCAATGCAAGCATGTAGTATTCTGCTAGGAAGGCCATGCCAATTTGATAAAGATTCTATGCATCATGGTAGATCAAATCAGTATTCTTTTCTATACCATGATAAAAAGATTGTGTTGCATCCAATGTCTCCTGAACAAATTCTAAATGATGAACTTACTAGAGCTAGTAAATTGAAGAATCAGGAACATGGTAAAAGTGAAAATCAGATTGTGACAAACGAGCTTGAGAAGCATAAAAAGAACAATACCAAACCTGTTTATGATAATAAAAAGGAGATCAAGCTGAAAGGGTCATGTTTCATTGCTACCAAATCTGAATTGGATGAGATTGATGCTACCACTGCTGTTTGCTATGCCTTGATTTGCAAACAAACTTTGTTTTCACTTGAGGACATACCTTCTTCCTTGCCTCCTATTGTCACTAACCTTTTGCAGGAATATGCGGACGTTTTTCCTAAGGAGGTGCCATCGGGGCTGCCGCCGATTCGTGGGATTGAGCACCAGATTGACCTTATTCCCGGGGCCTCCTTGCCCAACCGTGCTCCATACAGGACCAACCCGGAAGAGACCAAAGAAATTCAGCGCCAAGTGCAAGAATTGCTCGACAAAGGTTATGTGCGTGAGTCTCTTAGCCCTTGTGCTGTTCCCGTGCTTTTAGTTCCTAAGAAAGATGGGTCATGGCGCATGTGTGTCAATTGTAGAGCGATAAACAACATCACAATCAGATATCGTCATCCTATTCCTAGGTTAGATGATATGCTTGATGAATTGAGTGGCTCAATTGTGTTCTCTAAAATTGATTTGCATAGTGGTTACCATCAAATTCGCATGAAGCTTGGAGATGAATGGAAAACAGCGTTTAAAACTAAGTTTGGCTTGTATGAGTGGCTGGTCATGCCTTTTGGGCTCACTAATGCACCCAGCACTTTCATGAGATTGATGAATGAAGTTTTGCGCGCTTTTATTGGCAGATTTGTGGTAGTATATTTTGATGACATTCTGATCTATAGCAAAACACTAGAAGACCATCTTGATCATTTGCGTGCTATTTTTGATGCTCTACGTGATGCACGCTTGTTTGGTAACCTTGAGAAGTGCACCTTTTGCACAGATCGTGTCTCTTTTCTTGGCTATGTTGTGACACCGCAGGGAGTTGAAGTTGATCAAGCCAAGGTTGAAGCCATTCACAGCTGGCCGGTTCCAACAACAGTCACCCAAGTGCGAAGCTTCCTAGGACTTGCTGGATTTTATCGTCGCTTTGTGAAGGACTTCAGCACCATTGCAGCCCCACTGCATGAGCTCACCAAGAAGAGTGCGATATTCACTTGGGCTGCACCACACCAAAGTGCTTTCGACATGCTGAAAGATAAGTTAACGCATGCACCCTTACTTCAACTTTCAGATTTCAGCAAAACCTTTGAACTTGAATGTGATGCTAGTGGAATTGGTCTGAGAGGTGTGCTGTTGCAAGAGGGCAAACCTGTAGCGTATTTTAGCGAAAAATTGAATGGGCCTAATCTGAATTATTCCACCTATGATAAAGAATTACTTGCTCTTGTTAGAACTTTGGAAACATGGCAGCACTACTTATGGCCCAAAGAATTTGTTATCCATTCTGATCATGAGTCTTTGAAACATATTCGAAGCCAAGCGAAACTAAACCGTAGACATGCTAAATGGGTTGAATTCATTGAATCTTTTCCTTATGTCATCAAACACAAGAAAGGGAAGGAAAATGTCATTGCTGATGCTTTGTCTAGGCGTTATACCATGCTCTCACAACTTGATTTCAAAATTTTTGGGTTGGAAACAATAAAAGAGCAATATGTACATGATGCTGATTTTAAAGATGTGTTGCTGAATTGCAAGGAGGGTAAAACATGGAACAAATTCATCCTCAATGATGGGTTTGTTTTTAGAGCTAACAAGCTATGCATTCCAGCTAGCTCCGTGCGTTTGTTATTGCTGCAGGAAGCACATGGAGGAGGACTAATGGGACACTTTGGAGTGAAGAAGACTGAGGACATCCTTGCTGGTCATTTCTTTTGGCCTAGGATGCGGAGAGACGTGGAGAGGTTTGTTGCTCGCTGCACCACATGCCAAAAAGCTAAGTCACGCCTTAATCCTCACGGTTTATACATGCCTCTTCCTGTTCCAAGTGCACCTTGGGAAGATATATCTATGGACTTTGTTTTAGGACTGCCTAGAACAAAGAAGGGGAGGGATAGTGTGTTCGTCGTTGTGGATAGATTTTCTAAAATGGCCCATTTCATACCATGTCATAAGAGTGATGATGCTACACATGTTGCTGATTTGTTCTTTCGTGAGATTGTTCGATTGCATGGTGTGCCAAACACCATAGTTTCTGATCGTGATGCAAAGTTTCTTAGTCACTTTTGGAGAACTTTGTGGGCCAAGCTAGGGACTAAGCTTTTATTTTCCACTACATGTCATCCCCAAACCGATGGACAAACTGAAGTTGTGAATAGAACTCTATCAACCATGCTTAGGGCTGTTTTGAAAAAGAACATAAAAATGTGGGAAGAATGTTTGCCTCATGTTGAGTTTGCTTATAATCGGTCACAACATTCTACCACTAAGAAATGCCCTTTTGAGATTGTTTATGGCCTGTTACCACGTGCTCCTATTGATTTACTACCTTTGCCAACTTCTGAAAAATTGAATTTCGATGCTGCACAGCGTGCTGAAATGATTCTAAAACTGCATGAAACAACTAAAGAACACATAGAGCGCACGAATGCTAAGTATAAGTTGGCTGGTGATAAAGGTAGGAGACAACTGATTTTTGAACCTGGAGATTTGGTTTGGTTGCATTTGAGGAAGGATAGGTTTCCTGAATTAAGAAAATCAAAATTGATGCCTAGAGCTGATGGACCTTTTAAAGTACTGCAACGAGTTAATGAGAATGCATATAAGCTTGATGTACCTGCAGATTTTGGGGTTAGTCCCACTTTTAACGTTGCAGATTTGGCGCCATATTTGGGAGAAGAAGATGAGATTGAGTCGAGGACGACTCAAATGCAAGAAGGGGAGGATGATGAGGACATCAACACCAACGATACATCCACACCACCACCGACACCGGCAACTGCGACATCTCCACCATCTGGTCCTATTACTCGCGCTCGTGCCCGTCAACTCAATCATCAAGTAAGTTCATTCTTAAGCTCTTGTCCATTATATTTCATCAATGGAAACACGTGCACTCTTGTTTTACTTAGGAATGATGGAGAGGATAAGAAGGGGAGCGGATTCGCGTGGGCTGGTTTCGGACAGCAGGACAGCACCAACTTGTGACAACGGTCAAAGACTTCATTCGGACTCCGATTGGGACGTTCAAGTACTTCACGGAAAGCTTATGAAGTCCTCTTTCAAACGGATCTAGCCTCATGATGATACCTGTTCTGAGTGGGGCGCAGTCGTCATGTCTTTACAGAAGGGTTTTCAGCCCATGGTGCTGCGCCACTCTATTTTGGCCCAATGGGCCGTGTATCCAGTTGAGCCCACTTTGGGCGCGTCCTAGGGTTGGAGGTCATCCTCCTAGTACTTATCCCCCCCAGCAGCCACCATGGGAGGGTTGGGTTTTGTTTTCATGAACTAGCTATCGCTACTTCTCCTGGAGCGCGTGTGCTAATCCAGCCGCCCGTCTTCTTGTAATCGAAACCCCACATTCGATCAATCCAGACTGAGTTCTTGATTTCCCCTTGCGATTTCAGTGCTTGTTTACTTGTTCTTGCGAGTTCTTCGATTTGCTTGCAGGACGGGTGCCCTCGTGGCCGGTGTCGCGCATCACAAGGGCGCGGCGACCAGGGAAGAGGTGTATCGGTTGCTAAGGCGCAGCGTCTCTGGATTGCTGAAGTCGGACCGCCAACGCCTTCTCCCTCCCTCAAATCGAGTTATCCAGTTCGTCCTCACCGAAAGATCGGGAAATCCCCCATGGGTTCTCATCACCGCCCTTGCGCGCACGAACAGCTTCGGACGTTCCTGTGGGAAGCCGCGGCCCAGGCATTGGCGTGCGCATGTGCATGCACTATAGGTGGGTCCTTCCTGGGCCTCTATCTCCATGCGCGAGCATTGCCTAGGCCAGCCTGTGGGTGTTGACCCGTGGGCCCCTCGGCCGGCCTGCTGGCCATCCTGCGCAGGGAGGTCGCCCTGGGCCATGGGGCCCCTTGGCTGTGCTCCCACGCATGTGCGTTGGAGTGCGTCAGAGATTGGACCCCACCTGGGTGGGACTCGGCCTAGTGGGCCCGCAAGTGCTTCTCTTTGCATATTTATATTTTCTATATTTGAGCTCTGAATCATAGAAGTAATATATCCATTGGAATCATCTCGTCGAGCTCTACGAAATGACGTACTTCATCTTGGCATTTGAGATAATCTACGATGATAATATATTTGGATCTATTTCTATCACTTTGTGCCATTTGGGGCTTTTCCTGCATGACAAGGTAAAACACTAACACTTGTGGAATTCATTAGTAATAAACCCTACCACTATGTTTGGTAATTATATTTCATATTTTTCTGTAGGAGTTGACAATAAAAAGTTGCACTTAAGGACCGTCAACAAGCTCCCCCACACTTAGCCTTTACTCATCCTTGAGTAACGTTGAAAGACTAAGATGGAACAAAATAAATCCTTTTGATATGATGCAAGCACCTAAGTTATTCCAAGACATACCTGTACTTGTGAATTTTGAAGTGTCTATCATGTCATCTTGGATGGTTGAGAAATGGAATGGCCTTGATTCAAGTCATCCCCACTCCTCTGTTAAGTAACTTGGGTTTTTTGATAAATTTTCAAAACAAAACCTTAGCTAGCTCCTCAATTGATTCTCTCGAATCGCTCAATGTATATGATTCCTCACCAAGGCATTAATTTGCCACCTTTCACCCTACTTCTAAAAAGGCTTATTTGGAGCTCATGGTAGGGGTAAAGATAAAGCATACTTGTATCACACATTGCAAAGTCAAAGAGTGGATCCAAGAAGAAAACAAGTCATACAATCCGATCAAGATGTGCATGTGTGTGGTGAAGGGGAAGGTGTGTGAGAACTCCTCTTTTATGATCTCTCTCCTTTGAATTTATTTTGAGAACATGGCCATCTATCTTTTTTTCTTTTTTTCTCTTCCTTTTTATGCTCAATGCTTTTATGATATGCATTTTTTTCTTGGACCTTCATGTGTCCAAAATGTTTTTCTATAGCCCATGTTTCTTTTGCAAAGGATATTTGGAGAGAGATATTCATAAAGCATATGGAGAATTTATTTTGGTGGGTGAATGGATATTGCTAACTTCCAATGTATAAGTTTAGCATGTGTATGTGGAGTGTACGTGATCTTGATCAAGAAAGCATGAAGAGCATCTTACAAGGGTCACATCAATTTGACAAAGCTCAACGCAATAACAAGCAGCATATGTATAAGGTTTTCAATGTGAGCAACATATGGCTTTGGTAGGAATGGAATATCATTGAGGAGCTTTGCAAGGCTAAAAGTTTTATACTTTTGCAAGAGAAACATTCCAAGTACTTTATACAGAAAGAGTAAGATTCATCTCAACATGCCATATCTCATTCGTCAACCATTTAGATTAACATGTGTTCCTAAAAATGTATGTTCGCAAAGCAACAAGCAATTGTGCAAGGAATAAAGAATATGCAAGCCAATCAATGATGCACATATAAACCAAAGGAGCAACAAATTCATTTGAGTTTAATTTTGATGATTATCTTAAGATTATTTTAAGCCCATGAATGAGAGAGTGAGAGATTGGCATGCAGACCATCGCATTGGACGAAGTGGAAGACGAGGTGTGCCAGAGGGCCTTGGGTTGAAAGAATTCGTTCGAACCCCTCTGGTGCCCGGCCGTCGTGATCTTTTTGATGTCTGTCCATGCGATGTTGTGTGGCGTAATTGTGGGTGGTCTCGAGTGTGTGAACGTGAAGAAGCCTGAGAGACCCCCACACTTGATCTTGTACCTGTATTTATTTAGAACAAGGTGGAAACAAAACAATGACTCTACTGGCCTTACGAACCAGGGAGCCCGATCTTTATTGGAAATTCAAATATTTTTGGTATTTTTAAGTTATGCAAATTTTTATGGATTTTTTATTTGTTTTTATGGCAAACAAATCTTTCAAGGTAACTTAGCAGGGAGATTAAGGGAGAATAAATGCAGAACAAGTTTTGGATACTTCCTTGGTGAAATTCCCCCAAGCTTTGATCTTGCAAATGAATGCATGATTTGAGCTTAAGAGTGCCAAAGATTTGTTCACTGTTTATCCTGCTTCATCGTGCAATTTTCTTCCATGTGACTAATGGTTTCGGTTGTTGGAGTTATGCTCGCTACCCTTTAGTCATCACTTCATCCCTGCAAAAAGTTAGTGGACAACAAATACCCGAAGGATCACTTGAGTAGATATCATTATTGCCATAGGGTAAGTTGTTCACATCCACACTTAAAAACAGATTGGTCTTTAACATATTAAGCGTAGATCTTGTTTGCCATTTTTTTACATTTATTTTCAAATGTTCTCTTTTTTTCAAATTTTATTTTCACCATTTTCTTTTAAGCACAACTCAAACAAGGCTGAATTGCATCAACATGATCAAAGGGGTTTTTTGCAATATACTCACAGTGAACCTTCGAAAGGTGATCTGTACCTCCTTGTATGTTGTGCAAAATTTGTAGCAGTGCATCAAATGCCTTGGTTTGTCTCCAATTTTGAATCAAGCTTGACGATTTACCCGCTCAAATTTGAAATCTTTCCTGCAGGGGTTAGTCCATACAACCAATATCTATACATGCATTTACTCAAAGGTTCATTAATCAAACTTGACACCATGTCTGATTTGATTAAAGAAGACTATTTTAACCTAAGCACCACGCTTAATTTAAAAAGCCTATGAATGTATTCTGGATACATTCAAACCAGAGCATACGAGGATAGATAAATGTATCATGAAAACATGATCAAGCTATATTCAACAGGAGATAAACATGAGTTGGTACAAATATGGTGAACTTCGGGTTACCTCCCGGAAGGGCTTTGTCAAAAGCACGACATTACACTTACCTTGTATACTTACCGCTGGCAATCAAATGATGAGTTTTAAAATTGCCATCGCGGTAGTTCCTTGGATCTTGGTGACGTCGTGAACGGTGACATGGTTGCGCGTGGATAGCATGTGTGCGCTAAATGTTGGGGCGTTTGCAACAAGTAGCCGACACATATGCAAAACACAAGAATGCAACAATCGCCTTTTCTCATGAAAGCGCACACAGGAACCAAGGATGCAAGGCAAGGCGAAGCCAGGAGGCATATGGGGACTACCGAGGTGCAACGGCTCTATGGCTTGCACACCCAGATGCCTTAATCCCACTGAGCCTCACATGCTATATTTTTTTAAATGCAATCATGGTTGGGAAATAAATATGCCAACTAATTTAAAATGCATGAATAAAACAAATATGATGTGAGATTGGAAATCCAAAAGAGGGCAAACCAAACATGATATGCAATTTGTAAGAAACTCGAGGCCTGGCGTTTCTCAAAGCGCAAACTGATCAACCTTTTGATCTAAATGACGTGGTGGAAGTCAGTTTCATTTAACCCTATTGATCGGTTTACCAACCACGTTTGGCAATTAACCAACTCTATAGGGGCTGCAATGAGTTGGACTATGAACCCGAATAGATAGGTGATGAAAGACTTCACCACCCACCTAGACTAGGCACGGCACCCGAGTACAGTTCAAAGCCAAGGAGCCACCCATTCAAAAAGAAGGCACACGAGTTTGCTTGCAAATGATGTGCAACATGAATGCTTCGAAACAAATATGATGTGCGACATGAATGTTTCGGAATGCAAGGGATAATGCCTGGTTACCTCCAGGCAGGCATTTGGGATTTTTTTATTTTTTTATAGCAAGAAAGGATACATGAACTAGCATCATCTATAAACCAAAGATAAAATTTGGCATTGATGGAACTTGTCATGAGATACGTACAAACCTCCCCCACACTTGGATTTTTGTGTCATTGGACAACAAAATCAAGTGTGTGTCGGCCTCCTTCAAGTTTTGTTCCATTTCCAAAACTTACCATGGTGTTGCAGATGATGTAGCTCTCATGTTCTTAAGCATAGTACACCCGTCATTCTTTTTGTTTCAACCTGTAATGGTTAGCGACGAGAAGTACCCGAGGGAGAACTTAACTGAAGAACATGCTCTTGCTATTTTTTGTTTCAAGAGAGAGATGAGATGGAAACATGGATGGGTGATGATGAATATGGATCGATAAAGATAAATGAAATGATGTGATGGTATGGATGGGGATACATGGGCGAACTCGATTCGACACTAGTACAGCAACTGTTCCCGGCAACGGCGCCAGAAAGCTTGTTGGTATTTTTCACGATCATAGATAAATCCGCAAGCGTACGGATACCGATGTAACTTTCACCCGAGAGTATTCCAGGGTATCGAATCTACAGGGAATGTGTGTGTGTACTAGTGACGAATTAAGAACGACCAAGGACAATATAAGTGATAAATGTGTAGAAGGTGGAGAGGGTTATTTCTAGGTATTCTGGATAATCAAAGGATAGCTCAAGCCTTATCTCAAAAACAAGATAGTTCAAATTGTTTACTATATTACTTGCTTCGGGACGCCCAACCGTCCAAGCCCAGAAAGGGATGAGAAGGGGGCTAGGCAAGCCAAGCAATGGTGCTACTACTCTCTAGTGCTTTTCACGTGGTGGACTACGTAGGCCGTCAGGGTTGTCACTACCTGGGGCTACCACTACAAATCTGTGGCACTAGGCACACTCCAAGGTATTCAACAGACTAGACATCCATCTACTCAATTAAATACTATCTTAACTTTGCAAGTACTAAGACCCTTATCACAGCAAGGAGCCCACGTGTAAATAAAGTAAAGCTTAAATTTAATTAAATATTAATCTAGAAATACAAAGAAAATACTCGGATGATACTCGAACCTGAGCCGCATCCGCCGAGGTACAAGAGGAGGAGAGGAGCCGACATCCCCGGCTTCTCCCAGACTCTCACCTCACCTCTCACCTATTCTAACACTACATTGGATATTTGCCTTGAGCTTTGCTTCACTTCCTTGTGTGTTGAATGAAGGAGAGGAGGCATCTATTTATAGTGTGGAGGAGACTTGGAGGAGTGGAGATCCTCCCCTTGATGCTAGAGAATATTCTCCCTCAAACTTCTCTCCTCCCCCACCTGTCCATGAAACCGTCCTCCCTAGTCGGTTCGGCACCAGAACAGGGGACCTAGCCTTGCCTCCGATGTTTTCCACACGTAGGAACCAAAAACCGGTCAAGAACCTCATCCCAGAAGAGAATACCGTGTAGCTATAGGTCGGTGTGAGAGAGAACCGAGGAAACACCGCCAGTCGGGAGAAAAACCAGTGCAAGACTGGACAAAACCGGTGGAAACTCGCGCCTGGCCGCTCGGCATCCACGCAAAACTGGCCTAGACCGGTGGGTCCTTCCTGGGCCTCAATCTCCACGCGCGAGCATTGCCTAGGCCGGCCTGTGGGCGTTGACCCGTGGGCCCCTCAGCCGGCCTGCTGGCCGTCCTGCGCAGGGAGGTCGCCCTGGGCCATGGGCCCCTCTTGCTATGCTCCCGCACATGCGCGGTGGAGTACGTCAGAGAGTGCGCCCCACCTAGGTGGGACCCGGCCTAGTGGGCCTGCAGGTGCTTCTCTTTGCATATTTATATTTTCTATATTTGAGCTCTGAATCATACAAGTAATATATCCATTGGAATCATCTCGTCGAGCTCTACGCAATGACGTACTTCATCTTGGCATTTGAGATAATTTACGATGATAATATATTTGGATCTATTTCTATCACTTTGTGCCATTTGGGGCTTTTCTTGCATGGCAAGGTAAAACACCAACACTACCACTATGTTTATTGATCATATTTCATATATTTTCTGCAGTAGTTGACGGTAAAAAGTTGCACTTAAGGACCACAAATAGAGTGATAATTAAGGGTGAAAGATGGATAACTATTATCAAAACTCAAAGTGTAAGGGAAGCTCCCCTATATATGTGCAAGATAAAAGGAATTAAAAACAGCACATATACATGAATAGGAAATTTTGGCAGAGTTTCCCTTGCACAAAGGAAATCAAGGTAAACAATGTAGTATGAGATACTCAGCGAGCACAATTTTGATAGAAAACATACCTCAATTTCCATGATACTAGAACTAGTCGTAGAGATAATATAAGATAAATCCATATAGTCCATCACATTAATAATTCCAAGTTCTAGTATCTCACAAGCAAACCATACACAGAGTGTATAAATTTAAAAATTACAAACCAAGTCTCATGTACCACACATATCACACATAAATGCAAAAGTTTAACCACACAAAGTAAAATGCAACAAGGTTCATATGAAATGCAAGCACATATGCAATAATCATGAGCTCCCCCTAGATGTCATCGTCTCATCATCACTCCTCCATAGAATTTTCTCCCCCTTTGGCATCAAGTACCAACAAGGGAAAATTAGTCATCTTGAGGCGGTGGAGGAGGTGGAAAGAACGGCTGATGTGGATGAAATGGAGGAGGAGGCACTGGTGCAGGGTAGTAGGAGTAGAAGTGATCAGTGAAGCTGCTGAAAGTGTTGGAGAAATCATCAAATCTACTCTCTAGCTGTTGCTGCCTGTCCAGAAGATGCTGTGACTGCTCTGAAGTGCTCAACTCATTGAATCTAGCATCCAAGGCCTCAAGATCAGTATGCAACCCTTGCTAAACATGGTCAAGTCTAGTCATGATGGGCTGATAGTAAGATGTGTTCATTTGTTGCCCAAATGACTCAAAGCTTGCATTGAGCTGTGCCTGAAACCCTTGCTGCATATTTTGGAACCCCGCATTCATCTGCTGCTGAAATTGATCACTTATGGCATTGAAGCCTTGCTGAAATTGTTGCCCAAACCCAGCTGACAAGTTTTGCTGCATATTGTTAAAATATGGATCAAAATAACCTGCTAGAGGCACCCACTGTGGCTGACCCTGTGCATGAGGAGGAGGAGCTGCCTGAGCATCATCATCACTATCCTCACTCTCTTCCTGAGCCTCTACCCCAACTAGATTAGGAAAAGGTGTCACCTCTCTTCTTAAGAACTAAATATCATTTACAAAGGGCTTGTAAGCCACATGCTCAGAGGGGCAAGCACTAGTGAATCTTGTCTTAGCCTTGATCAAGGTCATGATGTATGGAGCAAAGTAAATATTTGACTCAAGATTCATTTTCTTATCAGCCATTTGATCCATTATTAATCCAATGACATCAAACTTCTCACCAAACATAATATGATGAATGACATTCTAGTATTTATTCCTGACTCTCTCTTTGTTTCCACTCTGTTGACGCTCCTTAGCGACACCTTTTTACCCTTGTTTATCTTCAATAATGTTATGAATTTGATATCTAAACTATTGATCATGCTCCATAACCGGGACGTTTTCACATATGCATGTGTTTTTTGAGGATTTCTGTTTACACAGGTTTTTGGGCTAAATTGGAGCATAAATGGACAAGGTTTGTGACCGTGGACAACATGATGAAAGATGAAGGCCAGAAGCCCCAAGAAGATGGTAGGCCGGCCGGCCGGCTGGCCAACGACATTCCAAGCCCTGTTCGTGCTCATCTTTGGTAAACCGACCTCCAAGAATATTTGAAAGGCAAGTGCTTCAAGATAAGGTCAAGAAACTTTGAGGTCAAGGCAAATCAATTAGAGAATTTGGAAGGTTATCACTTCCCATTCTTATCTCAAAGATATCCTGAAGCAAACGACGTCCAAAGGCCCACATGCATAGGTGGAACAACTACTGAAGCTTCCAGAAGACTTGGAGGGAAAGATGAGGATGAGGCGGCCAGGAAAGAGGCCAGCCCAGCCGGCCTAGGCCCTCCTGGCGCTGCCTCGCCCTCCCCTTCGACCTAGGGTTTCCTCAGGGTATAAATAGCCCCTGTGTCCTATGCCACGCATAATTCATCCATCATTCGACGCCGAGGAGCATAGGAGCTAGAGGGACACCTTTCGGAGAGCTGAGGGTCGTGCTAGTTGTTTAGGGTTCTTCCCTAGCCGACGTGGGAACCTGCGAGGAAGACCACGTCGGAGTTCTGGAGCTAGGATCATCAAGATCAAGGTAGGATACCAGTGGTGATCTTGTGATGTACTATCCTTCATGGTGAAGTTATATGTGTTTCCGAATCTATAGCGATCAAGTGCCTCTTTCTATAATTTCGTTCTATCTTGGTTTTGCTTCTCCAATCTATTCTCAAGATAGATTGGTTGGGGTGTTCTTGTAGCCATGGTGACTAGAGGTTCATACCGGATCTACCAAGTGGTTCGACAAGTTCACTTGTGAACGTGCCCTTAAGTTACCCACACCGATTGGGAGCATCGTGACAGGGTGCGATCCTGTGTACGGTGGGGCTTTCAGGAGTTTGACCGGAGGTCATGATTTAAAGATGCTTTTTATTGAGATTCACATCTATCTTACTTCACTCTATTTGGCTCGGAGCTACAACATATGCATGATCTAGGCGATCTAGATTGGTTATCTCTAACTTTCTCTTGCTATCTCCGGTGTTTGGTTTTAGTAGATTAGATCCGTTTTACAATCCCTCTTCAAGATCAAAGGATTTCTATGCTAGTTAGATTGTTTTTTATATCTTTAGTTCCTCGGATTGATAAACCTTCGGGGAGTACTCTAAGGGAAAAGCTACAACTGATCCGTGCGCTTGCGGTTCACGATTGACGCGTCTAAGGGCCGTCAACAAGCTTTTTTGGCATCGTTGCTGGGGAACTATCGATTAAGATCCGATTTGACTAGCATTCATAAATATTTCTTTTTCTTGATTTTCTTTTGATTTCTCTCTTTTTAGATCTCTTATTTTCTCTTTTACAAAAATAGATCTAATCCACAAAAATCAATCTAATCTAGTTTTGTTTTATTTTTTATTTCATTCTATCTTTTTCTTTTGGATCTTGTATATATTTTTCACTAACCCTAACAGGAGATGGATGGCTACCTCTCCAACAAACCGAAAAATTTTGTGGATGATCTAGAAAAATTTTACAGGCGAAGGAGATGCGAAGCACAAGCTAAGAAGCTGGAATTAGTAGATCCGAAAGGCAAGACCGGAAGTTCATCGTCTACACCTCAAGAAATTCCACCACCAAGTCCAAGGAAGCCGCCACTGCAATCCGAGATGGCGGAACGTATGATCGGAGAGCTATGCATCCTGGACATCAAGGATTTGCCTATCCAAGACCTCAATGATGTTGGAGGACCGTTCGAGATCAAGACTTCAACCATCCGTATGGTGCAAAGCTCGCCCTTCACCGGAAAAGAAGATGCCAACCTTCACCTTCAAGCATTCATCCAACTATGCCGCACCTTCGACATGCAAGGAGTAACTCAAGATCAAGTGAGAGCGAGGCTCTTTCCGTTCTCTCTACTTGGGAGAGCTCTTCAATGGTTTCATTCTCTACCGGCGCAAACGGTGCAAAATTAGGATACCTTGATGAAAGCTTTCATGACGGAGTTCTACTCGCCGGGCAAGACTCAGATTTTGCGCAACAAGATTGCTACCTTCGCGCAAACCCTGACGGAGACTATTGCGGAAGCCTATGAGTGCTTCAACAACTACATTCGAGCCGTGCCACATCACAAGTTTCCAAAGGAGAATATAGTCCAGAAGTTCTACCCCGACTCAAGCTCTCAAGCTATTCAAGAAGGTGGTGGACAATGATGCATGGGCATCATCGGGACGGCTGCACCCTACACCATCTGCGGGCGTTGCTAAAAGTGTTTTGCAGGTGGAGCGTGAAGATTTACTAGAAGGGAAGATTGATTCGCTCATGAGAAGGTTGGAGAAGATGGAGGTGGACAAGAAGGAAGCCCATGCTATTGATTTGAAGGCAGCCAAAGCAAGGTCCACATGTGAAGATTGTGGAGAGTACGGCCATGTCCAGAAGAATTGTCCGGAGAAGGCTAAGGTGCTCAAGTACATGAGGAAGGGGGATTTGTTCCCTCCATCCAACTTCTGCTACGGGCAAGGTAGACCACAATTTAATGCAAGCTCATCCATTCAAAACTCGGTGCCTCTTTGTATACAATTGAAGGAGTTCATGGAGGACAAGGCAAGATCAACAAGGACAACGTCACCAAGTTTAAGGCTATGGACAAGATATTGGAGAACATTGATGGCAAGGTGACGGAGGTCGGAAGCTCTAACCATCAAGTGCTCAACATGATGAAGATGCTAGAGACACAAGTGACCCAGCTAGTCGGACGCCTACCTAGTAATGAACAAAGATTACCGGGGCAACCTCAAAATCCAGAGATGGCAAAAGCAATTCAAACTTGCTCAGGGAAGGAGACCAAAGATCCCGAACACCCGGCCGGAGCAAGGAAGCCTAAGTCAAGTGTTGAAGCCGAGATGACATCAAAAGAGAAGGCACCTACTCCCACACCGAAAATAGTCACCCAAGAGCCTGAGTTTGAGATGATCGATGAAGATACTAAGATTCTTCCTCCGAAGCCACGTTACCACAAAGCTAAATTGATGAGCATTTTGAAAAATTTGTTGAAGAGGTTCGCAGGTTGAACATCAACATGCCGCTCTTGGACGCTCTACAAGTTCCAACATACTCTCGCTACTTCAAAGACATACTTGCAAACAAGCGCGAGATGCCGCCACCGAGCACCATCAAGATGACCGAAGAATGCAGCGCGGCTAACGCCGATCAAGCTCCCGAGAAGAAGAGGGTCCCGGGATGTCCAATCATCCCGTGTTCCATCGGATCATACATGTTCGAGAGGGCATTGTGTGACCTTGGCGCAAGTGTGAGTGTTATGCCGAAGGCCGTGTATGAGAAGCTACGCTTACCGGAGCCGGAACCCACCGCCATGTGCCTAGAGTTAGCGGACAACTCCGTTTGCTATCCTATGGGCATTGCCGAAGACATACCTGTGAAGATTGGAGAACACCTAGTCCCCGTTGACTTTGTGATTCTTGATATGGGAGAAGGGACAAAGTCGCCACTCATCCTTGGGAGGCCATTCCTCAAGACCGCAAGGGCGAACATCGACGTTGGCAAGGGGGAGATCAAGTTCGACATCAATGGCACCATGAGCGAGTTCAAGTTTCATCCACGCCTTGAGGTATGCAATATGATCAATGTTAAATATATTCCACCTCACCGACGTGACACCAAGGAGGAGCTGAAGAAGAAGGAAGCGAAGGAGAACAAAGAAGATGTTGCATCCGTCAAGACAAAAGCTCAACGCCCGCTTGTGAAGACCAAAAAGATGACTAAGCCGAAGAATAATCCTGCACCCAAGCCAAGGATCATGCAGAAGTGGGTACCCAAGACTGCAACGCCACCACCGAGCGTTGGTCCAAAGTGAAGAAAGGAAGAAGTCTAGCTATAGACTATAAACGAAGCACTTTGCGGGAGGCAACCCGTTCGTCGAGTCAAGAATAAGCTGCCGAGAGGACAACGCGTTCGTCGAGTCGAGAATAAAGCTACTGGGAGGACAACCCTGAAGACATTTGAGTGAGTCATGAATTTTGCCACGCAATACTTGTTAAACATTTGTTATATTGGTCGTTCGGTCGGACATTTAATTTAGAGTTGCTCGGTCATTTTGATTTTATTTCTTATCCTAAATCAATGACTTGAGCCTTCCCATGATTTATCTTGAGAAACCCAAAACCAAATTCCCACACCCATTTTGACGACCGTCCTTTCCATGACGGCCGGACCAAGTTGATCATTGCAAAGACACGAGTAGAGCCAAGCATTGTTCTTAATTCTTTAAATTCTTTGACGCATGCTAGGCCCACGCAACCTTAGTAGTTTTCAGTTTTGTTTCCCTAGGACTAGGATTTTTCTAAGCTCCATTTATTTTATTTATTTCAAAATATCTCTCTCATTTGACCAAAATTTTGAACCTAAACCCATGACCCACGGTTGAACTCGGGAAAGTTCGCTATCAATTCATGAAAGTGAGCAATACCGGTGCAATCAAAATAAGCGTAGTCAGAAAATATTTCTCGACTTACAAGTGTTTACGATGCCCAAATTCCTCTCTAATTATTTATTCAAACTCATTGCTTGCTTTGAGTTGGTTCTATTTGTCAAGATTAGAGGAGGACTTAAGCATCTAAACACACTTTGGAAGGGTTTATGATCATGGTCACTACTAATGACCAAGATTGAATTCACGGGAAGAATTTTTGTGCTCTCCACCTACCACCACATGCAAGAGGTGGCAGCCATGCATGGTGGTACACTCATTTTTGCAGGATCGAAAGCAACATTTGGAGTGGAGTTGAAGCGAAGGACAAAAGCATGAATCAAGGTGGAGAAAACAATGTGCAAGTTGAAAACTTTTCCAAAGAATGAGTGGTTCACAACATTTAGGCGGTGCAAAGCAAGTGGAGCAGCTGGACAATGATCAACATTCATCTCAGGAGAACGTGGGAACAAGGACACGTGAAGGAGGCCAGGGAGGACCCTAGGTCGGCTGGCCCCAAGCACCCTAGGCCGGCCGGCCTGGTGCCTTCTTAAGGGCCCTGGTGCCCCCCTTTCATAGGTAAGTAGCTCATACAATTCTTAGTTCTTGTTTCTCAGTTCTTCCACCTTGAACACCAGCAAGAGCTCTGAAAATTTCATGAATCAAAATCAGCCCCAAAAATCTCCAAAAATTCACTACAATTCCTAGTTTGCTCTCCTCTTCGATATATTGTTTTTCCACCGGCGAGAAACCCCTGGTGTGTTCGTTTTTGTGTTTGTGCAGCAAGGCACCATGAGGAGGAGCGTCATGAACTTCATCACTGGAAAGAGGACAAGGTTATCGGCGTCCGACGTGCCATCGGCGAGCTCTTTGTGGAGGCACTCGTTTGCCGAGTTACCGCAAAGCATGGAGGAAGACAACCCCGCATCAAGGAGCGACATGCTGCTCCTTGGTGGGATGCAAGATGTAACACCCTAAAAATTTCTTTTTCCAATATATTAATTAACTTGCTAGCTAATGTGTGTGCATTCACAAAATTAAGAAAAATATAAAACCTTTTTGGAAATAAAATCAATTTTAAGGTATAGTAACATTTCATGTGCATTTCATGCTGATGCATTATTTTTATGTATGAGTGTTTTGTGTGCTAAACCATGAGTCCAAACTCAGACCCAAACTCTTTTCTTCTTTTTTCTCTTGGACCCAACCCAGACCCAAACCCTTTCATCGGCCCAACCAGCCTGGCCCCATCTCTCCCCCCTCTTTCTTTTCTCCCTGGGCCCAACCCAACTCTCTCCTCCTTTCTTCTCCTTGGGCCCAACCCAGGCCAGTCCCCTCCTCTTTCCCCTCACGCAAAAGACCCAGGAGCCGCGCCCTCCTCCCTTTTCCCGTTGCCCCCTTGTCTCTCTGTCTTGCGCCGTCGCTAGAAACAAAAGGTCATGCCCCATCCTTCGTCCCCTCCCTGCATCGCGACTGATAGGACCATAGGCCGAATCGGCCCTTCCACCTGGCGAACAGCCATGCCCCCTTCGCCCCTCTCTGACTCAGTGACTCACGCTCCCTTCCCCTTAACTCTCCCCAACAGAAATGCCCCCACTCACCCCGGCTTTAATTCTCCGTTTACGAACATTCACACAATGAGCCAGGAGCTCGATCGATGTCCACCTTGCAATTCCTGGCTGGCAGAACCCCTTTGTCTTATAAAAACCTTCCAGATCCCTCGCAGTACACCTCTTTAGCCTTTCCAATCCCCAAGTTCCTGCAGTCGTGCCTCCGTTCACAGGGAATTCGTCGCTGGAGCTCGTTCTGGTAAAGACCGTCGCCGCCTTGCTTTACCTCTGTCCAAGCCAATCCTTCACCCTCCTCCTCTCTATCTCTGGCATAGGTACACCATGACCTCACCCCGACGACCAGAACCAAGAAACAGAAGCCGCAGCCCCGTCATCCACGAGCGCGTGCAAGTCCGGCCACCCCTTGCCGTTGCCCACCAACTCCGGTTCATAATCGATGTTGCTGACCCCTTGAATGAGTTTGTACCGCTGTCCGCTTTCCCCTGGGCCAAACCGCGCAAGAAACCGAGCTTCGTAGCTCCGAGGCCCCCTTCTCCGGCGAGCTCTGCTCGCAGGATTCATCGCCGCCACCGTGAGGACGGGCTTCGGTGCCTAGGCACGGTGTCGTCCTCCCTGTTGCCGATCAGAACCAAGCAGAAGCCCCCCGCACCGTTTGATCTCCTCCCAACGACCAGGATTAGATTGAAACTTACCCCTTCGACCTTTATGTTAAAGAGTCCCTACAAAATCTGCAAATCAACCCGCCATCCATCCTGCAGTTCAGTAAAACTTTCTTGCTACCCCCTGCAATCTATAGTTAAATATGTTTAGGTCCTCGATTTTCGTAGGATAGCCCTTGCATCTTGTTTTTAGCGTAGTTTGATCACCGTAGATCCGATTAGAGTGATTCTCGCGTTCATGTGTTCGCAGAAATGTGTAGATTAGTTTTAGAACCTTTTTGCTTCTATTTTTATTGTATGGTGTACTATTCTAATAGAAATACTTTTGTTTGCATGTATTGGCTTGTGATGGATGTATGTGTGGTGATGGAATGCATGTATAGATTGCGAGCAGTACGAGGCCGGATTTGATCAAGACTTTGAAGACCAAGATCTGCAGCAATACTTTGTGGAAGGCAAGTATAACATGATTCATCCTTGATACCTATTCACCTTATAATCACTTTATTCATTCATGCATGTGTCCAATTTTGTTAAACCCAAAGGATGACTAGACTTATTTATCCTATATTCCTTGTTTACCTTGGGTTTTGCATATGGGTAGATATGTTAGTTGTGCTATGCTTGCCAACCACTAATGTACGTTATAAAATGTTGATCCTAACTAATGGTATACTTGAAACCTTATTAAAATATGCTTTTTAGCAACTTGGTTTAGGGAGCTTGAGCATGTGTTTGGATTGCTCTAAGCGTCTCTTCATAAGGTCCCGTTCTTAAAGCGGCAACCCATGAAAACCGTACAACCACAGGAATCACATGGCTCTGGTCTTGACTAAGTAAACCGTACGGCTCTAGCTTGTCTAGTGGTTGCCAAAAGGCGCAAGTGGGGCTGCTAGGTTTAAGTGTGGACCTCAGTCAGTCTTGTTGGGGTTTGTGTGATGGATTTGTGTGATGTTTTGGCTGGAGCCTGGAGGGGTCCATGCGCCTGTCAGGAAACCATAGCGGCCACTAGCTTGTTAGGGTGTCTTTTGAAAGGTCTCGTAGTGATACTCTGTGCTCGTTTTGGGAGTGCATTGCCTATGCCAAAGGGGTGTCGCGATCGGTGGTGAAAGTGTACAACCTCTGCAGAGTGTAAAACTGTTGTAACAGTCGTGCTCACGGTCAAGAGCGGCCTGGATCCTTTTTGAGCGGTTCCTTATTTTCTGGATAAATGGTTTTATATGATGTTGTTCATTCGTAATACTTCACATGCTTTCATAATGTGGGTTACAACCGGGGCTATCATATAATTGTAGTAATTCAGGTTAATTTTAAAATCAATCAACTAAAAATGCTAACCGCAGTTTAAACATTGTCTAGCCTTTTGAGCCTCATTTAATCATGTTATGCTTGCTAAGTAAGATAGATTACTGTTGACACCAGCGGTGGCAAACAGAAAGTCCGCAAGCGCACGGCTGTCGTAGTAGCTTTCACCCGTGAGTAAACCAGGTATCGAATCCACGGGGAACGTAAAGGGCTGTCTAATCACTAAAGTTGATCGGATCGATCGAGTGTATATAAAGGCTGGGTAGAGATGATAACTTAGCACTAAGGCTATGAATATAGCGAAGGGAGTTCTCCTATGCTTGCTTTGGGCACCGGGGTATCCTAGACCTCTAGGAAATTGCCGGCAAACAGCTCTACGCGCGTACCCGAACGTGGAGGATTACAAAGGACGGACAGGGCTGTCACCACCTCCACCTACCTCTTCTAATCCGTGGGGCTACGAGACAAACGAGGGCAGATATACACCTAAGCACCACGCCTAAGATAATATCAGTTATCCTAACCTTGATCAGAGATTAGAATACTTTACGAATAAAGCAACGAACCCACAAGCACAATAGAGAACTCAGCTTTCTATAACTCAGACTTAAGTACTAGTTGAATCCCTGATACTTACTGAGTAGCTTGCATCCGTCGAGGTACAGGTGGAGGGTCGCCGACACGCCGGGACTCCTCCAGACTCTCCCTATTTCTATTCTAGATATGAGGAGGGCTTCGCCTTGGATCTTCACTCCAGCTCAATGATGCTGAGCCCTGCCCCGAGTCCAGGTATTTATAGCTTGGAGAGGCGGTTTAGAGTCGGTGTGCGGCAGTTGAGACAATTTGGAGGTGGGCCCTGGTCGGCCGACCTAAGGGGGTCGGCCGACCGTGGGATTCACCGACTCTGGTGATGCACGGCACGGATGGCTTCCTGGAGGCGATTGACAGTTGTGGGTCAAGGCGGTGCCATTTTGGGCGCGCGGCCAGGTCGGCCGACTTGGCCAAGTCAGCCGACCCAAGGCTGTGGCCCCTTGGCTCCCCACTCTGCCGGGGATACTTCCATGTGGCCCCCATGGTCGGTTCTCGGTGGGTATTCGCGCAGATTTGTACGTTAAGTCATGGATGTGGGCCCATGGATCTATGTGCTTGCCATGTGGCCTAATCCCATCTCTTCATTTCCACCGACTTGATCTCAACGTCTCTGATCATCCCCGAGTGTGCTTCTGTCAATGGGCCAAAGTTGGACCTCATTGGGCCTGGGTCCAGGTCGGCCGACCTAGTGGGGTCGGGCGACCTGACCCTGGGCCCACTTTGATCCATTTTCTTCCATTTTGTTCCTGAATACAATATTGCCCTGAAACTAGTGGAATTTGTTAGTAAATAACCCTATGTCTATTTGTTTTATCATTCTTTTGTATCCATGTTGGCGATAAGATTTTATCATTAAGAGTCACCAACAAGCTCCCCCATACTTATCCTTTACTCGTCCTCGAGTAAAGTCTAAGATTCATCACAGAAATTATAAATGAACATATAAGTTATTCCCAAACATTTAGACTTAGTGGATTTATAAAGAGTGGCTAACATGTTTTCTTGGGTTATTGCAGAAAGAAACAGCCTCCTTTATGAAATGATACACCTTACCGTCAAGTACTTGGGTTTTCAGGATTTTGCAGAGAAAACCAATGCTTTGCTCCTCAAAGAGTTTCTCTCTGGATATTCATGGTGGTTGGACAACACTCATACTCTCCTAAATGAAACTTTGTATGTGGAGCTCTCAAGATACATACCTTATGTCACTTGTGTTGTCATTCCAAGAGTTGGATCCAAGCCAGAGACAAGTCATGTAATCAAGTCAAGATGTGCAAGTGTATGATATAAAGTGGAATCATAATGGTACTCCTTTGTATTGGCTTTCTTTTTCTTTTTTTTGGATATGGGCTATTTCACTTTTCTCTTTTTTTTCCACTCAATGCTTTTTGTAGCATGAGTTTTTTTCTCATTTTTTTCCTATGCATATAGCCCATATCTTCTTTTCATCTTGATTTTTGGGAAGAATGCCATTTTAGGAGTGTTTATTCATGAGTATGACATAAAGGCATGTTTTTCTTTACCCTCAGTGTAAGGGTTTAGCATTTTTATGGTGGAGTGTACGTGATCTTGACTTTAAAATCATGAAGTATCCCTAACAAGGGTCACAAACCTTGAAACAACTCAAAGCTTAAAAGATATGCCTGATTATAAATGTAAGTGGTTGTCTCTCAAACCCATAAGGAGCATAGCAAGGTTAAAAGTTTTAAAACTTTTCATAAATTCCAAGTACCTGAATAAGTAAGAGCATCCTTCATATTAAAGCCATATCTCAAAATGCAATAACTTAGATGACATGGGTTCCTAAATGAAGATATCCACAAGCCAAAAGGTATAGGGAATAAAGTATATGTAAGTCAATAAATTTCCATGTGATGGAGAAGTTGGAAGGGTTAAATTTTAGTTAAGTGCTGAATTCCATGATCTAGTTCTGCAGAGATTCAACTGAAACAGGGTTTAGGATGATCAAACCAGCGTGCAGGAAGAAGCGAGGGCCAGGTGGGACCCAGGCCAGGTCGGGCGACCTGGTGGGGTCGGGCGACCTGGGGGTGACCTCTCTGGTTCAGCTCTTTTGCGTGCTGCTCTGTTTCACATTGGATCACTCTGTTTTCCATTGCAAGTCTCCCCCACACTTATACCTTTTATTCAAAGACAAGTGGAAACAAAAGACACAATCCTAATACACTAAACATTTTATTTTATTCATCATAGCATAGGCACATTACACAATAATGAAATAAAGGAATGAAATAAATGAAGGAAATAAAACTAATGTGCCTATCCTATTCTAAAGCCTAGGGTGCCTAAGGTGCATTGTAGAGGTTTTCATTCCCTATGGCTTTAGCAAAGCGCTTGATCTTCACGACTGTTGATCTATGCAACATATCAAAGTCGTCTTGAAGGTTCAAGCGCTCAAGTCACTCTTCAGCGAACCTCTTCTCCAACTTAGCATAGTCGCGACCGAGTTGATTAATCAACTCTAGCAACTCTGCGTTGGAGGGAGCCAGGGGGCCTTTTCATCATCACTTTCATAATGACCCCCAGGACTGTGAATTGGAGGAGACTTGATATGCCTCTTGATCTTACCGGCGGGTGAAAACTCCACCGACTCCTCCAACTCCTTCCTCTCCTCAGGTGTGAGGGGAGGGAACAGCCCCTTTCCGTAGCCGCCTGCAGGTTTCCTTTCCCCGAAGACCCGGAAACGCGGCTCCGGAGTGCTAGCGGGAGAATAGATGGACACGTCAGACGTATAGTGATACGCCACGACGTCCTCCCACTTGTTCCTGACTACTTCCTTCAGCTTCTCCCCTGGTTGAAGCGTGGGGAGTCCATTCCCCTTGGTAGGAGTGGCCGTCGGCGTCTTCTTCGGAGTGAGTTGCCCCGTCGTCGGCCTTCTATACGGGCTTGACGCCGGTGCATCACGCCTCTGGGACCTTCTTGGACGCGCCACCGAGCGGGACGCCGAGGGGCCACCAGGGCCGGTCGCACGACCTAAGGCATTGGCCGACCCCCTGGTGCGGCCTCTCGCGTCCTCCTCAGGCAGGAGGCTGGCCAGTGGGGATACTACCATGGCCATGGCTTGCTCTAGGTTAATTGGCACCAGTTGATTCGCCAGAGTGGGCTCTCCTTCTAGATCGAAGGTAGATAAGGATTTGGGGTGGCTCTTTCCGGCCATCTTTGGGGGTTTTGAAGATGTGGCTCGATGATTTCAGAATGTGGGCGAGAAAGAACTCAGATGAGAGGGGAGAAGAGGATGGGCGGAAATTTAAAGAAGGAACAACCCTCTTCTCGGATAAATAAGAGGTTGAATCATTCATCCACCTCGAAACGGCTTCAGAGACGTTGGAGTGGAACATTTGCAGAGGATAGGGCTGATCGGGCTCAGTGGCCAATCGGCCGACCTGGCCTTGAGCCCGGTCGCTCTCTCTTTTTTTTGCGCACTACGTGACAGGTCCATTATACCCTAAAGTGTGTGCAAAGGTATTCTAGGGGTTAAGGACTTTAGCGTAAGGCAAAATTATAGATGGGAATTATCCATGATCAAATTGATCACATCAAATTCCTCTTCTACTTTATCTAGTTCAAGGAAAACTTTTAAATGTTGATCATTTACCTTCAAGAGGTTACCTTCATCATCTTGGAGTGTGATTGCCCCGTGCGACGAAGGCTCCACCACAGCAAACGGTCCTTCCCATTTGCTTCGAAGTTTTCCATGCCCAAAGAGCTTCACCCTGGAATTAAAGAGTAATACCTTATCCCCGGGGTGGAACTCCTTCACCTTGATCCTCTTGTCGTGCCATCTCTTGGTTCTTTCCTTGTAGATTCTAGCACTGTGGTACGCTTTGTCTCTCCACTCTTCTAGCTCTGATAATTGCATTCCTCTCATCTGTTGGGCTGCTGGAAGATCCATGTTCCATTTTCTTATTGCCCAGTGTACCCGATGCTCTAGCTCAACCGGTAAATGGCAAGTCTTGCCGTAAACCAGTTGATACGGAGACATCCTGATCGGCGTTTTGTATGCCGTCCGGTAAGCCCATAGAGCGTCTGGTAGCTTGCTCTTCCATCCTTTTCCCATTTCTGTCATGGTCTTCTGCAGAATGTTATTGATCTGCTTGTTTGAAGTTTCTGCTTGACCGCTTGTCTGGGGGTGGTACGGTGTAGCTATGTTGTGCTTTACCCCCAGTTCTGCCAGAAACTTTCGAAAGGTCTTGTCGATGAAATGTGACCCTCCATCACTGATTACCATCCTGAGGGTTCCAAAACGTGGAAAGATGATCTCATGGAACATCTTTCACTCGTGTTTGGAGTTAGCGGCTCGACATGGCATTGCTTCAACCTACTTCGAGATGTAGTCCACTGCCACCAGGATGGACTTACTGTCATAGGATTTGAAAAAGAGCTCCATGAAGTCAATGCCCCACAAATCAAACAACTCAACTTGTAAGTTGTTTGTGAGTGGCATTGCATCTCTTGCTGTGATCCCTCCGTGTTTCTAGCATTGCTGGCATCGTCGAATGAATTCCTTTGTATCCTCATACATTATGGGCCAGTAGAATCCACTCTGCCAGATCTTCGACCTTGTCCTAAACGCCCCCTAGTGACCTCCATATGAGGCTACATGGCACTGCTCGATGATCTTTCTTGCCTCATTGTTGGTACACATTGCCTGAGCATGCCATCTGAACATACCCTGTACAGGTATGGTTCATCCCATAGATAGAGTCTACTCTCGTAGATAAGCCTTCTCTTGTTCTCCCCTAGCGGTACATATCCTGCAACCATAAAGTTCACAATATTTGCATACCAGGTGTCAGAGGCAGTCACCTTGAGTAGGGTGTCATCGTGCAAGAAGCCATTTATCGATAGATCCTGCATGTCAGTAAACTGCATACGCGACAAATGATCTGCTACTGAACTCTCTACTCCCTTTTTATCTTTAATTTCCAAGTCAAATTCTTGGAGTAAGAGAATCCAGTGGATAAGGCGGGGTTTAGCATCTTTCTTGGTAAGCAGATATTTTAAGGCAGCATGATCGGTGTAGACAATCACCTTAGCTCCTACCAAGTAAGATCTAAACTTGTCTATAGCAAAAACTACTGCCAAGAGCTCTTTTTCAGTGGTAGTATAGTTAAGTTGAGCTCCTGTCAAAGTTTTACTAGCATACGAGATAGCATGATGGTTCTTATTTTTGGTTTGCCCGAGGACAGCACCAACAGCATAATCATTAGCATCACACATAATCTCGAAAGGTAGCGTCCAGTCAGGGAGTTGAATGACTAGTGCTGAGATGAGAGCGTTCTTTAGGATAGTAAAGGCATGCAAACACTGATCATCGAAGTCAAAGGGTACATCCTTGGCTAATAGGTTAGTGAGGGGCCTGGCTATCTGAGAGAAGTCTTTAATGAAATGCCGGTAAAACCCAGCATGTCCTAGGAAGCTACAGATCCCCTTGACATTGGTAGGAGGTGGAAGCCTTTCTATGACTTCAATTTTCGCTCTATCCATCTCTATCCCTCTTTCGGACACTAGGTGTCCTAATACTATACCCTCTCGAACCATGAAATGGCACTTTTCCCAGTTTAGCACCAGGTCCTTGTCGTGGCATCTTTGTAGCACCTTATCTAGGTTCTGTAGACAATGATCGAAAGTCTTTCCATAGACAAAAAAATCATCCATGAAAACTTCCATGATCTCCTCTATCATGTCTGAGAAAATAGACATCATGCACCTTTGGAACGATGCTGGCGACCCAAATGACATCCGGTGGTATGCATACGTTCCGTAAGGGCAAGTGAAGGTGGTCTTTTCTTGATCATCGAGGTGGATGGGAATCTGATGATAGCCTGAATACTCGTCAAGGAAACAGAAGAAGGAGTGGTTCGCGAGTCTCTCCAACATCTCATCAATGAAGAAGAGCGGGAAGTGATCCTTCTTTGTCGCCTTGTTGAGTCGGCGGTAATCAATGCACATCCGCCACCCAGTAATGGTACACTGAGGAATCAGCTCGTTTTTTCTCGTTACTTACGACGGTCATACCTCCCTTCTTGGGTACTACTTGGACAGGGCTGACCCATTCACTATGAGGGATGGGATAGATAATCCCGACGTGCAGAAGTTTTAAGACCTCTTTCTTTATGACTTCCCTCATCCTACGTTGAGGCTCCCTAGATGGTGTGGAAGATGGGTCTATGGGAATGCGATGAGTACAGAGCACAGGGCTTACTCCCTTTAAGTCTTTGAGGGAGTACCCGAACACCGAGCGGTGTTTCTCGAGCACCTTCACGAGTCTATCACTCTCATCCTACGATAGCTTGTCACTAATGATAACAGGGTATCCCTGTCCTCATTTAGGAAGACATAGCGAAGGCCAGTGGGCAAGGGTTTTAGCTCTACGTGTGACTTAGGTGGCTCCTCACTTTCAAGTGGCTCAGATGCGTCATCCTTTTCCTCGATAAAGTCGTGAACATGCTTTTCGAGGAATGACTCAAATGGGTCACTAGGTTGAAGGGATTTCACTTCCTCAGCTGGGTTAGGCTCTATCATAGGTTCAACTATAGAATTCTTGACCCTTGCTAAAGGAATGGTGAGAAGATTTCTTCCTACTTTGGCTAGGAGATTTCATTCTGAGGTTACATCCTGTAGGAGGCCCTCAATAGGATGTCCTATCATGAGGTCAAAATCTGATGTCTCAAAGACGTAAAAGTCCAGAGCCATCTCAATCCTGTTGTGCTTGAGGAAAAAGTCTCGTGCTGAGCCGAGACTCTCGAGAATACAGCCTGAGGGTGTTCTAAGGAGTTTTGATGTTGGGGCCAGCTTCTTACAACGTCCAAGGGTATACGCGAAGGAACTGGACATGATATTAGCCCCAGCGGTCGGGTTATAAAGGATGTCTACGGCCACCTTGCTCACAAAATCTCGAATGGTCTGTGAAGGTGAGTCAATCCGAATGACTTCGAAAGAAAACTTAGCCTCATTTGACCATTCTGTGTTTAGGATTGAAATAAGTTCCCCTATGGTTTCTTTCAGGAATTCTGTCTCCATATAAATCGAGGGGGTCTCTACCATAGGCTTTTTCTGTGTTGTGTAGTTCGAGGTATTCCCAAAGTCTTCAAAGATGTCTTCCTCGAAATCAAAGGGTAATCCGAGAGGTTGAGTTTCCTCTTCCTCAACGGATGGGGTCTCAGGAGCTGGACTGGGCAAGTCTACGGGTTCTGCTTGGGGATCTTCTTGCACAGTTTCATTCGTGTCAGCAGGAGAGTTTTCTCGGATAGCTGCTAGGACTTCTTTTGCTCTAGCCGGGGTTATGTGTAGGAATGATCCTCCGGCTGCTATGTCTATGTACTGGGCATCTTCACTATTCAACCCAGACCAGAAATGCTGCATGAGCATATAGTCTGGGAAGCCTAGATCTGTTCTGGTTAGACACGAGTCCTGGAACCGGTCCCATGCTTTCACGATCGTTTCCTTCTCTCTTTGTTGGAAGTTAATGATCTCCTTTTGAAGTGCACAGATCCGGTGAATGAGGAAGTATTCAAGACAAAACTTGTTCCGTAACTTTTCCCATTCACCATTCGTTAGCCCAACGGTATGATCATACCACTTCCTTGCTCTCTCTTTGAGAGAGAACGGAAAGAGCTTCCATCTTATTGTTGCCTGACTCATGCCAGATATAACCCGACACGAATAGAGCAACTCAAATTCGTGCAAGTGACGGTATGGGTTTTCACCATCACTTCCCGAGAAGGATATGTCCTGGACCATAGCTATGAAGGCAGGGCGAAGTTCATAGCTATTAGTTAAAATAGGATTTAACGAGGGGTGCGGCTCCAATAATTCGCCCTTTGGAGCAGAGAACTCATGGATTTAGGTTGAAAACAAAAATAAAAGAAAAATAAAAGATAAACGGGCAACCGTAGTTCTTAGACAACAGCTATCGTTCCCCGGCAACGGCGCCAGAAAGCTTGTTGACACCAGCGATGGCAAACAGAAAGTCCGCAAGCGCACTGCTGTCAAAGTAGCTTTCACCCGTGAGTAAACCAGGTATCGAATCCACAGGGAACGTAAAGGGCTGTCTAATCACTAAACTTGACCAGATCGATCGAGTGTATATAAAGGCTGGGTAGAGAGGATAACTTAGCACTAAGGCTGTGAATATAGCGAAGGGAGTTCTCCTATGCTTGCTTTGGGCACCGGGGTATCCTAGACCTCTAGCAAATTGCCGGCAAACAGCTCTACGCCATACCCTAACGTGGAGGATTACAAAAGACGGACAGGGCTGTCACCACCTGTCGCCTACCTCTTCTAATCCGTGAGGCTACGAGGCAAACGAGGGTAGATATACACCTAAGCACCATGCCTAAGATAATATCAGCTATCCTAACCTTGATCAGAGATTAGAATACTTTACGAATAAAACAACAAACCCACAAGCACAATAGAGAACTCAGCTTTCTATAACTCAGACTTAAGTACTAGTTGAATCCCGGATACTTACTGAGTAGCTTGCATCCGTCGAGGTATAGGTGGAGGGTCGCCGACACGCCGGGACTCCTCCTGACTCTCTCTCACTCTCTCCCTATTTCTACTTTAGATATGAGGAGGGCTTCGCCTTGGATCTTCACTTCAGCTCGATGATGCTGAGCTCTGCCCCGAGTCCAGGTATTTATAGCTTGGAGAGGCGGTTTAGAGTCGGTGTGCGGCAGTTGAGACGGTTTGGAGGTAGGCCCAGGTCGACCGACCTAAGGGGGTTGGTCGACCGTGGGATTCACCGACTCTGGTGATGCACGGCACGGCTAGCTTTCTGGAGGCGGTTGACAGTTGTGGGTCAAGGCGGTGCCGTTTTGGGCGCCCGGCCAGGTCGGCCGACTTGGCCAAGTCGGCCAACCCAGGGCTGTGGCCCCTTGGCCCCACTCTGCCAAGGATACTTCCATGTGGCCCCCATGGTCGGTTCTCGGTGGGTATTCACGAAGATTTGTACGTTAAGTCAGGAATGTGGTCCCATGGATCCGTGTGCTTGCCATGTGGTCTAATCCCATTTCTTCATTTCCACCAACTTGATCTCAACGTCTCTGATCATCCCCGAGTGTACTTCTGTCACTGGGCCAAAGTTGGACCTCATTGGGCCTGGGTCCAGGTCGGCCGACCTAGTGGGGTCGGGTGACCTAGCCCTAGGCCCACTTTGATCCATTTTCTCCCATTTTGTTCCTGAATACAATATTGCACCAAAACTAGTGGAATTTGTTAGTAAATAACGCTATGTCTATTTGTTTTATCATTCTTTTGTATCCATGTTGGCGATAAGATTTTATCATTAAGAGTCGCCAACAATTACTTACACTTGCTTCATATCAGTAAAATACCGGATGGGTACTCAGATGAGCCGCCAGTTGATGCTTTCCCCGAGGAGTTCCTGGATTTCTAGGCTGTGTTCTCCCGCATTCAGAGTCCCTGTGGAGACGTCTTAGAGTTAGTTTGTTTCAGGCTTCCGCGACTTTGATAAACCCGTTAATAATGTAATCTCTGTGATGTAAGACTTGTTATGATTTATGTTATCGAGCACTATATTCCTTTCTTTGATATTTATTTCTGAGCTATATGTGTGTAAAGACTTCCTGGGTACACATATAGTAGCATTCGGATTTTCTTCGTAAATCCGGGTGTGACACAAAACCCAAGAAGTACCTCCATGCGGTTCACCGAACCTCGTAGGCGTACCGGCGCACCACCACCTCTTGCACCTCGACGTGCCACAAGATCAACCGCATCATCGCCATACAAGCCAAGAATTTCAGAACATGGGTTTGTCATCTTGTCGGAGGAAGAAGAAGCAAGGCTCAAGAATTTAAGAGGAAGGTTGAAAGCAAACGCAGATTTTGATGATGATGCACTACAAAGATTGGGATTCTATGGTGACATTTATGGGCTACTGGACAACCTCGGATGGAGGCAATTTTTTGATGGTGTTCCAGTGCACGTGCATGGAGAAATCGCCTTGGAGATAATGATGACCATGAGAGTAGTGACAAGAAAAGTTGATGAGCGAGAAATGTCATGCCTCGAATTTAGGTTGAAGGATGAAGAAAGGTCCATCACCTTTGAGGATATTGGAAATTTACTTGGTTTCAAGGGTGATGCACCGGAAAGAGCCGAAGTTGAAGAAGGAGGGATGGATAAATTTTGGAAGAAAATTGCCAGGGATGACAACCGCCAAAGGAAGAACATAAGCAATATCATAATTCAAATATTTCATTCTTGGATGAGGAAGAGAATCTTCGGAAGGATGAGACAGTCCAAAGTAACCGATACGGAGTTAAATTATTTATACGCCGCATTGGTGAAAAAGCAAGCAATTGATCCTACCTACATCATGATTGATAGGTGGGTATGTGAAGCAACATCCGGCTCTGTACATATTGGCTTGGGTTGTTATCTTACCATGATAGCAATTGCGTTGAACCCAAGATTGGAGACAAACTCGGCATTCTACATAAAGTGAAGCGACCTTGGAATTGAAGCTATGAGGCAAGGGAACTACATTGGAGGAGATGAGATGAAGCGCCCCTGCCTAAGCAGAGACTAAATGTGATACAAATTATCAGTCCCAGGAGGCTGATACACATTTATTCAACAGTTGGTACAGAAAACTCAAAGCCCACGAGGAAGCGGGCACCTGATACAAACTAAGACTGCTAAAAGGTAAACTACGGCGGTAAGCCAAAGGATGAACCAAACTGGTTCAACTAAGGGATCAGAGTTCTGCGACAGCGAAGCCATCTTGGGCGGGACCAAACTCCACAGGCAAGCTGGGTGCGGAAGCGACCACCTATTCAGCGTCCTCAACAAGGTCCGGGTCTTCTTCTGGATTTAACAACAACAAGGGTGAGTACAAAAGTACTCAACAAGTCCAACCACACCCACGGAGGGGTTAACACAGAATTATGCATACGATAAATCAAGGAATAAGGCTACGGTTTAAATTTGCAATAAAGCTAATTTTTCTCATGCAATGGTTTAACAAGGAACAACTTTAGCAGAGCAAGCTCTTTAAGACAAGACAATTTAGTGGGGGGGTTGATCCACAAAGGATCCATCTTTTAAGTGCTACCGGATTTCCCATCCGCCGTAGCTTTTGGCACAAAGCCGAACTCTTTCCAAAACACACACTCCAAACCCATCCCAAAACCTTAGTATTGTGACCAAGCCATAACTCGCCCATAACCGTGGGCACGGCTATTCGAATAGTTTAGGAAACTCTGCAGAGGTGTACACTTTCACCACAAGTAGGGTACCGCAACACGATCACCTTAGTGTCAGTGCGGATCCTATCGAAGTCATTACCCACCTTAGCCAAAACTGCCTAGCCATCACGAGAAAACACCAAGGGGTTTATGTCACTAAGACGGCAACCATGTCACTAAGACGGCACTTGGTTTTCCCGCTGCACACCTGCCTCCAGATAACTAACAGCACGGCTAGTGGGATTTAGACTAAGCCCTTGCACCATACAAGAGTCGAGTGGTTGTACGAGTAAAGTGGGTTAGGCAAGATGACACATCACTTCGGTTTTAAAACCGGACAAAATGGATATCTCCCAACATGCTTAACCACAAAGGTACAAGCCTCCTTAATGGCATTTCACAAAGTTATGCCCATCCATTTTATCCACACAGTTTTACTCTTTTTCAAACCCAAAACCCAAAACCAAACCAACTCACACAGTTGATCTTTTGATAAAACAAGTGTATAGTCATGGTTGAGTGAGGGTAACACATCCTAAGCATTCTAAACCTAAGCATTCTAAAAAGCGTTATCACTTAAACAGAGTAAATCATATTTAGTGATAACTGGGTGATCAAGGAGTGTCATATCAATCAAGGAGTGGCTAACCAACCGGGTTTTGAAACTAAAGCAATGCAATATCAAAGGCTTAATAGGTTGTGTTTATAAAACATGGGATAAACATGCATCAAAGGATGGGATTGGACTTGCCGTCAACAAAAGCTCCTGGGAGATCCTGCTCGGGGTACGGGTCCTCGGAGTCGGGCTCGCGGTACTCTCCTGCGTAGTCCTGCTCGCGGTACTGCTCCTCCTCGTTCACTCCGTCGTCTAGGGCACGATCAAACAAACATACAATAAGAAAACACCTTCCTTAACCGATGAGTTGGAAACAGGAAATAACAAAATAAAATAGGAAACGGAGTTATATTGGGATGATTTGTGTAAAGCTTGGCCAGAATGGTTATAAGATAGGCATGGTGAAGTTTGGTGGAAAACCGGAGTGATTTGGCGCATGAAATGACGAATTAGAGGAGGTTTAGGGCTTAAACGGGGGTTTTAGGACCTATTTGTGAAAGTTAAAAGGGGCTAAGGGCCTTTTTGTAAGGATCTTGTAAGGTGGGAGGACTCTTTATGGAAAAGGAGTTTTGGCAGGGGGTTATTCGGAAAAACGGCGCCCTTTTCCCTTTCCATCGCCGGCCGAACAGGGGAGACGGGGACGCCGGCGGTCCGGGCGGCGGCGCTCGCCGTTCCGGGCGTTCCCGGCCTCGCCGGCGGCCGGGGATGGGAGCTTGAGCAAGAGGGGGCCACGGGGAAACCACCCCCGTGCTTACCAGGGGCAGTGGAGGGGCGTAGCGGGCGGCTCCGCGTGAGGGCTGCG
>CM014276.1:18631554-18645172 GCA_004135705.1 Alloteropsis semialata
TGCCAAGGTGCGGGTGCGCGCGCGCGGGGAGGCGATGCGCGGTGGCGGCGGCAGCTCGGGTGGGGCTCGGGCCGAGCCGGGGAGAGGAGAAGGGAGCGGGGAGTTCGGGCGAAGGAGGAAGAAGGAGAAAGGAGTCGGGCGCGGGAGGAAGGAGAAGGAAGAAAAAAGAAAGGAGAAAAGAAAAGAAGAAAAAGAGGAAAAGGAAAAAAAAAAGAGAAAAGAAAAGAGAAAAAGGGAAAAGAAAAATAAGGAAAATTAGGAAAAGGATTTAGAAAATTAGGAAAAGGAGGAAAAAGGGAAAAGGGGCGACGGCGGGAATCGCGGCGCGTGAACGCACGCGCGACGGTCGGCCGACGCGCGGATCGAGAAAAAGGCGAGAACGGGGTTTAGGGTTTTAGATGATTTTCTGGAGACCGGACATCGGGATTTGGATCAAGGAGTTCAGGAGTTTGAGTTGGGATTTGGATTTTGATTTAGGAACAGAGGAACTCATCGATAAGGTTTTTGAAAACTCGTGATTTATGATTTTTTGATTTTCCGGGTCGTTACATGAGAAGAATGGTTTCAAAATTGCAAATACAAATATTTATCTCCCCGATGCAAGATTGAAATTATTTGCAAGAGGAAGAGTTGATTGGCATGACGAGAAGATTTTGGTCAAGGCTAAGAAGAATAAAAGAGGGAAGCATATTGGAGAGTCATCGGCACCGGTTTTAAGAAGAGGTGGGAGAGGAATTGCCACCGGCTAGCTCCTCTTATTGGACAACGGAATTTTAAAATGCACCAAGTGGACAAGGACCTCTGGAAGGATGGGGGCAACAATGGGGACATGCACCAGCTCAGGCATGGGGGTATGGAGCGCCGGTGCCACCACCGGTATATGCACCGCCGCCTACATATAGCAATTATGGCTACCCACCGCCGCCACATCAAGGAGTGTTCCCGGATCCAATCCTTTGGAGCTCAATTTGCACACCTACAACAACTGGAAAGAAGCACAAGAATGATTGAAGCCTACGCCGATAGAAACTTAGAGGACATTAATGCCATCCGGAGGCATACGGACCGACTAGAAGATAGAACCGTGGGAATTGCATATGAAATGGGACTTCTAGCATTGGCGCCGCCGGAACAATTTGAAGGAGGAGCCTTGCAAGTGTATGGTATAATGCAAGACATCCGCCAAGCCAAGAGGAGTGATCGACGAGAACCATGAATAAATTGCTCGCACGTGTGGTTTGAGTTTTCTCCTTTCTTTTATTTATTTTCAACGTGTGTGCAAGCTTGTGTATGCGTAGCAATTTTCTGTTTTTATTTATTTTCAGCATGTGTATTAGTGTGTCCTTTTGTTTATCATCACCATGATCACTATATATATCACCTATGCTTTTGTGACAAGATTATTAGTGATGATACAAAGTTTATGCCATGTTGAAATATGATGCTCGTTGCCACTTTGTCTATTTTTGCGCTTGGCTTATGCATGATTAGACTAATGCTCTCCCTAACACGATCTGAAATTTACCTAAATATCGGCTCAATCTTTTGTGGAGGTTATGGTAATTTTAGACCCATATTTATTATCCTTGCTCTCTCTTATAAACTTGTCAAGGGATGTTTAATTGCTGAATTTAATTGAGCTAGCCTTGTCATTAATACCTTTTGCAATTGCTCTACCTATCCAAAGCCTAAATGATATATCATGTTGAACCTTAGTGCAAGAATTATTTTCAAGTGAATTGATTCAGGACTTATCTTCTCTGGTACGAGACTAAGAAGCTGACCATTCCTTTTTGCGTACCTTCTCTTTGCTAGCCTATCTATCCATGCATTGTGAGTTTCTACACCGAAAACTTCACAAACTTCGCTGGATATCCACCCTAAACCCAGATTAACTTTTTGTGAAATACCTCCTTGACCACAACCCAATTTGAGTATGGATCATTATCTCGAGGAAAATCTGGAGAATTAAGAGCTTGATACAAGGAACATATATTTGGGAGGCATCAAAGAGTGCATAGAAGAAAAACTAGAAGAAACGGAGGTCCACAACAAGTGGACCGGCCGGCCTCAACACCATGAGCCGACCGGCCTACCCCCGATCCACCTCCAATGGCTTCAAAATTCGATGAGAATATACTCCCTGAAGATTCAAACCTTTTTCCAGAAGATTGAGATGGATAATTACTCTAGCATTAGCCACCACTTCTATGCTCGAGGACGAGCAATCGTTTAAGCATGGGGGCGAGGTGCTGAGTAAGTATTAATGTTGCTAGAAGTTCTAAGGAGCATAAAGAAAAAATAGAAGAAAAAATAATATGTGTTCAAAAAGGAAGAAAAGAAAAAAGTGTGAAAATAAATGCTCCTTAGTTCTTTTTACTTCATTAAATTCCATAGTGCCTTAAAGATTATTCCATATTCAAATATTCCAACCATGTGCAATCTGATAACGAGGACTTCATTTGTGCCTCGGGATCAACCTTTGCCATATGCACATGTCCACTATCTAAAAAGCGTGTGTTCTATTTTCTCCCTCTCCACAAAATTGATTATTTTCCATGGTCTTTTTGACGAGTCTCGGTAAACCCATGAGAAGTATTTCTTGTTTTGATAATATCTTGATTATAATATCTTTTGTTAGGACTAACCTTTCCCATAGCTCCAGATAAAGCCTTACATATATATGAGAGAAAGGGAGGTGAAGAGAGTTCTAGCAAGTTTGAGAGACAAGATGAGCTGAGAGTTTCCATGAGCAATTGCAATGAGGTTTAAATTATTGATCTTGGTTTAGCAATTCTTTTGAAACTTACTTCTTAATTTCTAAGACTTGTTTAAATTAGAGTGCATGTGTTTAAATTCTTTGTGGGGAACACTTAATTCATATCTACCTTCCATATTAGAAAGAGCTGGTTACAACTTGAAGAATTAATTGCAAAATATTTTGAGGGCATTATGTTTTCTCTTGTATGATCAAGTGTAGGGATTGGGCACCGAAAGGCAACGCTGATTTTTATTGAAGACTTACTCGAGGACGAGCAAGGTTTAAGCATGGGGGGGATCGTTCACGCTCCTTAGCGACACCTTTTTACCCTTGTTTATCTTCAATAATGGCATGAATTTGATATCTAAACTATTGATCATACTCCATAAACGGGACGTTTTCACATATGCAAGTGTTTTTGGAGGATTTCTGTTTACATAGGTTTTTGGGCTAAATTGGAGCACAAATGGACAAGGCTTGTGACCATGGACAACACGATGAAAGATGAAGGCCAGAAGCCCCAAGAAGAGGGTAGGCTGGCCGGCCCCACATGGCCTAGGCCGGCCGGCCTATGACATTCCAAGCCCTGTTCGTGCTCATCTTTGGTGAACTGACCTCCAAGAATATTTGAAAGGCAAGTGCTTCAAGATAAGGTCAAGAAACTTCGGGGTCAAGGCAAATCAATTGGAGAATTTGGAAGGTTATCACTTCCCATTCTTATCTCGAAGATATCTCAAAGCAAACGATGTCCAAAGGCCCACATGCATAGGTGGAACAACTATTGAAGCTTCCAGAAGACTTGGAGAGAAAGACGAGGACGAGGCGGCCAGGAAAGAGGCCAGGCCGGCCGACCTGGGCCTCTCTGGGCCGACTGGCCTAGGCCCCCTGGCACCGCCTCGCCCTCCCCTTCGACCTAGGGTTTCCTCAGGGTATAAATAGCCCCTGTGTCCCTATGCCATGCATAATTCATCCATCATTCGACGTCGAGGAGCAGAGGAGCTAGAGGGACACCTTTCGGAGAGCTGAGCATCGTGCTAGTTGTCTAGGGTTCTTCCCTAGCCCACATGGGAACCCTGTGAGGAAGACCATGTCAGAGTTCTGGAGCTAGGATCATCAAGATCAAGATAGGATCTCGGTGGTGATCTTGTGATGTACTATCATTCATGGTGAAGTTATATGTGTTTCCGAATCTTTAGCGATCAAGTGCCTCTTTCTATGATTTCGTTCTATCCTTGTTTTGCTTCTTCTGCAATTTATTCTCGAGATAGATTGCTTGGGGTATTCTTGAAGCCATGGTGTCTAGGGGTTCATACCGGATCTACCAAGTGGTTCGACACTTTCACTTGTGAACGTGCCTTAAGTTACCCACACCGATAGGGAGCATCGTGACAGGGTGTGATCCCGTGTACGGTGTGGCTTTCAGGTGTTTGACCGGAGGTCATGATTTAAAGATGCTTTTTATTGAGATTCACATCTGTCTTACTTCACTCTATTTGGCTTGGAGCTACAACATATGCATGATCTAGGCGATCTAGATTGGTTATCTCTAACTTTCTCTTGCTGCCTCAGGTGTTTGGTTTTAGTAGATTAGATCCGTTTTACAACCCCTCTTCAAGATCAAAGGATTTCTATGCTAGTTAGATTGTTTCTTATATCTTTAGTTTCACGGATTGATAAACCTTGGGGCAGTACTCTAAGGGAAAAGCTACAACTGATCCGTGCGCTTGTGGTTCACGATTGACGCGTCTAAGGGCCATCAACACACTCTTAGGCATAATGGTCAATCTAAGGATTTTATTTATCACAGCAGGATGATGTCTAAGCATCTTTGTCTCACCATAAGAGCAAGCAATATGTGTCCTAGAAGGCTCAAAAAACTGAATTCTATCATCATCATCATACACAGGCTCAGTCAATACATTAATGCTATCATCTCCAGTGTGTGAATTGTAGTCTAGCTGATTTAATGTGGCAAATTCTTCAAAGGTTGCAGTGTACCTACGCTGCCCACATAATAGTTTTATCATCAATATCCAACTCATAAGTAGCATAAAATTGTCTAATTATAGTAGCATTCCAATTGCACTTATGTTCAAGAAAATCAATGAGCCCCACAGCAGCAAACTTAGGTATTAAATCACACATGGTTGGCTATTCTTGCATGTAAACTAGATTAATGGTTTTGTGCTCATATACCGTTTTGGTGATCAGGTGACCAAAGAATGCCTCTTCTTGAACTTGAGTGTGAAAGTAGAGCACATTTGTATTTTTTGCAAGGGCATATTGATTTGGGCTTCTCTCCATTGAATAAGTATGTGCATTCCATCTTTTGACTGATGGTGGATATGCTTTCACATCAATTTCTTCATCATCACCACCCTGAACTTGGTCTTCATCTTCCATATCTGTCCCACATGAGTAAGTACATGTAAGGTTCTTGAAATGAATGACCCAAGTGACTTATGCATCTCCCAAGATATCCCATGATCAACATAAATTTTGTATGAATTTATTTTGCCTCTAGAACCACTGAAATCCACTGCTGAAATGTCCCATATATCATCAACCATATATATAAACTAAACACTTGTGAATTTATAACTCAGCGGAACCTTCTGCAGCCGGCAGAGACCAACGGACCATCCGCCCTTAGGGCGCAGACCGTCCGCCCCTCACCTGCCGGCCGCGAGCCGTTATTGTACATACCCAATTTCAAATCCATATTCCACAAATTCTAGCCAATGAATACCAACCAAACTTTAGCCACATATACTCCTCAATGTCCCAAACACATTCCACCAACCAAAAACTTGAATCCATGGACCAAAACTAGATCAAGAGAGGAAACCCTAGGCACCTTCATATGCAAAATCCATGAGATTGAGAAGGGGAATCAATAAAATACCGGGAGGACATGGTGGAGGATCACGCGGAGTGTCCAGGAACGTGCTCGGACGGTCCGAGGAACACGCCAAAGCTCCCCCTCAAGAGGTGGTCCTTTTCTTTGTTTGAGAGGAGAAAGAGAGAGTTTGGAAGTTGGTGTGGTCGGTTTGGGGAAGAAAGAGATGGGAACCAGAAGATAACCCTTCGGCTGGCTCGGCCCCATGCCGGCCGCACATCTTCATTTTTCTTGTTCCGAAAAACCCATTTAGTACCAATGACATTGTAATTCTTTGGCCTTTCAACCAATTCCCAAACTTGATTCTGGGTGAAATTATTCAACTCTTCATGCATAGCATTCACCAAATTCGGATCACTCAATGCTTCATCTACATGGTTAGGCTCAATAGAAGATACAAAGGAATAATGTTCACAAAATGAAGCAACACGAGATCGAGTTTGGACACCCTTACTAATATCACCAACAATTTGATCCATAGGATGATCCTCTGCAATAGCATGGTGAATTCTTGGAGCAATAATAGGCTCTTGTGTTCGTGAGGAAGATGAAGTAGTAGGACATACCAATTGATCTTGAGCTTGAGAATCGTTCACATTTCCATCTACATCAATTGGTTAATTTTGATCACTTGGAGTAGAAGATGAGGGATTAACCCTTAAAGAGATATCATTGTCATCATCTTCATCTTCTTCTCTTGGTTTGATGTCACCAATTGACATACCCTTGATAGCTTGCCTCAATCCTTCATCTCTTACATCTTCTAGATTTTCCTTCTCATCTTGAGAGCCATTGGTTTCATCAAAATCAACATCACATGATTCTTCAACAATACCAAGAGACTTCTTGTAAACCCGATAAACCATTGGTTTTCATCATCACATCCTGAGAAGGAAGTCTCCTGGTCCATAGCTATGAAAGCAGGGCGAAGCTCATAGCTATTTGTTTGTATAGGATTTGACAAGGGATGCGGCTCTAATAATTCGACCTTTGGAGCAGAGAACTCATGAATTTGGGTGAAGTCCAAGGGTAAAATAATAAAAGAAAAGAAAATATAAAATAAAAGATAAACGGGCAACCGTAGTTCTTAGACAACACAACTACATGTTCCTGACCACTAAAGTTAACCGGATCGATCGAGTTTATATGAAGGCTGGTGTCGGATGATTGGACCCGGCAGTCCACACAGGGTAGCCTACGTGGTTGATTTGTTGAGGGACAGATCGAGGATCAGAAGTCGATGGTAACACAAGACGCAAGGATTGAACAGGTTCGGGCCGTCGAGATGACGTAATACCCTACGTCCTGTGTTGGGGGTGATTGTATTGCTGTGTATGAAGTTCCTTGAAGGATCTCCGTAGTTGGGTTCTGTCCTAGGTTTCGTAGATGTTGTTGTGCGATGTTGTTGTCTCGGAGGGGGGTCTCAAGGCGCTTTATATAGTCCAGCTGTCTTGAGTTACAAGTCGGCTAGAGATCGTAACCTACCCGAAATACAAGGATTCGATCCTATAACGATTACAGATATCTTTCCCTATAGTCGGCTAGAGATCGTAACCTACCCGAAATACAAGGATCGATCCTATAACGATTACAGATATCTTTCCCTATAATTCCGGCTAGTTTATCTTGATCTCCGAGCTTCTTGCGGGATACGCCGTGTTCTTTCCTTGCCGCGCGCGTCGTCGCGCCCATCCGGTTCGCCCGACTGGTGGGCCTTCCGACTGGTGGGCCACCCAGTCCGACAAACCGATCCAGTTGTACTCGGATTGGGCCGTCCCTTGCTGGTTGGGCCAATCCGCCTTCTGGGTACCCCTGGGGGTCTACCCCCGACAAGCCCCCGAGTAGTACGTGGTTGAGAGACAAGTCGGCGAGGTCGTGCTGTCTGATGAGCGTCGAGCCTGCTGCAGTTGGAAGCGAAACCGCGTGATACTGGAGAGAAAAGAGCCGTTTTCCAACGGATGCGCCGCGAGGTGCGTCCGTTGGCCGTAGCCCCCGAGCCTTGAAGCGATTCCGAAGGAATCGGTCCAAGGGTTAGTAGCCTTCTTCTGAGGTCGTCAGACAATCAACGGATGCGCCGCGAGGTGCGTCCGTTGGCCGTAGCCCCCGAGCCTTGAAGCGATTCCGTAGGAATCGGTCCAAGGGTTAGTTAAGGAGCATCTGGCTAGATCATCCGACGTTAATTTCGGCGTCCAGCCCCCGAGCTTGAGGGCCAGCGGAGTCCTGCGAGACACGCCGAGTAGTTGTCCCGGCGCCAGCCCCCGAGCATGAGGGATGCGCACGCCGAGTGGTCGTCCCGGCGCCAGCCCCCGGGCGTGAGGGCTGCGCACGCCAAGTGGCCGACAATACTCTGCAACAAAGTAAAAAATTCGAGGAGAAAGTATTCGGCGATATAGATATTAATGAACTCCGCTTCCTGCTTTTAAGTCTTTTAATTTCCTCGGGTAGTTAGCCTGTTACGTTTATGCACCTGGTCCCCGATAGCCGTAGTCCATAGCGCAGGGAGCTGGGCCGCGTGCACGCGTAGGAGCGTAGGCGTACGGAAGAGCCGAGGTTTCACGAATTAAGGCGTGTGCTCCCCGAGTACTTTAGCAACTTGTTTTAAAGCTCGCGGAATCGGCGAAGATAATCAGTTGAAACTTATCTTGGTGAAAGGGTCGGGTCCCGGAGGAATCCTTCCCTATCAGGTATGCCAAGGAGAGGCAGGCAAGGCGACGTCAGGAATAGTATTCCCGTGATTGCACAGGGCGCTCCCGTGGTCGAGTGGAGCCGAAGGAGATAAGGGCGACCTGTGCGCTTCAGGCTGGAGGAGAGACGCGTGGCGTGGAGCCCGCGCTCGTCATCGTGGAGAAAATCTTCCGTCCTCCGGCGACCAGGGGCTATAAATACCCTTTGGGGAGCCTGAGCTGCTACCCAAGAGCGGATAGATATAGGATCCTTGCAGTCAATATGCCAGAGGCTCATTGTCGGGTTCATCCACCGGGGAAAGTTCATGGAGTCATCTTGGCACGGTGCTAGAAGAGTGCTTGCGAGGAATCTGAGGCGTTGATCGGTGTGTGAATGCTGCCCCATTCACCCCCGCATTCCCATGTGACGAGGGCCATGTGGGGTGAAATGCTTTGTAGAGCAAGGGATAGCCGAAGGCATCCGCCATCAACCCTCCACCGGTGCTGTCCCGTCGACGGCTGCAGTGGTGCTACAAGAGAGCTTGCGAGGAGCTCATGTGAACCAAGCTTGCTCCGGATGTAGCACTAGGCGCAGGGACGAGTGCCCAGGCCGTCATCTTGGCGGTTGATGTGTTTGATGTTTGTAACCGGCGCAAGTCCGGCTCCGTTGTAACCGTATTTCCTGCAAAAGGATTGCATTGTTTGTTGCAATTTGTTCGCAGCGTCAATTCCCGAGCGTTTCGGGGCTGATCGAGCTCGCATGGCACGCTGCTTTTGATATGGCGCCAGCCCCCGAGTCTGAGTGCCGGTCGAACCTTAGCGGTACGCCTCCAATTGTGCAGTGTTGGTCCCCGAGTGGTTCGGAGCCAATCGAGCCCGAGAGGCACACTGGCTTGATCGTGGCGCCAGCCCCCGAGCGTGGGAGCTGTTCGAGCCTTAGCGGCACGCCGACTGGGTTTGCAGTGTTGGCTCCCGAGTGGTTCGGAGCCAATCGAGCCCGAGAGGCACACTGGTTTGATCGTGGCGCCAGCCCCCGAGCGTGGGAGCTGTTCGAGCCTTAGCGGCACGCCGACTGGGTTTGCAGTGTTGGCTCCCGAGTGGTTCGGGGCCAATCGAGCCCGAGAGGCACACTGACTTGATCGTGGCGCCAGCCCCCGAGCGTGGGAGCTGTTCGAGCCTTAGCGGCACGCCGACTGCTTTGTCTTGCTCGAGTGCTCTGGAGCCATTTTTTACCGTTGACACCTGACGTGTAACGGAAGGTGAAGCGCCCAACGGCTCTTTGTGCCGTTTCACCCGCCCCCGCTAATCGCGTTATCTCGAGGTAATTTCGGGCATCAAGGCGCGCTATAAAAGGCGAGGGTTAAACCCGGAGGGAAATCTTCCCATTCCCAGATCCGTCTTCCTCGTTCTTCGCTTTTCATCCCGCCGCCACCAAAGCTCCCCTTGCTCGCAAGTCCTTTGCGCGATCTCAGCCACCACGGGGAGCGCAGCCTCGCTGATGCGATCCAAGACCCCTGCCGTAAGATCCATGGCGGGGAGGAAGAAGTTCGCTGCCGTCCCGAAATCTGACAAGATCCCTTCCCCTGTCCTTGCGTGGACGCGGGGGAAGGTGATCACGGAGGTACTGGAGGAGATGGTGGAGCGAAATGTCCTGCCGCCTCAGGCCGTGGCGGAATGGCGGCCGAGCGCAGGGGAAGTATTCCCGTCGGAGAACTCCGGCGAGCTGGTCCTCTTCAAGCCTTTCTTCGAGGCGGGACTTGGCTTGCCCACGGGGGCGTTCTTCCGTGGGCTGCTGCATTACTACGGGATCGAGGCGATCAACCTCAACCCCAATTCAATCATGGCAATCTCGGTCTTCATCCACCTCTGCGAGGCATATCTGGGGATCTCTCCCCACTTCAACTTGTGGAGGTACCTGTACTGGCTGAAGCCTCAGCCGAGTGAGGAGAAGATGGTGGTGGTCGGAGGTGCTGGGTTCACGCTTCGTCAAGGGCGGAAGGACGACTACTTCGACATCGCCCTCAACACCTCCAACAAAAGGTGGAAAGCCGAGTGGTTCTACGTCGGGAACCACGAGCCGGCGATCCCCTGCCACATTGGAGAGCGGCCGAAGGTCCAAGATTGTTGGAACGAGCTTCCTGACGCCTCCGAGATGGATCAGGTTGACGAGCTCCTTGTGTTGATCAAGGAGCTGAAGGATCAAGGCCTGACGGCGATCGGCATCGCTTGCAACTTCAGCAGGCGGCTGGTCCAACCCATCCAGGAGCGGAAGCACCCGGGCTACGAGTACTCGGGGCGAGATGACCCCACTCGGGCTGCTAACCGTACCGTGGGGAAGGAGGAGATGAAGGCGCGCGTTGGCGGGTTCTTCCTCGGCCGCGTGTCAGAGAAGGACCAGCCGCGCCCTTTTTCGCTGAAGAGGCCTCCACCACCGGTAAGTTTCCTTTTCGAGTTCTTTTGAATGTTTTCTCTTGACGTACTTTCTGGTTTCGTCCATTGGCCGTTCTGATTTTGCGCCTTCTCTTGCGCAGGATCGAGTTTTCGAATTCTTCTCTGCTGCCCCACTTCCGGAGGACTTCCCGAGGAAGGTGATTCTCGAGGACGCGCCTCCAGCTGCTCAGGGAGGCACTCGGGCAGAGGGGGCGGTTCAACCCCCTGCTCCCCGTATATGGGCCCCGAGTGACACGGAGGGCTCTCTGAGTCCTTCGGACGAGGAGGTGGTGGAGGACCGTCCGCGGAAGCGCCGGGCGGCTGTGGCGAAGAGGAACAACCGTGGGGGCGGCGTTTCCAAGCGGGCGGTGGAGGTTGACGACGGGGCGGCCGACGACTCGGCCACGTTGTCAGACGAAGCGCCCTCCGTCTCGGGACGCGGTGGCGGGTACGGCGCCGCCGCCTCCCAAGCGGAGGCGTACGAAGAAGGTGTTGGCGAAGAAGGTGGCGGCGAAGAAACCGGACGCGCAGCCGGCTCAGCGGCCGTCTGCGGGTTCGGACGCCGATATTGACGAGCCGGGACGTCGTTCCCCGGCCGTCATGGAGGAAGAGGAGAAGGACGAGGCGGTGCCCGACGAGGTGTTCCAAGAGCAGGAGCACGCCCGGGCCATGGGCGTTTCCGTAGAGGAGAGGCGGCGGCTGGTGGCGAAGACACTTGTGCAGGCCACGGCGGATGCAAGGCCAGTCTCCGATTTGGGGACCAGGCCGATCCTCATGGCGGCTTCGGCGCAGCGGCGTCCCAAGCTCCCCGTCATTCGGCCCCGAGTTGCGGTGGTGAAGGGTACTCGATGGGTTGTTGGTCTTCGCGTTTTTTCTTGTTATCCGAGTTCTTGTACTAACTTTCGAGTGCTTTTTTCAGCAATGCCTCCGATCTGGACGGTGAGGCGGCGAGTGGGTGGGCTCCCTCGACTGATGCCCTGCGAGGTCCGAGTGCTCCACCCGCCGCACCTGCAGGCCAGTCATCCTCAGGTGCCACGCCCGAGGTGACGAATTCGGCGGATGGACCGGGAGCGGCGCAGACTGCGGAGGTCCCAGTCAGGTCTGACCCGGAGGTGGCGGTGGAGGTGCCGGCGGCCGATGATACAGCGATCACTCCAAGTGTTGCTGGAGATCCTGTCGCGAACACGGTGATCCAGTCTTCGCCCGTCGGCGCCGGCGATATTATTCGGGAGGAAGCCCAGGAGGAGGACCTGCCGAAGGAGTCGGACACCTCGGGGACTATCACTGTCCCCGGGGTGGATGCCATGGCGGAGAAGGAGGGCTCGGTGATCGCCGAGCTTCAGATTGCTGTCGACCACGCGCAGCGCCTTGCAGCGGTTAGCTTCCTCCCCTGTCTTGTTCGTCTTTTCTTTCTCTTTGTTGGTTTTCTGAGTCGTTCGCCTTTTCGGAATGTTTGTAGAAACTGGCCACGCTCCGGCAGTCGCGCCTTGCGCAGGCTCAGGACGCGGAGTCGGTGCTCCTTCGTGCGGCAAAGACGGAAGCGGAGCTCAAGCGGGTCAAGCGTCAACGCGACGCTGCCAAGAAGAGCTTGAATGACGCCGTCGTGGAGCATCGGCATATTCTTCATCGTAAGGCCCTCTCCTTGTGATTCCCGAGTAGTTGCTGAACTGTAGATCCTTACCGTGTTATCCTCATCCTGACCGAGTACTTCCTTGCCTTTCCAGAGAAAGAGATGGAGAGGGAGCGCCACATCACCGAGCTGAAGGAGCTGCGATTTGCGAACGCAACTCTGCAGCAGTCGGAGGAGGTGATGGCGGGCAAACTGAAGCAGGAACAGGACTCCCGGAAAGGTGCGGACATGTCGATGCTCGAAGCCATGTATACAATTCAGAATAACTCTCAAATCATAACAGGCTTGGAGCAAGATCTCTCATCGGCGCATCTGGCCCTGACGGAGGTCAACGAGGCGGCGAGGGACCTGCTGGACTCCGTGGCCCCGGAGGAGGGCGAGCCGACTGCCTTGGTCCCGCGTCTTCAAGCGGCGCCAACCCGCATCGCCGAGTTGATCAAGGAATCGGCCGTTGTGTGCGCGAACGACGCCTTGGCGCGTGTTCGGACACTGTACCCGCGGATTGACCTTGCGCCGGTCGGAGATGGGGTGGCGGCGGACACCACGACGGAGCAGGTTGATGCGGCGATGGCGGAAACTCGCCCGATCGCCGAGAAAGTCGGTGAGGCTCTCAAGTTTGAGTAGAGTCCTGTATTCTGTACAGAGTAGTGTAAACCTTTGTATATACGAGTAATCAGAAACAAGTAAAACAAGGGTGTTGGAGACTTTGTTTCATATTTTATTGTTGCCCGAGTAGCTTTTGGCTGAAATGTGCTTTTCCCTTTGCTTCACTTATCCTAAGTTCATAACGTCGAGAGCAGATCCCGTGCACGTGTAGAAGGCTTAGGCGTCGTTCCAGGCCCGGTTACACAGCATTTAGTTAAGAGCTACTCGGGAACAGAGTGATTCCGAGAAGTTTTGCAAATATACGAAAAAAGCATATAATATTATTGAACGTTGTGATACATAGCTTTTCATGGGTAGAATCGGCGTAAATGCTCTATGTTCCACGGGTGTGGGACTTCGGTGCCGTCCTCGTATTGGAGACGAAAAGTACCCGGACATATGACCTGAGTCACGATGAACGGGCCTTCCCATGGGGCGGAGAGTTTGTGAACCCCTGCAGTGGATTGCACTCGGCGTAAGACGAGGTCACCGATGTTGAAGTCCCGTTCCTGGACGTTCTTGTCGTGGTAGCGTCGGAGTTGTTGCTGATAGCGCGCGTGCTGTATGAGCGCGTTAACTCGGTGTTCTCG